>JAENRU010000488.1:127500-727500 GCA_016647705.1 Eucommia ulmoides
TGGTTTGATCTATTTGCATTTTTTCCTTTTAATTTGAACTTCGTTACTTACTCTCCCATGGTCTTGGACCTAAGTGCAAATCTAACATTTTCTGTTAAATTTGACAGAAGTGGCGCTCACGCGCCATTTATGAAGTTGAGCTTAATTTGGGCATGATTTATCTCTAAACCACAAGGGGGTAAAGTACAAAATGAGCTAAACTATAGGGGTAAAGTGTAAATGGGTCAAACCACAAGAGGTAAAGTGGTATTAACCCAAGGGTAAAATTGACATTTTTGTCGTAGAATTTATGCGATCATTGCCCCGTTGTCCTCTTTTATTTATTTATTTATTTATTCCTTTGAAGGATGGAAGAATCAACTACTAGGAATTCTGAGCGATGATGAGAAGTGGAACTCAACAACCGGGCAAGCTTTTTTAATCAAATCCAAAATATGTATATATTGCTCGGATCTTTTAACTGTTTCGTTTAAAAAGTTCGTGATTCGAGCAGGATTACGATCCCTTGCTTCTTCTTGTCTTTTTTCTTGAAGAATTGAATTTGAAATGCAGCATTTTGTTCATATTTTTGAGTTTTCCGGTCGTGTTTGGTGGTACTGGATTGAAACCTAAAAATTAACCCATGTAAAAATAAAGGTGGCGTTTGGTTAGTGTTTTTGCTTTTTTGTTTCAACTTTTAATATATTGGGACGAGAATTTTGCTTCCGTTCAGAAGTATTTCGAGAATAGAAATAGTTTTGGTAACGACTATTGTCCTAAAATTGTTTTTTTTAATTCATGAGAACAGAAACAAAGAAACATATTTGATTGTAACAAATTTTTCATTTTTTTTTTATTTCTTTAATTGTATGACAATAAATATACATATTTTTTAGCTAGTGGGATGATAGTGGGAATAGTTTTATGGAAATGAGTAGAAATTAACATTTTTTTTTATTTCTCAAGAATTCAGAAAATACTCTCAAAATTTTTCAAAATTTTGAAAACAAAAAGGTGTTTACCAAACACATTTCTGTAAATTAGTCGCAAAATTTTAGAAGTGGGAATATAAATCAAGAAAGGGAAGCAGTAACCAGATGGGTGTCGGCGACTTTTTTTTTTTTTTTTTTTTTAATGTGAGTTCATTTCTAATTTCAATTTTCGGGCTTTGATTCATGGATGCCAAACATTACCTTAATGTCAGTTTTATGGTCAAAATGTTTTTATATGTAGAGGGATTTGATTGATATAACGGATTAAGTTTGAGTGATAAGCATTAGCATAACTATGCAAAGGAGCCAATAATGGGTTCTTATAGTATAGTCCTTATTTTTTGGGTTAATTACATTTTGTCATTTTTAGAGGCATTGACCGAGAAGGCCTAAAAATCGGTAGAAACTACCAATTAAACTCACTACTCTTTTCATACACCAGTAGCTCCTTTTGTGTTTTTTCTTACCAAAATACCTTTTCTATGTAACTTCCATGCTAACATCAAAAGATACGAATTTTTTCGTAATTCCTGATATTGTAAAATTAATATTTTTATACTGTAATAATCAGTAAAATGTCATTTTTTTACGATATGCTAATCATATTTTGTGGACGTATGAATCGTATTATGTATGAATGTTACATGTGACATCTAATGTAACACTATTTAATATTGTCAAAAAATAAAAATAAAAATAAAAAATCAATGAATATTACATGTAACATCTATAATCAGTAATTATTTTAAAACATATTTTCTATGAATGTTACATGTAACATCTATATCAATAATTATTTTCAGTTGATGTTACATGCAAAACATATTTTTATGTAGATGTTACATATAACATCTATATTTCAGAGAATGTTACATATAATATTAATGCGATTTCCAATTTCTCTCATTAACACATACTCACATTTCTTTCACTATATTTCAAGGGGATGTTATATGTAACATTAACACATACTTTTGAGTCAAAAAGGGACTCCAAAGTCTTGAATACTTACTTCACAATTTCTCCCTCTCTCTAAACAAATTAAGAAAATCCCACCGTAATGAAACAGAGCATAAAATAAGGTGACGACATCCATTGAAATACTCGGATCTGAGCTGCGAAAGTGGTGGAGAAGTTGGATCTGGACGGCGACGGTGGGGAAGGCATTGTCGACAGTGAATAAGGCGTCGGATCTGGATGACAGCAGCGAATCTGGGTTGAGAAGGCGTTGGCAACGCTCGTGCGAAATCACGGGATAAGCATTTCAGAAATCTAGTCCCTGGCCATTTTTTTAAAAATGGACTAATTGTTGCAAGAAATCACCGGCATAGGTGTTTTTGGTATAAGAAAAAATAGATGAATTTTATTAGTAGATTACTATTAATAATAGATTTACCCGGTAATTTTTCCTAATTTTTATTGAAATGGGATGGCGTGATAGTAATTGAATTTGAAAAGTTCTTTGGCTTTTTAATTAAATCAAGTTAAGGACAACATATATGAGATTAACATGGGGTGTTAATAGTAACCCCTTATCATTGTGTTATCATTGTGTTGGGGTCTTGGTCAATTCTTATTATATTTCTATTTTTTTTTTAAATGCGACGTTTGAAGCAAGCAATACCCTTTGTCTCCGCCAACTTGTTCCCAATCAGTAAGTACTTAACAATAATTTGTGATTAGGTAATAGGTTGAATAATGTAATTATTGACACTTTTTTATACGGTCTCTTTCTGTTTGAACATTTCATTTTAAATCCTCTAAATATTAACACGTTTTTATTTGATCCTTCAGTCAGAAATTCTGACAAAACAAACCGAATTTTGAAGGCAAAATCATCATTTTACATTTTTTTCATTTTTAATCATTTTTTAATATATATATATATATTACTTCTCTCTCTCCCCTCTCATTCTCTCTCCTCCCTCTCCCTCTCTCCCTCCCTCCCAGCCCCTGTTATCGGGGGTAAGGGGGTGTTACATCCTCTTACAGGGGGTGAACACCCACTATGAAAACAGGGGGTGAACCACCCTATTTCGGGGGGTGTTCTAGCCGGTGGGGAGAGGGAGAGAGGGAGAGAGAGGAGGAGGAATAGGAAGAGAGAGAGTTGAGCGGGAAATAAAAAAAAAAATCATTAAAAAATTAAAAATGTGTAAAAAGACAAATTTGTCCTTCTGTTCTATTATGTTTTACAGATTTTTTTACGGAGAACCGAATAAAAACGGGCTGATACATACAGGGTTTAAAATGAAACGCTCAAATGAAAAATGACCAGTTAGAAAAATGTCAATTTGTGGAGGATTTAAAATTCACTTTTCCCTTGAATAAATCATTATTAAAATATGTTATTACTATTATATAGCCTAGTTGGACTAAGTCATTTTTATGCACCAATAATTTGTAATAAAATTAAGGGTTAATAACACTTTATTTCCCTGTGATTTGGTCAATTTGCAGGATTTGAAAATCACCACTTACCCTCCTTGTAGTCAGATTTTCAAACCACTTACCCCCCCTGATGTAGGGGGATAAGTGCACCAAATATTTGACCAGGGTTAAATGACGATTTTCAAACTACAGGAGGATAAGTGCAAATTGACCAAAGTACAGGGGATAAAGTGTAATTAACCCTAAAATTAATTAGATTCATTTTGTTTACATATATACTTTCTTGATCACCATTGACGTTATCAATGGGTTTTTATGTATTAAATTTTTATTTTTTATTTTTGGGTTCATGACTGTGTATATGTAGTGGAGGATTGTTAATTGATAATATTCATGAGTTTTCTAAAGTAGAATACAAATAGGAGTTTTGACATTTTGTACCCAAACGTTTGACAAAAAATCTCACTTGGATTTCTATAATTTCAATTTGAACATTGAAGTTTCATATTCATTCCATTGCAATCGAAGTCATTATTCACATTATAATTTCGGATAAAAAATAGTCATTTGTCGCGAATGTAACTGTTTTCAATTAGTTTTATGAACATTTTCAATCGCCTCTTTTTTCTCTCTCATTCTTCTTCTTGTCCAAATACTCACAATAAGAGATATAGATATCAACATAATATATATATACACACATATATAATGCCAGCCAGCTAATATCAAAAGTTGCCTTCTCCGTCAACTTGTTCCCAATCACTAGGTATTAAACTATAATTTGTGATTAGGTAAGAGGTTGAATAAATCATTATTAAAATACACAATTATATTAGCCAACTAATGTCCAAAGATGGTTTTGTGAGTAGTGAAAATCACAATGACCCCTCTTTTTTTAATTCTTTCAAATACAACAGAGAAATATTTCCAATTATCTTTTTACCCACATTTTAAAATGAATTTCAATAAAAAAAATTCAAATATAATCAATTAGACAATTATAATTGACATTCAAAAGTAGAATTCCCCAAAAAAACATGCAGAAGAGGTCAATGAATATAAATGAAGGACAAATGTTCAATTTATAAAAATTGAAGGGTAATTTATGTAATTACAAGGACTCCTGGTGTAATTAATTCTTCAAACTTGAGTGCATTATGTGTTGTCCCTCCGCGAAGCACGCTTTGAAAAATTGTGGGCGTAATTGGTGGCTGAGTTCTTCTCTTTATTCATCCTAACCCTTTGCATTAGTTTACCAGCAGATAATTTTTTGCTTTGATCTCCACTTCCACTTGAACTCTTGCTTTGATCTCATCTTGAAGCATGGGTAACTGTTGCTCAGTCTCCATCCCCATCGATAAGTTGATCCCTGACTGCATTCATTCAATATCCACTCAAGTCAAGTATGCGACTGAGTTTCAAGAAATTCTCCGAAAATTGAGGAACGCCATGGACGAACTGAACGCCATGAAGGACGACGTGAATAGAAAGACCCAACTGGCCAAGGGGCCAAGGAAGAAGCGGTTGGATCGAGTCCAAGGATGGATTTCTCGTGTGGAATCCCTAGAAACTGAAGTACGTGAATTGATTTCATCAAGCAGCAATCGAGATGTCAACTATTGGCGCAAGTACAAGCTAGGAAAGAAGTTAAAGAGGAAGACAGAAGATGTTGTTGATTTGAAGAGCAAAGGTGATTTCCAAGAGTTGGTTGAGGACTTACCTCCACCTGTTGTGGACTTAAGGCCCATAGAGCGAACTGTGGGTATGGAAACGATGTTGGATGAGGTCTGGAAACAACTACAAGAAGAGGACGTGGGAATGATGGGCTTGTTTGGGTTGGGAGGAGTTGGAAAAACTACTCTCCTCAAACAAATCAACAACAAGTTTGTCGATGCTAGTCTCGATTTTGATGTTGTGATTTGGATAGTGGTCTCGAAAAATCCAATTATGGAGCGAATTCAACATGACATTGGAAAAAAGATAGGTCTCCACAGCGACACTTGGGAAAAGAAAAGTCTTGATGATAAAGCAATAGACATTTATGTTGTCTTGAGCAACAAGAAGTATGTTTTGTTGTTGGATGATGTATGGGAAAGAATTAATCTATCAGACCTTGGGATTCCACTTCCCGATGGTGAAAATAAGTGCAAGATAACATTCACGACTCGTTGTGAAAAAGTCTGTAGCAACATGGGGTCTCAAAAAAAGATTAGAGTGGAGTGTTTGTCATGGGAAAAGTCGTGGGATTTGTTTCGAGAACAAGTTGGCGAAGAGACCCTTAATTCTGATCCAGAAATAGTACAACTAGCTCAACTTGTTGCTCAAGAATGTGGAGGCTTACCGCTTGCACTTATTACTATAGGTCGAGCCATGACCTGTAAGCAAATGCCCCAAGAATGGGAACATGCCATTCACATGTTAAGGAACGTCACAATCAAATTTCCAGGTATGGAAAATGAAGTATTCGGTCGATTGAATTTTAGTTATGAAAATTTACCTAGCCAGACTATTCAAAGTTGTTTTTTATATTGCTCTTTATTCCCCGAAGACTTTGAGATAAATAAAGAAGAGTTAATAAACATGTGGATTGGTGAGAAATTTTTTGACGATTTTGATGGATATGAAAATGGAGCTCAAAACCAAGGATATGATGTTATTGGCACTCTCATTCATGCATGTTTACTAGAAGAGGTCTCGAAATATGAGGTAAAAATGCATGATGTGATACGTGACATGGCTTTGTCGATAGCGTGCAATTACGGAAAGTCGAAAAACAAATTTTTTGTTCAAGCAGGTGTTCAGATGACAGAAGCACCTGAAGTTTCAAAATGGCAAGGAGTAGAGAGGATGTCTTTGATGGATAATGAAATCAACACACTGAAAGAAACACCAACTTGTCCTCAACTCTCGACTTTGCTTCTCGGTGGTAACCGTCACTTGGAAATGACTAAGACAGGCTTCTTCCACTCGATGCATGCCTTGAAAGTATTGGATCTCTCATATTGTAGATTAAGAAATTTACAATTGGACATTAGCAAATTGACTTCCTTGCAATACTTGAATTTGAGAAATAGTAACCTTGAACATTGGCCAATTGGATTAGAGAATTTGGCACAATTGAAATGTCTAGATTTAGACGGGACAGAGTATCTTGTTCCACCTCCACCACAAGTCATATCAAAATTATCATCATTGCAAGTGTTGGATATGTTTGGGAGTGGTACATTTGACACATCAAAGTGTGTCAATGAAGCATTACTAG
Source organism: Eucommia ulmoides (assembly GCA_016647705.1). NCBI lineage: Eukaryota > Viridiplantae > Streptophyta > Magnoliopsida > Garryales > Eucommiaceae > Eucommia > Eucommia ulmoides. The sequence goes on from JAENRU010000488.1 coordinate 134,122, forward strand.
AGGAATTGAGTGATTTGAGATGCTTGAATCATTTGGGTGTGACAATAAGTAATGACACTGCTTTTGGGAAATTGTCAAGCTCCATCAAGTTACAAAACTGCCTACGGAGCTTGTGCTTAGTAGAAATGAGCAATTTTACTATTTTTGCCCTATCAAATATGAGACGATTAGAATTTCTTGAGTTTTTAAAATGTGATGATATAGAGATTGATAATCCTCGCAACTCTGAGATCTCAAGTCCTCAATCCTTCCAATCCCTTCGCTTTATATGGATTGTCGAGTGCCAGAAAATCAAAAGCCTTACATGGATTATTAATATCCCCAACTTGAGAAGAATTGTTGTATGTGACTGTATGAATTTGGAAGAAGTGATAGGTGGAGGAAAATGGATGGATGCAGAAGGGGATGAGAAAATTTCAAAACTATTTGAAAATCTACAGGCATTGATATTGAATGACTTACCAAAACTGGAAAGCATCTTCCCAGGTAACCTGCTCTTTCCTTGCTTAGAAAATCTCTGTGTACGTCGATGTCCAGAGTTGAAAAAGCTCCCATTGGACTCTAAAAGCGCTAAAGGAAGTCGAAGACTTGGGATCAAAGGAGAAAAAACATGGTTTGATGCGTTGGAATGGAAAGACGAAGCCACAAGAAATGCTTTTCTTCCTCATTTTAGTGATCGAATGCAGGTCAATCCACATCCCTCACCATCTGATTATATATCTTCACAAGCTTTTTCATTTATAAGATCAACTGTGTGGTTCGAATTTGCAGGTGTTCGGCTCAAAATATTTGATTCGCTACAAGTAAGCTCGTCTTTATTTACCTGAGTTGAGTTTTTTTTATTTATTATTCATTGTTTGCACCCCTTAATTTTACATTTAGATTTACTTTACACCATGATTTTTTAGTTGAAGCATTTGCCCCCTTGGAATTTAAAATTATGTTTAAGAGACCCAATTGGTCAATTCTGGCAAAGTTGTTCCTGAATTAATTTGTTAATACATCTCTTCAAAATCTCAATAAGATACCTCACATCTATTTGGTCAGAGTTGGAATATTTCACCTTCTGGAAGTTCGTTTGAGTTCATAAATAGAATTTTGCATCTCCAACACCTTCTAGAAGTTCACATTATATCTTTTATTCTTAAAATTAATTTGTGATCGCGCTTTTTAAATTATAATACTTTAAATATATTTCTCGGTGGTTAATAGTTTTCTATGTTGCTAATCAGGTAAATTGTTCTTCAATGTTATTTGCATGATTACTCAATCATGGAGTGGAGGTGGTTCTCTTCCGCATTTATGACGTGGACGATTAAATCCCCGAATTTCCTTTCAAATTTCTAATGAAAGAGACTTCTTATTGTATTTGAAGATAAAGATTGTGTGATATTCTTACGATCTGTTTGTAGTATGTATTTGATTTTGAGAAGGAATTTGTAAATTTTTCTAAACAAAATTTGCTAAGAAAAATTTATAAACCCTTTCTCAAAATGAAATACATTACCCAAACACTCCCTTATTGTCGTTTTTCTTGAAATTATGTATGGGTGGCTTCTAATCTTTTTCAGTGTTTTAGTTAGTACTTAAGCTTGTGTTTGTGATCGGTTTATTCTAATGGTATTTTTGGGTGATCATGATATGTTTTATTTTATACAATATGTTTTGAAAAATTGAATGGGTCTATAATTCTTTTGTTGTATAGTTTATTCGTATTCTGTGTTATATTTGTAGTTAGATAGTGTTTGTATTTTATATAGATGCCAACTGAACTAACCTTCAAGTATAAACATACTTCAGTTGGATACCAATACAAGACAAATATATCAATCATTTTTATCATGAAATAAATAGAGACATTTTTTCAATATAAAATCGAACTATAATGAACAATCTATTGTATTCCACATAATTGAATTAAGTCTCCATCAATTCTGACCATTTTGGGCATTGTTACACCTAGGCCACTGATTTTGTGTACAACAATGTTAAGCAAATAATTGACACGAAATAACTCGATAATTGTAAATCATAATTTTAGTTACTAAGGTAATCAAGATAACATCCTATTATCAACATGCAAAGAATCACATGATTAAAATATGAAAAATCAAGTAATTAAAATATGAAGAATCAATAGTTGTATTTTTTTTTTCTAGATAACAACATTGTTGGTCCAAGTCTACCCAATAGGAGAGTAAATTGGGTAGTGCACATTAGTATAATTTTTCACTTCTTGTTGCACTATCGAAATTTCCATCTTAACCAAATTAAACCAATTTTATTAGAAACAACAATTTATATATAGTAATTCGGTCAAGTGTAAATCCCCCAAAAATATGAATTTTATAAGATTTTGTTAATTAATTCCAAATAAGATGTCTTTTAGCAAGATTGTAATATTTACTCCTAGTAAATTTCAATAAATACTATTTAATTTTGTAATGAAAAATACATTTAATATTTCCAGAGATCTTTGGGCATCCACTATATATATATGAAAAAATTGTGTCATATAAAATAATTATATTTTACACCTGTTCGGCAAATGACTGTTCTTTCCCCAAGCATGCGTGTTCTCCTCATTTTTGCATCAAGTTTTTTTTAAGGGTAATTGACATTTTACCCCCGTGTATTTTGACTGAGTTACACTTTAACCCTTATGATATTTTAGTCATCACTTTATACCCTCCTAGTTTTGTAAAAAAAAAATGTACAACGATTAAATTCTTGATAAAAATAAAATAAAATAAAATTTTAACCTTTATCCTTTTTTTCCTTTTGCTTTTTTATTTTTAAAATGAATTGTAATTAAAATTAGGTAAAATATTAGCAAGGACTAAAAAATAAAATGTTTTACAAGAGCAGTATACAATAATAACTAATAAGTGATAGGATTAATTTTATTTAGGATCCATAGTTAGATCGAATTGTAATTTGCACCTCTATATTATTTTGGACACCACTAACCCTCTTTGTGGTTGAAACTTAAGTGCATATGTTAAAAATCTGATAAAACTGAGGATATTTTTGTTATTTTACTTAAAAAATAAGGATAATTTTGTTATTTTATTCCTATTAATTTAAAGGGTAGCTACCGAGAGCTCCTTCTAAAATTATAAAATTACCGGATGAACCTTCTTAAAAAACTTGTTACAAATTAATCTTTTAGATTTTTTTTTTATAATTTTACTGCTCCTACTACTTTTTTTGTTTTTTTTTTTTAAAAAAAATTAAAAAAAAAAAAAAAAAAAAAAAAAAACGAACTCTATATTGAGATAGCGGGAAAATTACAATCTAAAACGTGGAAAACCCTCTTGATCCTCATGAACGTAAGAAAGAACGTCGTGAGGTACTGGGCTATCTATAGAAAAAAATAAAGGGATATTCGAAACAATATTAGCTATACTATCGGCAACAAAGTTACATTCTCGATGAACATGAGCAATCTGAATGTGAAATGATAGAAACTAAAACCGAACTGTGTTCCAAAGATGGGCAATCGACCAGACTGGACTATCCTTCCTTATAGAATGAATCAAAGCTAATGAATCGCTTTCCACCAGCAAGGGGAGCTGGCCCAAATGCAGAGCGTCCTGAATCCCCAAGAACAACCCGTGAAACACAACTAGGAAACTCGAACTAACCGTTAGGGGGCAGAAGAAAGCCCAACTAACAGCTCCAGTACTGTTGCGAACAACCCCACCACAAGAAGACGTCATTGTCCCCCGTTTCAAAGCTCCATCCACATTTAGCTTGAAAAACCCCTCAGGAGGACGGGACCAACGGCAAACCAGCGGCCGACGACGAATAACTTGCTTGATCGGGCAACCCAATAGAGCCAAAGAATGGACCCCAAAAGAAGAGGAGACCGACTTAGAGATAATTATAGGGCTCAGCGTACTAACCCAGTTCCTAACTTTGGAAATAATATTTTTATCAGACATTGAGATATTATCATGGATAGCACAGTTCCGACTTAACCATATTTCCCAACAAATCAGCGAAGGGATCAACGCCCCTCCTACTACTTATTCCATATATAACTTCCTAAAAAGTAGGAACTCAAAATCATTTTATTAAAATCAAAATAACTATTGTTTTATATATTTTTTCGTGATTTAATTATACATTCAGATTTGTATTAATAAGATCTTTAAAATGATATCTCTTTCAATATTTTTTTTCATTTTTTTTCAAATTCATCTAATATTCAATATGATATTTTTCGAATTTTGAAATTTCACATTCATGTTAAGTTCAACACGTGTTGGATTCAACATAGTATTTTTTTCATGGTTTAACTATATATTAGGATTTATTTAAATAAAATCTTCAACAAAATATCACGTTTATCATTCTTTTATAAAAAAATCAAATTTGTGCTACATTCAATATGTTACTTCTAAAATTTTTAGTTTTCACATTCATTTTACATTCAACATACGTGTTCGGAATTTTTATAGTTTTTTATATCATTTGAATTCAACATGGTATATTTTTCATGATCTAACTATATATTTCGATTCGTATGAATAAGATTTTCAACATGATATTATGATCATCAATTTTTCATCAACAAATCACATTTATATTACATTCAACACGAAATTCACGTTCGTGTTATATTCATGTTTTCAAAATAATATCATGTTTATGTTTTCACATCATATTATTTTTTTTTTTTATCTAATTATATAAATACCCTCACAACAGAGTATTTTTTGTTGTTTATTTTTTATTTTCTATTTATATTTTCAAGTCTTTTTTTTTCTTTTGTAAAAAAAAAAATGAAAATGTAATTTTTCATAAGAAGTCTATATTCGTGTTATATTCAATACGAAATTCACTTCCATATCATATTCAACACGAAATGCACTTCCGTGTTGAATATAACACGAAATTTACTTTCATGTTATATCCAACATTGCAGAAGGGTAAAATTGTCAAAAGTTATGCTTTGTTTTTTCTATTTATTTGATGATAGAAGTTGTTGAAGACCTTTTTCTCGTCTTATTTACCTTCTTTGTCGTTATTTGTTTATCACTACGGCTCGTTTTTTGAACGACAACGAGACCATAGTTTCAGAAGGTGGAAGCATCGAAATAGGTTTCTTTAGTTCTAGAAATGTGTGTGTGTGATAGAGAGACAAAGGAAATGAGAGGGAGATGAGATGAGTTATTTTTGTAGGAACGAAGGGAATGTCGAAGGCCATAATTTAATTATATCTTTACAGATGTGTAAAAACGAAAAATGTAAATGTGGTCGAATGGTAAAATTTGTCGTTGCCAACAAGAAGATGTGGGTTCACTTCCTGCTATATTAAAAAATAGAGACCGATCTTGCCCAACACGCTGGCATATTTTTTGTTTTATAATCAAACACTAAACACTAAACCTCTGTAGCAAATTTTGCATGAGGACAGAGCTTCAAAAAAATTACGAAGTTGCCATCAGGTTTGCGAAATTATCATAACACCCAGCACCAAGGAAAATTATGAAAAACTCAAATACAAATGGACAAAATTGGAGAGTTATTTACAAGAGGACCAGCTAAGTGTCTTTTTTATATATGTCAAGGTTTTTATTTATTTTTCTATTTTTACCAATTTATTGTTTTTATCTTGGGGATAATTTAATTGACTTTAAATATGATATTAAATAAAAATCGAATATAAATTTAATTTAATTATATTAAATTGAATTAAAAATTTATTCAAATAATTAAAAAATTATAAAATAAATTATTTCAACATAATAATTTTTAAAGAAAAAATAATTAGAGTTTGTTTTGTATGTTATCTAAAAACCATTCATAATTTTTATAAATAAATTTAAAAATTAAAAAAAATTGAAAATTGCTTTTGTTATTACAAACTAAAAAAACATTATTTAAGGATTGATTTGTCTTTTACTAGAACTAACCCTTTATTTATGTGAATAAATTTTTAATTAATTTCAAACAAAATTTAAAAATAATATGACGGGGAATCCGAGGTTTATTTAGGCTCCGTTTGGTAACCGTTTCCATCCCAGAAATTTCCATCTCATTCTTAGATTTTTGGGATTTCTGTTTACGAATAGCGTTTGTAATTTTAGTTCCCGTTCTCATTCCATTCTCATTTGAGAATTATGCCCACTTTTTTCTTAAGAAATAAGAAACAAAAAAAAGTTGCTTCTCATTATTTCCAAAACAGTCACTGTTCATCCGCCGGCCGTCCAGCCACCGTCACCCACCCGCCGGTCACTGTCCGGCCGCCGGTGCCGCCGCCGCCGTCCGGCCAAAACAAAAAAAAAAACTCAAAAGAATAAAATAAAATAGTTTTAGAATTAAAATTGTTAGCAAACGCAATTTTGTTCGAAAAAATAAAATAAAATAAAAATAAAAATAATAAATAAATTATCGTTACTAAACGCGATTCTACTCTAAGAAGGAAACAAAATTTTCATCCCATCCCATCCCATTTTCATCCCACTGTTGGGATACGAACAGAAACGGTTACCAAGCACCACCTTAACTATTGCATTATTCCTCTAACAAAAACACCCTTGCAGGTGAGGTTAATATTCATGCTCACTATTTGCAATACATATAAATATATATATATATATATATATATATATATATATATATATATCATGTGCACATGTATTTTTCTTTGTGCCTTGGAAATGGGGTTTTGGAGGTCTCGTGTATTTCGATTAATCGTCTCTTATGATAATCTTAGGGATCAAGATTTTTTTGGTTCCTGAGAAATGCCTTAGGTGTCTAATTGGCCCTTAAGAAATGCAATTCGACAATTTGGCCCTTGATATTTCAAAATAGTGTCCAATTGGCCTTTCAAGTGAATTTTGTGAAGTCAATCTAATGGTCAACGTTAGTTTAAGGGTATTTTAGTCTTTTCGTTCATTAGGATTAGAGGATAAAGACATTTTTGGTCCCTGAGAAATGTTTTGGTTGTCCAATTGGCTCCTACGAAATGCAATTCAATAATTTGGCCCTTAACATTTCAAAATAGTGTCCAATTGGCCCTTCAAGCGAATTCTGTAAAGTCAATCTAACGGTCAACGTTAGTTTAAGGGTATTTTGGTCTTTTCATTCATTAGGATTAGTTTGAAAAGTCATCTAAACTTCAAGGGGTCAATATATCAGGTCCTCTTAAACAATCAGATCAATACAATAGGTCCTTAAAAAACAGTACAATACATCAGGTCCTGATAAACAACCAAAGCAATACAACAAGTCTTAAAAAAACAATACAATACATCAAGTCCTAAAAAAACGATATAATACATATCAAAAAATAGAAATCAACCATCAAATCTGTTCTAAGGATTTTGTGCTAAAAATAAGAGAGCAGAATATAATCATTTTTTTTTTCGCTCCCATATTAAAACACAAATCTGAGAACAAAAATACTAAAACGAACACCACTACCGAAACGAACAACACTACCAACGAACACCAAAATCGAAAACGAAGAATACCGCCGAACCTTGGGGTTTCGATTTCGATTTCGAAATCGAAACAGGAAATCGAAATCGAAGAACACCGCTGAATATCGCTACCAAAACGATGAACACCATCGAAATCAAAATAGGAAATCGATTTCGAAACTAGGTTTCGATTTCGATTTCGATTTCGATTTCGAAATCGAAATCAAAGAACATGGCACGAAGAACACCGCCGAACACCACTACCAAAATGACTAACACCCCCGAAATCGAACCTTAGAGTTTCGATTTCTATTTCGAAATCGAAATAGGAAATCGATTTCGAAATTGCTTCTCCGACCATCGTGAAGTTCCTACTCCTGTCCTTCGCCACCACCAGATCGAATTTCGTCACGTTCACCGCCACCTAAAGCAACGCTCGGTCCTTCTTCTTAATCCACCTCGGATAACCAGTGCGGTATTCCAAGAACGTCTCTCCGGCGGGGGACTTCAGAGAAGACGACAACGAATTCAATTTCTTCAGAATCGCCAGAGAATTGCTCATAACGGCGGTGAGGGAGAGCAGCGGCGGAGAGGAATAAACCTAAAAAAAATTAAAGAAAAAAAATATTTTTACCCCCTTAAGTTTAACAAAATATGTAAATAGGTCTCATTTTATTAGTAAGCATGAAATGACGCAGTTACCCTTGGCTAGACGTCATGTGCTTGTCACGTGACTTTTTCCATCCAAAATCTCCAAATTTTACTAACGGAACCCGACTCAAGGGCCAATTGGACACTATTTTGAAATTTCAAAGGCCAAATTGTCGAATTGCATTTCTTAGGTGCCAATTGAACACTCAAGGCATTTCTCAGGGATCAAAAAGGTCTTTATCCCCTAATTCTAATGAATGAAAAGATTAAAATACCCTTAAACTAATGTTGTCCGTTAGATTGACTTCACAGAATTCGCTTGAAGGGCCAATTGGATACTATTTTGAAATGTGAAGGGCCAAATTGTCGAATTGTATTTCTTAGGGGCCAATTGGACACCCAAAGCATTTCTCAAGAATCAAAAAAGTATTTATCCCATAATTTTAAAGGTACATTGCTCCTACATCAGTCTAATACAGTTAAGAATTTACTACTGAAAAAGAACAAAAAAAATACCGAATATTGACAAAAAAAATTGATACTCCTTTTTACGAATCGGACTTAACCTCTTGGATCATTGACTCAACCATCAAGAAGTAATAGCATATAATTAAATCATTTTTTAGGGTAAATTTCACTCTTTACACCCTAAAAATTTAGATGCGGTCTTACTTTATTCTTCGATGTTTTAATTGCTACAGATTGCCCTCCGAAGCAGTGGTGAATTTAGAAAATCAATTAAAGGGGATAATTTTTTTTAAAGAGTTTGTTTGATATTTTTAAATAAAAAATTACTTCAAATTATTTTAAACAAGTTTTGATATCCTAATCTTTTTAAAAATCAATTAACCCAATTTTTACTTTAATATAAATTACAAAAATGCTTATGTTTTAAGCTATCTAAAATAATTTTAAAATATGAAAATTTAGCCTAAATTTATAAATATTCAATTATTTTTAATAAGTTTTGATATATTGTTTATATATTTAAAAAAAATAACCAATTTTTATTTTAAAAATAATTAAAAAAGATACTTATATTTTAATTTATCTAAAATCTATAGAAATAAAATAAAAAAATAAAAAAAATAAAAAATATATATATATATATATATATATATATGAAAAATTAGCCTAGGATGCTCTCTCCTGGTGTCTTGATTATTGGGGGGAACAACCAGTTATTCCTTAATTAATCAATGTTCCAAGTAGTTATTTATTTAAATTAATTATTTATAAATTATATAATTAAACCTAAATTACCATTATAGTTTATTTTATTAAACAATAACTACATTGCCTCCTCAATGGCATCTATTTATTTTTCGAATAATTAGTTTTTTGAATTATTTTTCAAATAAATTCTTATGATATAATTTTCTTTTTCTTTTTTATCTTATTATAGAGATTTTTTTAAGTGCTTTATCAACTTTTTGTTTTTTAACTTCTCATCAATATTTAATTAATTTAAATTATGATATTAAATATAAATTTAACATCTAATTTTTATAATCTTTAGTTAGTATTAATTTATGTGTATTATGTACTATAAAAAAAATAAAAATTTATAAAAGATAATTTTAGGGGTTTTTTGGGTGAACTAAGAAATTAAAATTTTGACTACAATAATTTTTTTAAAAACCCAAAATTAAAATTACTGTTAAAAAATCAAAAATCACTATATTTCATGAAAGTAACTGTAATTTTATTTTTCACATAAAAAAATAATAATAATTTTTATGCATTATAACTTTGGACTTTTAAGTTTTATGCATTATAATTTATAATAATAATTTTTATGCATTATAACTTTGGACTTTTAAGTTTTATGCATTATAACTTTGAGTTTTTGAAAAAAATTATTATAGCGTTTAAACTGTATAAAATAAAATTTAAATTTCGTGAATTGTTCACCAAAACCTTCATAATTTAGAGGTGTAATTGCCTTTTAGTCCCTGAACCTACACATGACACCTATTCACCTCTCTCCCACATTGACTTGCGTACGCTGTAAACAACGCCATTAAAAGAGCTTCGATGCCCGCCATGCTTAATCTTCACTAAAGCTCCAAAATCAATTCCAATCATTTGACTTCCATTGATTCCAATCAGAACCAGCCATTAGCTATTCATCCATGAATCAAATTCTAATGAAGCTTCTCCTTCCCAAAACGTATGATGATCCCCCTTATCCTTTGTTGGTTGTGCTTAATTTGGAGTTTTAAAAAAATTGGAATTAGATTTCATTTTCAAGACTTCAATTTCCTACTACCAAACGCGGCCTTAATGCATTTGCTCTTCTATTTGCCAGTTCTTGTTGCTATGGCTTTATTCATGGATGCCCTTTTGGTTTGATCACATTCAGATTTGTTGAATCCCACATCCCTTATGTTACCTAATTCTGAGCTATATATATAAGTCTAGAGACGATCCTTCTTTTTCAAGATATCTTTTGAGAACGAGTTAGGCCCATTAAATTCCTACGTGGTATAAGAGTAAGACTTTTGTCTGATGTTAAGAGTATTCAATCCCACATCAATATTGAGTCTCCCATATCTGTTCACAGTGGTTTGTCAAAATTCACCCAGCGTATGAGGGGGCGTGTTTAATCCCACATTACTTGTTACCTAATCCTGATCTATATATAAGTGTAGAGCCAATCCTCCTCTTTCAAAAAAAAATTTAAAGCGAGTTAGGGCCATTAGATTCGTACAAGGTTCTTTTATATTAATTATTGAAGTATTTGATTTGTTATATTATATGCTCATATGTCATGTGATGTTATATAATATATCCATTCATGCATTGAGATTCCATTCTTCAAGTCAATCATTTTTTTAAAGGTAGGGTTTGGTTTCATAGGACTAGAATTAGAAATGAACACACGCAAAAATCAAAATATTTAGATATGTTTATTTTTAATCGCGATTCCGAATTACCAAACACCACCTAAATGTTTCACTACATATTGGAGAAATATATTTGTCTAATTGAGTGATTCGTTACATACACTTGGTGCATTTTAAGGTCGGGTTTGTTTAGTGTTTCTGTTCCCAGAATACCCAAAAATTTGTTCTTAAAATCTCATAACAGAACAAAAACTTATCTCTTTTTTTTCCTCTTTGTTATTTGTTTTTATGTTTCCATGTTTTTGTATTATCCTTAACACCCATTATTACATTTGCTATCTCAAAACACTTGTACAAGTGCAAGAGAATCAAGCTTCAAGAAACAAAAAACATGAACAAACCAAGAACAAATCAAAGCCGTAAATACCCAAATTGCCCCTAAAGACCGCCTAGTAAATTGGATGAACATTGACGAAACCCAATTTCTCAATTTTGAAAAATCAAAAGCCGAGGTCTCTAATGGAGATGATGATGATGATAGTGATGAAGATGATGATATTGATGAAGATGATGGCTTTGATCCCACAAAGGTTAAAGAACTTCATAAAAGGGTTGTTAAATTAGCTTTTTGTCCGAAAGAAGTCGATAGAGTGATTGAATCGAGAGAGCTTTGTTTTAAAAATGCTCAGTCACACACCATTAGAAAAATCATAGTTTTTGCATCTCATGGCATAAGGCATGGGTGTGAAGACATGTATGAACTAGACTTCAACCACTTCACCATTTTGTAGAAAGGGGAGCCCGGGGTAAGGTGGCATTTATCTAATGTTTCTGTTCCCAAAGGGCGGGAACAAAATTTTTTGTTCCCATTATATATATTTTTTATGATAGTGTACTTATGGATGTTGCAGGAACACATCTTGTACAAGATTCCAGGCGTTAGGAGGAAGATCTTCTATCCAAATCGACAAAACCCGATTTTGTGTCCTGTCAGGATTCTTGAAGAGGAGAAGGAAATGAGGTCATCTGACGGGTAATTCCCCCTCGTTCTTGTTTTTGTGCATCAAGTATGGAGGAAGGACAAGGAATCTCCCCCAAAACGAGTATGTGATGGTTAAGGGTCTGTTTGGTTTAGAATTTAAAAACAATTTTCAAATACATTTTTGTTGAAATTGTTTGGTTTTAAGTTTCGCTATTTTTTTAACACGGGATCTTCATTTAAAATGTTTTACAACAAGTACGTGTTAATTGAAGGGTTTGCTTGGTTTAGAATTTGAAAACAGTCTTATGAAAAAGTTGGAAATTAGTTTTCAATATCAATTTTTGAAAATTGTAAAAACTTGTGTTGCTTTGGATTTATTTATTTATTTATTTCGTAAACATAATCTTTATTAAAAAAAAGAAAGTGTTAAAAAAAGTTAATTGAAGGGTTTGCTTGGTTTAGAATTTGAAAACAGTCTTATGAAAAAGTTGAAAATTAGTTTTCAATATCAATTTTTGAAAATTGTAAAAACTTGTGTTGCTTTGGATTTATTTATTTATTTATTTCGTAAACATAATCTTTATTAAAAAAAAGAAAGTGTTAAAAAAAGTTAAAAAGCAAGAGAAGAGAGATTATTGATGTGATTGATTCAGTGACGGAGCCACGCTAGGCTAAGGGGGAACTCCAACCGCCCCTTAACTTTTTTTATTTTTATTTTATTTTATTTTTACCCTGATTTTTTTTTATAAAAATCCAATTAAACCTCTTAAAATTTTACATAAGCAAACCCCCCCCCCCCTCAATTTATATAAATATTTAATACAACAACTAAGTCTTTGTCCCACTTGAGTAGGGTCGGTTACATGAATATGTTTACACTAATAGTGATCGTTCTAGGGTCATCCTCTCAGATAGGTTTTAATGTCATCAAATCAATTTTAATATTCTCGTCTCAAGTCTTCTTAGTTCTACCTCTCCCTTTAGTAGTCCTCGTACTTGAACTAAATCGCATTTTCTCACTGGTGTTTCTATAGGTTTTCTATACACAAAGTAATACTACTAGATTTGTTAACCAAACAACCCCTAAAAACATTTTTTTTGTGTGTGTTTTTTGTTTCTGCTCCCAGTTTTCTTGTTATAGAAAAATATAAAAATAAAATTAATAAAAAAACTAAAACATTAATCTTTTTTTTTTTTTTTTACCTGATCTAGTTATGTTAGGCAACGAATGGGAAGAAACAAAATGAATTTTTTCAGGCCAATTATATGCCAAATGGCGATGTTGATCAACATTCGAACCGGGAGTTTCTTCTTCAAGGCCTTGGGCATCACACTCTTGTTCATGGCTGGTTTTCCTAATGACTTGGTTCAAGAAGAAACAAAGTATAGGAACTTAGATCTCCTCCAAAAATACTACAGGTAAAACGTTTTTGTTTCATTTTAAACTTTCTAGTTTTGCCTAAACGGAGAAACTTACATTTTATTGAATAAAAAATAAATATAAACCAATCTTCCTTTATTTTTTAATTTAATTGCAATATTTAAAGGCAACAAACAAGAAAACTAACACGATAGCCGAATAATATGGTTCATAAAATAGAATTATGTTACAATTTCTAGAAAATTGTTCTGAAAAACATGAAAGAGAATAGAAATAAATTATTTATTATTATTATTATTATTATTATATTTGTTCCCAAAAAAACTTGGAAATAGAAATAGAAATTTAAGAAAAATCCTGTTTAGTTTCTGGAAATTTGTTCTAAAAATCAAGGAACAAAATAGAAATGATTTTTTTTTTTAATTCTTATGTTTGTGTTTCTATGGGAATAGAATCAATAAACAAACGGGCCCTAAAAAATTGTTTTCTTGTTTTCTTTAGTTCCGCTCCCAAATTTTTCTTCAATAGAACAAATTGTTCCTCAATTTCTTCTCCTATTCTCAATTTTTTTTGGGAACTGAAACAGAAATAAAAATTTTGAGAACATAAACACAAGGTCAGGTATTTTTAGAATACAAATACCTCACCCAAACGCACCCTAAAAAAATTATTTTTCTATTCTTATTGCAAGACAAATGAGGATACTACGAGAGAAGAATTATTTATTTCTTCACCTTAGGTCGCGTTTGTTTACTGTTTAAATCCCCGTATTTTTGTTTTTTCCCCTTGAAAAACATGGAACAAAAACAAAAATACAGAAACAAAACAAAATCGTTCCTAAACATTTTTTTAAAATTTTCTTGTTTTTGTTTTCAGCAAACAGGTTCAAATTCTCAATTGTTAACCATTAAGAGGGCTTCAACAAAATCAAAATCCAAGAAAAATATTTCCCAAAAAAACCCGATTATTCAATCTTCTCCTTCAAGCTCCAACACGAAATTTGCACTAACCGATTATACTCGACCATCTAAAGATCAATCTTCTTATTCTATGTTCTCTACTCATCCCCCTAGTTTCTTCATGCCTACAATGTATTGGCCTCCCCCATTCCTTTATCCTTCTACTTCAAATGGATATCAATCGTTCTCGTCTTTAGGAAATTACTTTTCTACCCTTCCTTATCATTACTACGGTCATCCCTCGTCCAATCCTATGATGCCCATTATGGTGAATTGCGATGATAAGAAGAATGCAGCCTCAGAGGATGCTCATAGTAGCTTGAGTAGCAGTTCTGACTAAAAATGACAGCCTAGTGCATGAATGCTCTCATCATTGTAGAGTCAGACTGAAAATATATATAATCTTTGGCATTATTGTACAGAGTAGCTGCTCTCAAGTTGATCCCACAACCTCTAGGTTATTGTTGAAAAAAAATAGTTGAAGCCTTGAATATGTCCTTTTTTTGTCTAATAATGAAATTCTTGCAGATTTTTGGAATTTTACTAAAGAAATTCAGATTTTTAAGACTTTGAAATTTTGGAAAAAAGGGAGGGTTTACATTATTTCACTTTGATCCCCGTAGTTATAACTTGAACACAAAATTTCTGAAGTCCTGTAATCATCCCACTTCGGTCTAAATCAATAATTCCATTACAATTTTAGACGACAAACAATCAGCTGTCATGCACCCCAATTATATTTAAGGGGACTTTATGGATATTTCTAACCTCTTCCTTTTCCGCTTACAAACTTTTTACAAGGAAATCTCTCTCTCTCTCTCTCTATCTATATATATATTTGGGCAAGAAAGAGAATATGAGGGAAGCTGAAATTACTCGTAAAACCTCTTAAAAACAGTCAGATGCATGGCAGGTGATTGCCTTCCGGGAAGCTCAAATTATTCATAAAGCCTCTTAAAATCAGTCATGTGCATGGTAGGTGAGTGTCTTCCATTCCATCCAAAATTGTAATGGGGATAATGAGTTGGATTATATTGGAATGATTAATAAACTTTAAGGTGTTATACATTCAAACTGAAACTATGGGGACCAAAGTGAGATTTTGGTCAAACTTCAGGTGTACAAAGTGTCAGACCATTGAATGATTCATCACTTCCCTGTGCAAAAACTGAAAATGACGTCCTACCATAAACAATGGTTTCTTTGCCACCCGTTCTGAATTGCCCCCATCAATAATTTTCTCCCCCCCTCCCCCTCCCCCTCCCCCTCCCCAACTTGTTAAATGCAGCATATTTAAGATCATTAAAAAGTATATACATAGTGGATAAAGTCATATTTGCTTTGAAAGAGAATCTTATCTTATTTGTTTTTTAATCCTCTCTCTTTCATTGAATTCCTCTCTCTATGAACATGCAGGCATCATTACTCCATTAAAGAATAAGGGTAAAGTAGAGAGGGTGCAATTAAAGAAAGGCAAAGAGGAAGCCATTGTGAATGGGTCATCATCATCAACAAGGTATCATACTCATACATCATCACCATACATACATACATACTTGATGCAACCCCCACCCCCACCACACATGCATTCATTCATTCCCACACAAGAGAAATGATTAAAACAAAAACTAAACTCCAAACAGGACATTACACCAACATTTTCAATCCATTCACTAGAAAGAGCAAGCAAAAAGGGTAGTTCAGTGCATGACTGCTCTCCAGTCATTGCAAGGTCTAGAGAGGGTCAGATATATGCAGTCTTACCTCTGTATATAGAGATATTGTTCTCTCTCTCCCCCTAAAAAAACACATCTTGAGGAGAGAGGAGTTGTACAAAATGGAGTTGCTTCTTCTTTCTTCTTGGTTCTACTTGCACAATGCTAAAATTTGTGAAGAGGAAGAGGCCATTGTGAATGAGGCATTTGCTTATGAATGAGGCATCAACATGCATACACGTCCCCCACATTCATCCCCCACATCAGAAATGAGTAAGGAAAAAAACTCTCCAAACGGGGCACTAGACTATTTTATTTTTTTTCATTCCACTCACTAGAAAAGGCAAAACCACCCACAATAGAAAACCATCTTATTCTTCTTCACTCACCCTCTCTCTTCTCCTAAAGGCACATCTTGAGGAGAGAGAAAGAGAGGGTTGTTACTTTATCTTTTTTGTTGGTTTTATTTATTTTTAGGGTAAGGTGTTCTGAAGACTAGTTTATGGGCATCTCAATTAATCATCTCTCCGAACAATTTTAAGGATGTACTATTTCACATCGACCTGATACATTTAAGATTAAATTCAAAATTTAATTCTCAAAATACCAAAGAATTGAACCTTGGTTGACAAGCATAAGAATAACTCTCTTTGTCAACCGGACTAAGACTGAGCTTGATTTTACTCGTACGAAGCTAAAAGTTGTGAAGAGGAGGCCATATTTTGTGAATAAGACATCAACAATAAGCCACATAGATAGATACATACATAGATACATACCTGCCATCTCCCGCATCAGAAATGACCAAAAAAAAAAAAAACTACACCTCCAAACAGGGCACTAAACCAGCATTTTCATTCCCCTCACTAGAAAACGCAACACCCACAAAAGAAAACCATCTTATTCTTCTTCACTTACCCTCCCCCCCACCCCCCCACCCCCCCTTCCAAAAAACACATCTTGAGGTGGGTTGCTTTTCTTTCCCCTTAGTTGTTCTTATTCACAACATTACACTGCCTCCTGATCTCACCCTTTGATCCAGTGAGAGGGTTGTTCTCAGACAAAATGGTGATTGCCCTTGAAAATTCCTTAAAGAAATAGTCTTGGCTCTTTGCCATCTTCTTCACATAGGGCTTTGTCCTCTTGTCTGTGGCCAGCTGGTGGTCCACTATGAGCAGCCCCTTGTTATCCAATATGTTCCTGTAGTAGTTGTTGTCTAGCACCATGGGAGTGCCCCTATCATTTCTAACATATTGGACTGCTCTCGGGTCGGGTATCGCGTCGGGGCACTTCTTGAGCATGTGCTCTACGTGGTCCGGGTTGAGCTCCGGTGCCACCTCGGGGTATAGCCGGTGAACCAATTTCACGCAATGGGTCCTACCCACACTGTGAGCTCCTGTTAAACAACGGCAGATTCAGAAATTTGGTTCAGTGAGGAGCTAATTTTTTATTTTTATTTTTTGGGGGGGTGATTTTAGAAGTTTATTTTAATTTTAGGGAGTTCTTGTAAAATTTTGTAAAAAAAAATTGAAAATATTGGTCACTGTTTTGGTTCCTTGATTCCAGTTCCCGTTCACAAAATATTTTGGAATTGATGCACAAAACAACGTTTAGTAAACACGTTTCTATTCCAAAAATTTTGGAAATAATTTAAGAATATTTCCTGAATTACTTAAAAATCCGAAAAACAAAAAATGTTGATTCCTCTTTACCCCACGAAACAATTCTCAATATCATCCTCTCAGCCACGACCACCACAACCACCATACATTTAAAAGAAAAAAAAAAACTATTACAGCCAAATATGCTTCTTGATTTTGTTCTCATAAATTAAAAGAAACAATTTCAGAATAATAGTCGTTACCAAATATGTTTCTATTTTAGGAATACTCCAGAACGGAAACAAAATTCCCATTTTGTCCAAATTTACCGAACATGTTTCTATTTCAGGAATACTCCAAAACGGAAACAAAATTCTCATTTTGTCCAAATTTGTTAGATAGAAATAGAAAACTACGAACACTAGCAAACACCGCCTTAGTTTTTTAAAAATTGGAGTTGAAAAAAATATATACACAGCATATTGACACTCCAAAAATATCGCACTCTACTTTTACTATTTCTTCCTCACATGAATAGTGTAACTAGAGTGCTTTAAAACGATCTTATCCGTTTATTTTTATCAAAATCAATCTCAACGGTTAATATAGGTGTATATATGTGTATGCATGCAGATGATGGTGATGGTCATGGTGATGTTGATGTGTACCTAGCAAGGCAACAAGTCCAGGGGTATCAACACCAATGGCTTTAAACCTGTCAAGAACAACAGAAATGCTCTCATTGTGATCTGGGAGGTATTGTTCCAATATCTCTGCTCTGCTTTTCTTTCCATCTCTCCTTCCTGTTTTTAGAGGTATATATGGCCCTCCAAGCTGCATTAAAAATTAATTAAAAAAATCAAAAAAATTTATGCTACATTCAGTCATGTTTAGTTGGCATTCCTGTTTTTACTTAAAAAAAATGTTTTTTTGTTCCAAGTTTTTTTATAACAGAAACGGAGCACTAACCAAACACCACCACAACTCTCTCTCTCTCTCTCACACACACACACACACAGACATTGTGTATGAAAATAAGGAGAAGAAGACAAGGCTTTGGGAACAGCCTTTGAGGGTTTTCAGGCATTAAATAGCATAAAAAGAAAAAAAACAGAGTACCGCTGGAGTTAATTAAAAGAGTAAAATTAAGGGGAAAAAACGGAGTAAATCAAGAATATATATATATATATATATTTACCCACGATTTCTTTCTTTTTCCTTCCATGTTCTTTTCATAAGTTTTTTTCTCCCCTCATCCTATTTTTTTTTTTTTTTTTATCCATCCTCTTTTTTTCCACCCAAACAAACGATAGGACAACCCGGTGCTACAAAATTGATCCGGGGAAGAGTCGGACCGGTCTTTTGTGTACTATTAGTGTGAAATTAGTGCATATATACACTAAAAAAAGCTAGAAATTTAGAAAATAAAAAGAGTAAATCAAGAATGCATACATACATATATGTGTGTGTGTATATATGGGGGGGAAAAGTGAGAGGGGAAGGTTGAGAAGATCTTACAGAAACAATTCCATCTCTTGCAGATAAAACAAGGATGTCTGAACAAGAAACAACACCAGGGCACTCTCTCTCAACAGCCTCTTTGATGGTCTCAATGTATCTGAAGTTCCTCAGACCAAAGCTCCTGTCTGTCTCCTTCTCCGACATCATCCTCCTTGTTGAATCCAGCAGCAGTGATGCATCACATGACTGTACAAAGAAATCTAAGTTAAGGCCTGTTTGGCTTTACCCTTTTTTTCCATTTTTAAAAAAAAAAAAAAAAAAAATTTGTCTTGAAATGTAGAATTCTTTCTTGCATGAACAAGCAGAAACGATAACTAGTTAAACTGCTATGTTGTAAAACATAGTTGAATTCAACTAGGTATATTGGGGTTTTTTAGGGAATTTATTAGATATTTTTATAATTTAAGGGGTTCAACATAAAATTTTAAGGGATTTTAGTTTGTTTTTTTTTTTCCTCTAAAATTATAGGGATAATGGTAAAAAAATTCAAAAGTTGTGGGGGCAATATAGAGGCATAATAATATTAATTTTTAATTTATAAACATAAAAATATAATAAATAATAAAAATATGACCAATTAAATATAAATGTAAAACTTTAAGAGTACACAAATATAATTTTAGATTTTTGCACTTTGCACCCCCGACTCTTAGGAAAAATCTCACTTTAGCTTTTATATTTTCAATTTGAACACATTGAACTCTAAAATATCTAAATCGTGTCAAGTTAGTCCAAATCCCTTTCCGTTTTGGATACTTTCGGATTTAATGCATTTAAATTAAAAGTATAGAGACAAAGTAAAATTTCTCTCAAGGATGTAAAGTGCAAAAATCTCAAATTAGCCCATGTACTTTTAATTAGAACACATTAAACCGTCCAATTTAAGAGTGAAAGTGTAACATTTAGATGGAATTTATTTTTGAAAAAACTTTTATATTTAATCTTATCCCTACATATCAATCTCATCCCTTAATCCATAACCAAATTTTAAAAAAAAAAAAAAATCATAATTTATTTCTTTTATATGTGTGTGTGTGTGTGTGGATATATGTATATGTATACCTCAACAGCACAGTCATGGAAGATGTTCCTTAGCCAAGAGAAAGCAGTGTTCTTGTGGCGTTTGTAGAGAAGCTTGACTTGCTCTTTGATGATGTCTTCAGCTTGAGGACATGAATCCTTGTAGAAGTTCATTATCAGCCCTGCATCTTCTTCCTCATTCTCACCATTGGCAGGTGAAAAGGACAACACAGTACAGAAGATGAAGAAGAACAAGATTGCTTTTCTGGTATCCATCTCTCTCTAGCTTTCTCTCTCTATATCTATCTCTATATCTATATGAGGTAGTAGTGTTCTTAAATAAGGGAAAGAGGAGCTTAAAGTTAAGATTAATTTGCAACAAGTCCCAGAATTTTGGGTTTTTTTGGTTTTGACCCCTAAGGGTCTGTTTGGTTTCTAAAATTTTAGTTTTCCTCTCTCTCTCTCTAGCTTTCTCTCTCTCTCTCTCTCTATATATATATATCTATCTATCTCAATATCTCTCTCTCTCTCTCTCTCACACACACACACTAAGGGTGAATGAGCTTGCTTTGGATCACTTCTAGTTCTTAAATAATAGATTAAGGGGAGCTTAAAGTTTGTGAATAGAGAAAGAAGATGAATTGCAACAAGACCCTGAATTTTGGGTTTTTTGGGTTTTGGCCCCCAAGGGTCTGTTTGGTTTGTAATAATTAAAAAAGTTTTTTTGTGAAGGGTTCACAAAATTAAAATTTTAATCTATGCAGTCCACGAGTTACAGTAATTTTTTCAAAAGTCTAAAATTACTATAAAAAATCCAAAAGTCAGAGTAGACCATAAAATTTAGGAAAATTCTCCTAAAAATCTTATCTCATAAAAACACCACTTTATGGAGCTTTGTAACAGTGATTTTTTTTTACATATGAGATAGTCCTTAAAAATTATTTTTTGAAATCTTAGGATCTCTAAAATAGTCTCCCTAAAATTTACTATAATTTTTTATATGAAAAAATTACTAAACTGTATTGAATAAATTTATTTACTAAAATCTCTCTAAAAAATATATCTTTTTATAACAAATATCATTTTTAGAAATTATACTTAAGTCCTTTTATTTTCTAAATTTTTTCATTTTGCCCCCTCATAAAATTTTAGTTTTCCTTTTTCATATCAATCCCCCTCTCTCATACACACACTAATGGTGAGTGAGCTTGCTTGGGATCACTCAAGCTTAGTTGTTAAATAATGGAAAGAAGATGTTGTATCTAATATTTGATGGACAATTAAATATTAATATTTTACGAACTAATATTTTTGCCACTATTCAATTCACTCTTTTTAAACTTGTAAATAAGGTCAAATTGCAACAAGTCCCTGAATTTTGGGTTTTTCTTGTTTTGACCCCCTTAGGGTTTGTTTGGTTTGTAATCCAAAAAAAAAGTTTTTTTTTATTTTAATTTGATACAAATTTATATTTTTTCGGAATTGGTCGGCACGTGTTCATAGTTTTTAAAAGGGTAATTAATAAAACACTGGATATATTATGTATATAAGTATTGGTCCACTAGGTTAAACCTTAATCCCATCAGAAAAACTAAACCCTAATTTTACTAGATAGAAAAATCTTAGTCATTGTCTATATATAGACCATTTGTGTGCCCATGTAACATTGTACATTTCACAAATATTAATACCAAATCTTCTCGTATTTTCTTTCGATATTTCGTCTCTCAATTATTTGAACCTGATATCAGAATCAAAGTTATGAAACCTTACTTTTCTTCTCTTATCGTCAAATCGTTTGTGTCAGTCGGGAGTTGCACTTCTCTTGTAGTCAAATCATTCATGTAAAGCGGTAGGTGCACTTAAAAGACGAGTATTAAATTTATGTCCTACATCGATCATTTGGGAGAACCCAGACCGCTATAAAAACAAAATAAGTTATTGCACTTGTCAATACATTGAGTAAAGCGTGGTCCAAGGAGTGAATAAAAATTAACTAATTTGATGGACGACATAGGTTATGTCTGGACAAGTAACTGTGCGATATACCAAATTTCTAATTAGTTGACGATATATAGTGACGTCCGAGAGAAAGGGAAATTAACTTTTAAATGAATATATTCAAATTTTTGTACATATTAATTTTAAAGTCTATAATTAATGCTTTTATTTCCTTCCAAATTCTACCTACCTAATTCAACGCATGAAGATTTTACTCTAGAGGTGGATCAAGTCAAAAGGATGACTGGCTTGCACACGTGATATTGTTATTCAAAAAAATAAATAATAAAAAAAAAAATTGTTTTTTATTTTTATTTTTTATTTTTTTGAAATTTGGAATTTGGAATCTCAAGGCACACAATACCTTCAGGTCTACTTAATCATTTTAATATTGATAACCATTAAATGCTCTCTTATTAATTTAAAATATTTTTGTTAAACTAAATTTATTTATTAAATAATTTAATTTTGAAATAAACTTTTCCCATCAAAATTGATTAAATTTTTTGAATTCTTCACCCCTTAAAACATATAAAAACATATATAAAAGATAAAAACAGTTATAAAATGAGAGGAATTTTATGTTTTTAAAAAATTAAAATTTTATATAAAATAAATTTTCTTTTCTTAAAAAAAAAAAAGTTCATTTGAGCAGTCAATTTGTGTTTTAAAATTAAAGATCTGATATTCGTCAAACACATTTAAGTCTTTTTATCAATTTTATTAAAGTTTACAGAAAAATTAATTTTTTTTCACTTCAGTCCAAAGTTTAAAGAGTTAAAATGCATTTTCCCAAATTATAAAGGATTAAAATGCAATTATCCCTATATTTAATTCATGTTCTCCTTGAAATCCATCTAGTTATAGTAGTGATTTTCAATTATTAGAGATCACCAAGAAATTTAGAGGGCAAATATGGAAACTTCCATTAATTATTAGATTGACAGGCCAAATAAAATAATTTGTAATTTGTGTCATCTCCTTTTGAGGCAAAAAAAGTAGAGAGTCAAATCACTTAAAACTGGGGTTGCTTTTATATAATTATTTTTTTAGAATAATTAATTATTTAATCTTTACTCCCTATTTTTTTTTGTTCCAGTTGAATTTAACTCTTATATCTATATCTATACCTTATATATAAAACGCAAAAGACATGTTCTCATATTCAAATATTGTTCATTTTTCAATTTCTATTTATTTGGATGAATAAATTATCAAGATTTATTTAACCTTCATAATATTAACTCCCGACAATAATATTATGACTTTTCATTTTTATTTTTTTTTAAAGATAATGTAATTTTAATAACATTTTAATATAAATTAATTGAATTCTTCATACTTAAATTAATTTTTTTCAATATAATTAATTACCCAAATAGTTCAACGATTTTCTTCCAATTTAAAATAAATATCTATTTTTTTTTTAATAAATATGACATATTAAATTGACCAAAATAATTATATTTTTTTTCTCTTTTGTTGTGATTTTTTATTGATAATTACTATTAAAATTTCTAATAATAATAACTATTAAACAACACAAAGTGAGAGTTATTATTTTGTTTAAAAGTTAGCCTCAAAAACAAAATTAAAAGAACCATAAATAAATAAATATATTTTCTATTCAAACACACATTAACAATTTTGAAAAATATATATCTCCTCTTATAATTTAATACTTAAATTTATGTTGTTTTTTTATTATTTTGAAATGTAGAAATAAATTAGAGTGATCGAAAATGACATTTTTTTAAATGTATTAATTTTTTTATTTTTTAAAAATATTATTCAACAACACTAAATATTTCGTATATAATAGTTAAATATTAAATATCTATTAATATAAATTTAATTTATTTTTTCTAGTAAATAAATTTAATTATGATGTTAAATATAAATTTATTATGTATTGTTAGGTAGATTAATTTCAAGGGGCATGCACTATTTAGTTCTAAAATATAAAAGAAATTACCAAATACTTCCATCACTTTTTTTTTGCACCAATAAGTCCTTTTGTCTTTTTATGACCAAAATACCCCTCACATGGATGTTGAATGTAACATCAAAATTATTAATTTTTTTTTATGCTATTTTTTTCTGACCAAAATACATTTCATGTGGATGTTGAATGTAACATTCGGTGTTGAATGTAACATCAATTTTATTTTTTTTTAATGTTATTTTTTTCTGACCAAAATGCCCCTCATGTGGATGTTGAATGTAACATACCTGTGAGTGTTGAATGTAACATCAACTGTGTTTTTTTTTTTTTTTTTTAATGTTATTTTTTTTGGACCAAAATGCCCCTCGTGTGCATGTTGAACGTAACATTCAACACCTATGGATATTGAATATAACATCAACTGTTTTTTTTTTTTTTTAATGTTATTTTTTTCTGATCAAAATGCCCCTAGTGTGGATGTTGAATGTAACATTCAACACCTGTAGATGTTGAATGTAACATCAACTGTTTTTTTTTTTTTTAATGTTATTTTTTTCTAACCAAAATATCCCTCATGTAGATGTTGAATGCCCCTCATGTGGATGTTGAATGTAACATCAGCTGTTTTTTTTTTTTTAATGTTATTTTTTTCTAACCAAAATACCCCTCATGTGGATGTTGAATGTAACATCTATTATTCTATTATTTTTGTATGCAGAGTAAAATACATATGATATTACATTGAACACCTGTAAATGTTGAATATAACATCAATTGTTCTTTTCATATTTTACATTACGTTTAGTAACGATTTTATCCTAAAATTAAGATTTTTTTTTTTTTTTTTGGAACATATAAAAGTGACAAAAAGTGATAAAGTTTGGGGTAAAGCTGTAATTTATGGCGGCGGCGACCGGCGATTGGCAGCGGCAACCGGCGGCAGCGACCGGCGAACAGCAGCGGCAAGCGGCTGACAGCGGTGATACACCAATTTGACTATCTTCTTTCTCAATGTGAAACTCATGGGAGAGTATTTCGGTAAACTCAATTCTCACCATTTTTTAAAATGGGACTAATTGGTGTAAGGAAAAGTGTTGATGGGATTAATTGTTGCAAGAAAAACGTGTTGACATGACTAATCGGTGCAAAGAAAAATCGATGGGAGTAGGTGGTAAATAATTTCTTTTTTTGGGATTAATAGGTAATTTTTCCTTAATTCAATCTATTTAAAATTAAAGATAAAAAAACTCGAGAAAAAAACTGAGATAAAAATTATGAAATTTTTTTTAGAGGTTTTAAGATTTCAAAAATAATTTTTTAAGAATTATCTCATATGTAAAAAAATTACTGTTACAGAATTCCATAAAGTGGTGTTTTTATGGGATGAAATTTTTGGAAAAAAATTTCTAAAAATTATAGGTGAACTATAGGGCAATACATGATTTTTAATTAAAAAAAAATTAAATTTAAATTTATTTCCATTTTATTTATTTATTTGATGCTGTTTTTTTTTCAAAGGAAATGCAATTATAATTTATAATCAACTTTAATTATTGTGCCTTGCAAAGTGGTTTTGTCCATTTTAAGTTGAATTATTGGTTGTACTACTATTGTGACAAAGATTGAATCCTCTTTATTGGAAACTTAAATTACAAAAATACCCCCAGCTTGAATATGAAGTCAAAGCTTGTACTAAAAGTAGAATTCAACTTTTATTCTCTAGGAGGAATCAAAATTTGAGTTTCGTTTTAGTGTGAATAAGATCTCGAGTTTTATGTGAAAAATTAGTTGAATTTAACTCTTTTTTCTCAGTTAAGTTGAATATGATTCCAATAATTTGACTAATGGTAGAATTCAACTTGTTTCCTCAGTTCTTTCTCAGTCAATGATTATAACTTAAGTTTTCATAAAAATTTAAATGTGATTTTTGAGTTTTATCAACAATTGATAAAATATTAGTGGAATTCAACTCTTTTTTTTCCTCATCAGCTTGAATATAAAGCCAATTATTGGACTAATACCAGAATTCAACTTTTTTTCTTAGTCAATGATCAAAATTCGAGTTTAGTTAAATTTTAATGACATCTTGAGTTTTATTAAAAATGGGATAAAATGTTAATTGCATTCAATTTTATTTTTTTTTCTCAATTAAAGCATACTAATTTTTTTCTCCGAGCTCTTACTCTCACGCCGGAAGAGACACACTAGGCGGGAAGTAATGCTCAATCTCTAATTTAAAGTATATCAATTCTTTTCCCCGAGCTCTTATTCTCACGCCGAATGGGACACGTCGGGCCCATCTCAGCAAATCCTGTTTGCAAGTACAGCCCGGAAGGTTAGGCCGGACAATGCGTCTCAGTTTGGAGGTCAGGCTGGACAACGCCACCCCAACTCGGACGTGCTCAGAATCGAGGTCCTGAAGACTTTAGGAATCCAGCCCTTCTAAGGACCCGCTCCAAATCTCTATCAGCCCCTCCTGTAAGCCGATCAAACCATACCGTTAGTGAGGATCAATATCCGACACCGACAAAAAAAAACATCATGATGTTTATGTAAAATTGCAAAAATACCCCTACCCCCACCACTTAAATATGGACACACATTAGTACATGTCACATGTGATGTGACCCGTCCTTCATATTGAAGCCATTTGTTTTATAGTTTACTTTGTAGTGGATGGTGAGAAAAAGTCATCACTACAAATCAATTCATATTTTAATTTCAAAAAAGTTTATATTTTTTTAATTTAACAACAAAAATATTGTAAATCAAATTAAAATATATGACAGGATAACGTGATCCCAACGGAAATATATTTAAAATAAAATACATAAGATTAATTAGAGAAAATAAAAAATAAATATCAACCGTTTAATTAAAAATATATATATTTTTTTGTCATTGAAAATATATAATTTCAATTAATTTTTGTGGAACCTATAACGTTTATAATATAGGTTAAATAATACAAGGTAATTAATTGATTAAATTTAATTTTTAAATTACATAAAATCAATTTTAATTATGATAATATTTTTTTTGTATTTTTTTTTTACAATAATTTCAACTGAGAATGACACAAACCCCCTTAATTTTTCAATCTTTTTATTAAAAATATTTTTTTTTTTTAACTAATATCACGTAGTCTTGCAATTGACTTTTTTTTTTTAGTTCTGCCATTGCTTTATAAAGAAATAAAAGTAGAGAGAGAATTATACTTTTTTCATTTTATTATTTTTGAATATTAAATTTTAATTAAAAATTATCCCTTATATATATATATATATATGAAATGTGCTTTAATTAAAAGTGAAAAGGGGTGATGTGTATGTTTTTAAAGTAAATGGGTTAAAATGAAATAAAATGAAAATATAAGGATTGAAAGGCAAAAAGTTGGAGTGACCACCGACACTCCTTCTTGTCCTCCCCAGGCCTCACTCAAGAGTTCAGGGTTTGGACGCCACGTGGGCCACCGACAATAATTGTTATCTCCACGTCATCATGCTAATATCTATATAATAATAAATTATATATTAAGACCTTTTTTCAAAAAAAATATATATTTAATTTAAATAAATAAATGAGATTAGATAATTCTGTTACAAAATTTTACACCTGATTAAATTAAATTATATTTTGTATTTTTTTAATTTTATTTTGATTATTTATTATTTTTTTATACCTATAAATTTAAAAATTAATTTAGCAACTTTAGGAATGAGAAAACGCTAGGTCTAGCCAAATTTGGAACAAGATCTGGAGAGTGATCCCACTATTGCGCAATAGAGGCACAATTGTAGGGGCTCCGTGGTGGTTGTATGATGTTCGACGGTGGAGCTCTGGTGGTGGCAGCACGATGGTGGTTAAGACGGGCGGTTTGTTGTGTCCTGTGGTGGTGTTGGTGATAGAAATTGTTGAGACTGGTTGAAAGAGACAGAAAGTGGCGGCAACCGTATAAAAGTTATTTGTATATATATTAATTCTAATGAATTTTCTATTACTAGGTTCCGTACAAGTTAAAGCAAAAAGTGACAATATATTGATTACTTGTACCTTTTAATTAAACTATATGCATTATGTTGAAGGTGAAATATCAATGATGTATGTAATAATGATAGAGTGCACGATGCAACCTTTTTATATGGTACAAAATTATATACATAGTAAGTTTGGACATTAGCATGAAAGAGGATGGTCAAAATAGGTGTAGCTCAAGTGTTAAAACAGTTGACAGGCTCTACAAAGTCAAAAATTTGAGACTGTAAAAAAATACTTATTAAAAAGGACAGTCACACACCCCGAATGAATTAATCTTTCAATCTGTGTAGATAGGAGGATACTCGTGAGTATACGAAAAAAAAAACCCTATAGTCTACACTGTTAGATTAAGAATCAGTTGTAATGGTGTCTTTAAATACAAGTAAACACTAGTATGAATATATATACATATATTGAATATGAGTTTCAATCCAAGTCACTTGTTGTCATTTTGACAAATATTTTCATAATATTTAAGATACCTATTATTTTTTTAATTTGGTTACTTGAGATATTCTATATTTTATTTTACTGACAAAAATATCCTCCCAACATATATATATATTTTTTTATTGTTTGGCATTTTTTTTAATTTTAATTTTCTAATTTTTTACTCTCTCGTTTTTTTTTACTTTTATTGAGTATTTTTTATTTTATTTGTTTAATTTGTTTTGATTTTTTTTACTTTTTTGTATGCCATTCGTAGAAAATTAAAAAATATCGAAAATAATAATGTAAAAAACAAAATGTAAAAAAATACTATTTGAAAAAAAAATGAATTAAAAAAATAAAAGTAAAACAAAAACAATAAAAGAAACGAGAAGAAAATATTTTTTCTTTCTTTATTTAAAATTTTCTATAAACACTATATATATATATATATATATATATAAAACAATTAAAATAAAATAAAAATATCATGAAATCAAAAAAAAATATCAAAATTAAAAAAAAAAAAAGAAAAGAAGACAAGAGAGGGAGGGAGAAAAAAGAAAAAAATAAAAGAATAAATTTTTGTCAATTAAAATGTGACGGTGGATGTTGGCGTTTTATGAAAAGAAGTTATCTTAGTATTAGTCAAGATGATATGAGTGTATTAGTTATAAACTCTATTAAATATTTATTAAATTATAATTTGCTCAACAATAATAAATAGAAAAATAAATAAAAATACTTAATTTATCAAGATATTGTCATAATAAAACAATTCACTTTTTATTTTATCAGATATTTTATACTGATAGATCAAAATTTTGATCTAACAATCCAAATATTATATAAATCACAACACATTTTACATCTACATATTTTCAACCATAAGATGAACACAAGGAATATTTTGGATCATTGGTTCAAAATAAAAATATATTTTTTTTAAAAATAAGGTTAATTAATTAATTAATATGTATTCCACAAATAATATTATATTCTTCCATTATATGTCATTTGCAAAAGGAAGCCCATGATGGAATTGGGTTGGGTTTGGGGAGTGGGGAGGGAGCATGGGATGGGCTACATTATTGCTTCCATTATTTTTTATTTAAAAATTAATTATTTTATATTATAAATCAAATGAAAAATAAGGACACTTACCACCCATTTCTATTTGGGTATCGAAACTGCCAAATGAATTCAATTATATTTTAATGAACAATGAGATTCTTTTACCAAATATGGGCTGATTTGCCTCTATTGATGTGTTATTACCTTCTATTCCAGACTTACCAAATATTTATATTTATACGCTTTCTAAATCTGCAGAACGGTCATACGAAAAAATATTTCTAAAATATCACATATTTCTCCTCAAACATATTCGCTAATCCATCATCCATTTATACAAGAATGGTCGTCATTTTACTGTCTTTAAAATGAGATATTAATTATTTTTTTTGGACCGCAAGATAAAAATCAGTATTACATTCAACACGGTATGCATTACAAAACGTAAAAATACAGTGTTATCAACATCCCCTCTCTACGTGTTAACTATGGGTCTAGATTCAACATCCGTTTCAACAAACCCAAACGAAAATGGAAAAATAAGTCGTAGGTTGATAAAATCAATTTGTGTGGGTGTTAAATATAACATGAGCTGGTTATAAAAAAGAAACATATAAAACACACGATCCTATACCCCTTTTTTGGTTGGATATTGAATGTACCATTAACTTTAACTGACTAAGACAGTACACGTGTTCTGCAGAAGACGTGATCAAATCTTGTCATTTTGTGTTGATGTTGAATATAACATGAACTGAATGTAAATGAAACACGTGTTTCTACGAAGTATACAATCACATCCCCTATTTCGGTTTGAATGTTGAATATAATATTAACTGAATAAGATGGGTACATGTGTTCCACGAAGTACATGATCAGATCCCGCCATTTGTGTTGGTGTTGAATACAGCATGCTGAAAATGAAAATTATCCTCTATTGTTATTTGTGAAAACTATTTTTTTTTTTTTTTGGCCTTGTTAATACCGTTTAGTAAGAAAACACTTAGGGCATGTTTGATAAAAAAAAAAAATTAAGTGCTTAAAACTGATTGTATTAAGTATTTAATTAATTAAGTTTATTTGATAAATATAATTAGTATCACTTAATTAATTAAATTAACTTAAAAATTAAGTCAAAATGTGAATAAAAAATTAAGTCAAGGTCTTTTCACTTATTTTATTTTACTTAATGCACTCCATTATTTCCCACTTAAATTTTTTTTTATATTTTGACCATTTTACCCTTGATCCCCTATAAGAGTTTAATTAAAGTTATGATTAATGATAATTGACTGAATTTTAGATTATTTTATAGTTTTAATTTTATTTTATATTTAAATTATTATTATAATTTAATTTAAGTAATCAAACTACATAAAAAAAACACATAATATATACATATTTTTAGGTTAATTTCTACTTTTAATTTTAATATAATTTTTTTTTTTTAAAATGACACCCTAATTTTATTACTTTGTTCTCAATTAATTTTTTTTTTTTTTTTTTTTCATATTATCTTAATTCAAAGGTAATTATGTAAATTAAACAATTTTTAGCATACAAATTTTGTATTTATCAAACAAATAAAAAAATTCGGCACTTTATTTTCAGCACAATTTTATCAAACAACCTTTTTAAATTTTCAGCACTTAAAATTTCAGCACTTAAATTTTCAACACTTAAAAAATAAGTTGTTATCAAACAAGCCCTTAGTCATCTATTAAATTTGCATATTTTTTATGGGTATTTTGGTTATGAAATATTCGACACTTTTAAATTTGGAATCAATCCGTTCAAAAAGTACAGTCAATGAGATTAACAGGTTTAATCTTGGTTAGTTGGTACTAAACAGTAATTTGGTTTGTACCCGGTAATTTTCTCTTAAAAAAAATTCTATATTTAGCATCCTAATAGAAAATTGAAAAAAAAAAAAAAAACTATGTATTTTCATACATTTAAGAATTGGGCCATTATTCTTATTATTATTACATTATGTCCAATGGATCCAAGATGGCGTGGTTAATAACTTAATATGGGCCCAAATATTACCTTGAAGATTTAAAATCCAAAATGAAATATTTTTGAAATTAAAATAATTAATAATTAAAATTTAATCAAATTTAAGGAATACTTCTTCTAGTTTTATGTAGTTTTAAATTTGGATAAATAATTTTTTTTGTATTAAATTTTGGCTAAATCGCACTTTGCACCTTCGATGTTTTGGTGCAGTCTCATTTGCACCTTCTAATGTTTTAATTGTTGTAATTTGACTCTGAACTTTGTTTTTTTGGGCATCAATTTGGTTCGATTAACAATTTGGGGTCAATTTTTTTACGAAATTGGGCGATGAAATGCAAAGAGACTCAAATTTTAAAGGTAAAAAGTGTAATATAAACGTTTTTTATTACTTCATTTTTTTTGGTCACGTGCAAGTCACATGATTAATTCCGGGATATAATTTATCAAAATTAGCCAACTGGACTAAATTAATATGAAAAGTGAATTTCAAAAGGCAAATTGTAACAATTGAAACCTCAAGGGACAAAGCAACATTTCATCAAAATATCAGGGTATAAAGTGAAATTTTGCCAAATTTCAAGAAGCAACAATTAAAACCTCTAAGGGACAAAGCACTACTTCATCAAAACTTTAGGGTGCAAAGTGTAATTTGACCTTAATTGTGAAAATTATTAAAAGGTTAAATCGCACTTCGCACCCCGTATGTTTGAGTGTGTTCTTACTATGTACCGTGATATTTTAATTTAGCAATGTGCTCTTTAAAGTTTGATTTTTGCTTTTAATTGGTCTAATCAGCACGTTTTGACAATTTTAATCGGCAGTGCAATAACACTTGCATTATAATTGAGAAAAATTAGAAAAAAAGCATAACAATGTTGCAATACTGCCGATACATCTTTGTTGCTATGACAATTATTAAGAGGTTATAACTCAAAATCATATAGTGTTAAGTAGAGTAACTCTTTTAATTTATATAATGGTTTGAAGACTCTCAAATAACCGATATAGAACACGAATCTCACACCCGCCCTTAAGTGCAATCACTTATTTGTACGAATGATTTAATTACGAGAGAATGACGAGATATGTGCAATCTCCAGCTTGCACAGAAGATTTGACTACAAGGGAAAAGAGACGAATTCCTAAACCTTGACTCTGATACCATTTTAGGAGGTTCCAACTAAAAACCACATGATATCAAGTAAATAACTCTTTTAACTTAAATAATAAGTTGAGAACTCCCAAATGATCGATGTAAGACATGAATCCAACAACAATTAAACTAGTTGAAACATGTCAATTGGACCAACAAGATGTAACATTCAAACTTTCAAGAAGTACAAGATGGGGGTATGAAATGAGAACCCTATACTAGCATTAAATCGTCATAATACAATGTTTGTATTAAGGTGTCGAAACCACAAGTATTAGATTGTAACTATCCGACTCTTTTGGGGAGCACTCCGGGAATTAAATCTTCAATTTAATCATGAATGTACCAGACCGATGTGAGAGAATTCTCCCTTAAAATCGTCCAAGAAGGTGATTAGTCGATGTTAAGTTGTCCTGGACACACCTTACTGTTAAAAAAAAAAAGATTGTAACTATCATTTTTCTCCATATTTCTAACAAAAACAATTCATTTTTTTTTAATTTTAAAATAAATTCTAGAAAATTAAACTAGGTAAAAATAATATGAAAAAGCTCGGGCTAGGGTTTGCACTCATGTACTTTGATTATTTCGTTGATTATAATCGACATTTATTATCTTCGAGATTCAAAATCAACATTAACTAATGTAAGATGAATAAATCGCTTATCAAAATATATCCCATTAAATCATATCAATTATAAATAAACCACGTTGAATAATCATTATATTTAAATCAAAATTTATCCCATTAAATCATATCAATTCTAAATAAACCACGTTAAATAATCATTATAATTAAATCACAGATATTAGATCTAACGTCTAATTATAATCAATCCCCAAACTAATTTCTACATGACCAATTACGAAGATAAATTCATTATATGTCAGTCATTATATTAGGATTTCATATCAAGCATCGATAACACACAGATCTAAAAAAGATCAAAAGTAAAAGTTACAAGGAAATTGAGATATTGCACAACCATTGCCCAGACAATGACGTCCTTCTTGGGCAGGTGGCGATCATGACCTCGGTCTGAACGATTCAATAGTAATTTCAAATTAGCATCTCTCTCGCTTGAACTCTATTTTAACTATATGACCGCTTGTTGAAAAATTTAGAACGTTTATTTTCACATTCAACTGGTTTCATTGCAAAATTCATAATGTATAAGTAGTTGTGACTAAAAGAGTGTACAATAGTTTATATTATACAATATTCGTTTTAATTCTAATTTTGATGTTACGGCTTTTAGCTTAGTGGATATGTAAGTAGTTTCCCTTGTGAAAAGTTTAGAGTTCAATCCCAACTCTTCTTAGGTAATAAAAAAAAAAAAATCAAAATAAAAAATAAAAAAAGGGAACAGAAGAACCCAGTTTACCCTCCCCAAACACTTCCTTATACGTCACCGGCCATTGAAGAACAGTGTCACAGCCACCCCCAAGGCCCCAATATCGCCACTGCGGCAGTGCCTCAGCCCCCATCCCGACACAACCGCCACCCCCGCCGGCAACCTAATCGCCGCTTCAGCTCCGCTGTAACCGCACACGGTGCAACTACAACAAAATTCCGCCAACGTTGTTTCTGTACGTCTTCGTTTGCTGGGTTATCTCTCTTCTCTCTTCCGCTTTGCCTTCGCCGGAAGAATTGATGGAGACGTTAGTTCAGTGCGGCATCGTCTACGAATGGCAGGAAAGATAAAAGACGGTCTATCAACACTGTCCTGATCAATTTTTGAATTCAATTTAGGTATTTGCTTTCGCTTCACTTCTTGAATTTTAATTAGTAGTTAAATTCTTGTATTATTCAAAAACCCTAATTCCATGTAGGAGTAATTGTAGATTTACCTGATTGCTCTTGCTTCTCCTTCATGAAATAGTGATCAATTTCTTTGTTCTGTAGCTAATAAAGATGAAAAACTCCATGCAATTTAAACAATGAGATTGTTGTTCAATCCCCATCTTACTCCAAATCAATTCATTATTCATGGTTGAATTCCAATTCATTTTCCTAATGAGTTCCTTATATATATATGGTAAACTGTTCTTCCTTGTTAGGTTTCTTTCACACCAAATTGGGAAGCAAATACAATCAAGCCTGTTATCTCTTTAGATGCTTATCATAGTTTTCAGCATTTGGTGTTTACTGCATGATTTGTGTTGAAGATGTCATCATCTTCGCCTACCTTGCCAACTGAAATCGGGCAGCAAACCCGAAAAGATGCTCTTCCAATTGATACAAACTTACCCGATACATGCTTGCCGAATAAAAATTACCATATGGAACATGAGGAGGATGAAGGAGATGAGGACGAGGATGAGGATGAAGAAGAGGATGTAGATTTCAACCCATTTCTGAAAGAAACCCTTTCTCCTGAAGCTTCTTCAAGCCTGAGCTCTGAAATCGAAGGTTTGGATGCTGACGTTGCTGAGAGCGAGGGAAAAAATAATGAAATCTCGGTCACTAATTCGTTATCAAACCATCTTGATTCAGTGCAAGACTATCCTGTCGGAGATTCCGAGCATGGTGAGGAGATTGTTATGAAAACTTCTCTAACAAGTGGGCAAGAGAGAAACTTGGTTTCTGATGAAGCTTCTTTTGGAAAAGAGAATGGCTCTGGTAGTGGAATAGACGTTGTTAATGATGCTGTAATTGAAGATTCTATCACTAAAACACAATCTGGAAAGCCCATCGTTGATTTAGACGATGAGGATGCCATCTGTATGCGTACTAGAGCTCGCTACTCTCTTGCCAATTTCACGCTTGATCAACTCGAGAATTTTCTTCAAGAAACTGACGACGACGATGATCTTCGCAATATTGATGATGAAGAGGAATACAGGAAATTTCTGGCTGCTGTTTTACAGGGTGGAGATGGTGACTGTCAGAATCCAAATGGAAATGATAATGTAGACGATGAAGATGAAGATAATGATGCAGACTTTGAGCTTGAAATTGAAGAGGCGCTTGAGAGTGATATTGATGAGAATATAAAGGCAATAACAGAAGAACATGAAAGCAAGACAGTTAGCCGGCGACCCAAGACTAGGCAAAACAGACGCCAAAAAGCTTCTGTTCACCAGACAAAGATGTTTTCGGGACAGTTGAATAGGCCATTGCGTCCCCTCTTGCCAAATGCACCACTTGCCGGTTTTGCAGCTCCAGAAGCAAGATTTTTTATGGCTCAAAATGCTATGCACTATGCACCTTCCTCTGCACATGATGGTTTTGTAAATGGGTTCACTCCGTCTCAGATTGGTCAATTGCATTGTTTGATACACGAGCATGTGCAGCTTCTTCTTCAGGTCTTTTCTCTTTGTGTTCTAGATCCTGCTCGACAGCACATTTCTTCTGATGTTCAGGGATTGATCTCGGACATCTTTTCTAAGTTCAATCAAGTATTAGCATGGAGAAAGTCCCCTTATCCAAGTTCTTTCTTTTGCCCTCCATACATCAAGCCATCTGTAGGAGGCGAAAATATTGCTCTACCACCCTCTAATGGCATGATCACTTCAAATAGGGTATGTGAAGACTCTACTGCTAAGCAGGTGGATAACTTTCAATCTAATGAAGGTTTCCTTTGGATGCCTTATATAAGTGGCCCTATACTGTCTATTCTTGATGTAGCACCGCTTAGATTAGCTGGAAGCTATATAAATGATGTCTCTACTGGTATGTCATATGGGATTGGTTAATTTTTCGTCATTTT
The DNA here is from genome assembly GCA_016647705.1 of Eucommia ulmoides. Classification (NCBI taxonomy): domain Eukaryota; kingdom Viridiplantae; phylum Streptophyta; class Magnoliopsida; order Garryales; family Eucommiaceae; genus Eucommia; species Eucommia ulmoides. Next base: position 170,609 of record JAENRU010000488.1, read on the forward strand.
AATGCAACTCTTTGTTTATTGAGTTTATCTATGGTGGTTAATTTAACTTTTGATTTGGGATTATAACAGCAATGCAAGAGCATCGAAGACGTGTGGGATTAAATTCTGATACTTACTTTGAAAAGGAACCCTTGTTTCCTCTTCGTAATTTGCAGTCTTTGGCTGATAATGATGGCGGAAGTCTGAGAGGGGTGGGTTCTCCTTCATCTGGTGATCAAATTCCTAGGAAGACTATGGCTGCTGCATTAGTTGAAAGGGCAAAGAAGCAATCTGTTGCTCTAGTCCCAAAGGAGATTGCCCAGTTAGCCCAAAGATTTCTTCCATTGTTCAATCCAGCCTTATATCCTCATAAACCGCCGCCTGCTCCTGTTGCGAATCGTGTGCTTTTCACCGATGCTGAGGATAAGTGAGTTGCATTTTTTTCTGTAGGGTTAATTGCTTTTTACCGCCTTCTATTTTGATTTTGTTTCATTCTAACCCCTCTACTTTAAAAACCAACACATCATCCCCTTCTACTCTAGACTAAAGGGAGAAACTCATATTTTATTCAAAAAATATTAAATGGATTGATTTTCCTATAATTTTTCGATTTAAATTTAATATGTAAAGGTAACAAAAAAAAAAAAAAAAAAAAGCTAACATTTTCTCGCTCAACTTCTATTTTTTCCCCCATTTTTAATAGAGGCAAAATAAGTCCATTTCATAAATTTCAATAAAAAATTTAATTTCACCCACTATTAGCATATTTGGCTAAGTTAAACATACACACACAAGTAAAACGTTAGTGTTCCAATTTTTTATAAGTAGAAGGGGGTTAAGTGTAGGTTTTTAAAGTAAAGGGGCCAAAATGAAACAATATCAAAGTACAAGAGGGTCATGGGAAATTTACGCATTTTTGTATGTTAAATATGTCAATTTTGAATTAATTTTAAATGGGTTCTTTATGAATTTTGATGTCATGATTCCAAACCGTTGGCTGAATGTAGTGCCTTCAATTTGCTCGAAACTATCATTTGGCATTTCAACATTTTTTTCTTCATTTTTCTCATTGTGGCGGCAATTTCAATCGACTTGTAATTTTGCAGGCTATTGGCATTGGGGTTAATGGAATATAATACGGACTGGAAGGCCATTCAGCAACGGTTTCTTCCTTGCAAGTCAAAGCATCAGGTAGTTCCTTGTTGGCTGAGTGTTTGAAAATTGCTCCCTTTTGTCATTCCATTGCATTTGCCGCTTTGTGGTGGTTTTAATTTGCAGCTTTTTGAATTTGTTGCAGATTTTTGTTAGGCAGAAGAATCGCTCATCTTCTAAAGCGCCAGAAAATCCAATAAAGGTGTGTTAATTATATCATATTACTTTGTTCCTATAATCATAAAGAAAAAGAATTGTCTTGTAATTAGTTCTCTCTCTCTCTCTCTCTCTCTCTCTCTCTCTCTCTATATATATATATATATATATATATATATATATATATATAATATGTGTGTGTGTGAGTTTTGACTTTTAAGTGTGTAACTGAACGCTTGACATTGTTATTTGGTTTATCGTTCAGGCAGTTCGGAGGATGAAGAACTCACCCTTGACTGCGGAAGAGAAAGCACGTATTGAAGAGGTAATTTGATTGGGGTTCTTATCATATAGTCTTTATTTTTTATTGTTTTGTTTTTTCCCCCTGTTTTTAGGAGTTAGGGCCATTTCTCAGTCCCAGTGTGGCTGATTATCATCTCGGACTAGCTACTGATCATCGCTCTGGAGCAATTTATTTTTTTAATTCTTAACAACTTATTTTTTATTCCTTACCCATATTTTAGTTGACTTTAACTATAATATTAAATGGAAATTCAACATCGACTTGGTATCAACTCGATGGATTCAATCTAATTGATATTAGCTGAAAGACAAAATATTAGTTGAAGGACAAACTTCTCCGAAGGACTTAAAAATAAAAAGAACAAAAGGGATAAACAATTAGTGGTGAATTATTTCAAGGACAATATAATAATTTGCTAAATTTGCTTTTTGCTTTTTTAGAGACTAATGGCCCGTTTGGTAACATTGACAATTAAGTACTGAATATATTAAGTACTTATTTCTTTCCAATACTTTTAGCCTCAATATTTTTTATTCTATTTTTATCTAATTATGTTATCCAACGGACCTTAAATCTGTTTGAGAACTCCATAGTTTGATGAGTGATTAGCTCATTCATTTCCGTTGGCCAAAATTTACTCAGGGCTTGAAGGTATTTAAACTCGACTGGGTGTCTGTATGGAAGTTCATTGTCCCTTACAGAGATCCTTCTCTGCTACCCCGTCAATGGCGTATTGCAAATGGAACTCAAAAGTCGTATAAGTTATTAGATGCTGATAAAAAGGCGAAACGGCGGTTATATGAATCAATGAGGAGAAAAAGCAAACCTTTAGCTATGCCTAGTTGGAACGTTTCGTCTGGGAAAGAGGTATGCTTATACTTGTGGTTAAGGCCCCTTTTGTTTTGTGTTTCTATTCCCATATAACTGGGAATAGAAACAGAAAATTGAATAAAATGTTATGTTCCTTGATTCTTAGTCAATACAAAACAGAACTATTCCAGAATTTCTATTTTTGTTTTAATATTCTGGAAGCAGAAACATTAAATGATTGCCACCCTTGTGTTTTTTTCTTGCGTTTTTCCCAGAAATTGGTTCTATATATTTCAGAACAATGTGGTATCAGATTTATTCTATTCTCACATTCCTGTTTCGTTTTCTTGAAAGAGAATCAAGAAGTTTGGAACAATCCTTTCTCTATAAATTCGTTCTAAAAAACTGGGAACAGAACAGAAACTGATATTTACAAGATTTTTGTAAGAGTTTTTTTATTGTGGCCTTCTACTGATTGCAGGACAATAGTACTGATAACGGCGGTGGAGAAAATAAGAGCGTGGATGATTGTTCGGATAAGGAAGATGAAGCTTATGTTCATGAGGCTTTTTTGGCCGATTGGAGACCAAATGCTGATGCTTCAGATAAAATTCAACCTACTCATATGCAGCCACAGGAGAATTCTCAATTCAATGAACAAACAAATAATATTAGGGCTCCAAACCCTAATCTTCGAACGGGTCAGGAGATTCCGAATGCTTTAAGGTACCTCTTTGGCATCTTTTCTTTTTTAGGAAAAACCTCGGGCATGTTTTGGTAACATTTTTTTTTAAGTACCTTTTAGAATAAAAAAACTTAATAGAACAAAAAAGTAATTTTGTTTCAAAGCAAATTAAAAAATCATAAGTGTGTTTGATAACGTAGAGATGATATCCCTATGTTTTTATCTAAGGTTTTAAATCATGGCATCGGGTTACGTAACGGTAATTGGTGCGGTGTAATGGTTTCGGGAGTATCGGTTTGCCTGTAACGGGAATCGGCCGTGACAGTCGTGAATTTTTGAAAATTACTAGAAAATCCTAAAAAAATATAATAGTTGTAATTGTTCTACTTATTTAATCTTTAATAAACACATTTTAATAAATATTATGGCATTTAACTATATATACAACACATTTAAAATATAAAAAAAACGAAAAATAGAAATCAAGAACTGTTGTACTGAGCAATCCTAAAAGAATAAGAGGAAGCACAAGATTTAACGAAAATATATTACACAAACATAATAAAACTATAAAAGAGTAAACCAAATATTGTCAAACACGGCTTGTACGTACTTTTGAGTACTTATTTGCTTAAAAGTATTTAAAAAAGCATCGTTAAAGGGTACCTAAAAGTCGCATTTGTTTTTCACTTGAAATATATTTTTTTAAAAAAATAAAAAATAAAATTAAAGCATGATTTCAATTACTTTTTTTTTTTTTTCAACTGCTAAGCTTTCTGTTGCTTCGTTTTTTTTTATATTTTAAGAGATTGACAATCGACTTGTACCTTTCCACCCAATTTTTCTCAACCATATATATATATATATATATTATGTTTTTTTTTTTTTTTTTTTTTTATATTAAGAGATCTTTTATAGGAATAAAACCAATTGTTTTTTGAAATTGAATAACTCTCGCAAAACCAGGAACATGATATCCACTATACACTATCAAATATACTTTTGATTTTTTGTTTTGCTTTCAATATTTTTTTTTTTGTTCATATTATTTTTTTTTTTAAAATAAGAAAAGGTACTTAAAAAAAAAGGTTATTAAATGGTGCTTTAATCTTACTTCATCTCAATTCCTCATATGAACAACAATTTCACTGTATTTTTTTTCCTTCAGTTCTCGATTGTTTTGGAGACCATATCGTGCTCGTAGAAATAAAAACGTCCAACTAGTAAAATTAGCACCGGACTTGCCTCCAGTGAACCTCCCGCCGTCGGTTCGTATAATGTCACAATCGGCATTCAAAAGCTTCCATGGAGGACCGCCCTCAAAAAATTCCATTCCTGCAACACAAAATGGAGTTTATTCTCAAAAAACCGGGCAAATTGAAAAAAGCCATTTGGAATCCTCCAGGAAAAACCCTGTTGCAGAAGAAAAAGGCGAATCCGAGCTCCACATGCATCCTTTACTGTTCAGTGGCCCTGAAAATAGTGGAATTCAACTTTTTTCTAGCCCTAATGGTCTATTTCCAGCCAATCAAACAAGTTTAAATCTTAGCCTCTTTCACAACCCTAATTTAACAAGCCAAACGGCTAAGTTCTTCGACGATTCCTCTTCAAAATCCAAGGAAAAAACTTCTTATTCCCCGTTTGGCATTGATTTCCATCCCCTTCTGCAAAAAGATGATAATGCCCCTAGCCCTAATGGAAGAGGTAGTGAACTCAACTTTGAGATTCAAATGGAGAAATCTGGGGAACAGAACAAGATTTGGTCAGAATCGAGTGTTTCTGTTCCCAAAAAAGTGGATAAATCGGTAGGTGAGTCTATGCGATCGGGTGATAATGCATTTGGAAATGGGGTGAATTTTAGTGATTTGGGTGACGAATCTTTGCCTGAGATTGTGATGGAGAAGGAAGAGTTGAGTGATTCTGAGGAGGAGGATGAGATTGGTGAAAATGTGGAGTTTGAGTGTGAGGAGATGGCTGATTCTGATGAAGAGGATGAAGGATACAACTCCGAAAGAATCGTTCATGTGCAAAATAATAAGGTATTTTTGCTATTTATTTTTGTGTTTCGTTTTATTTGTTTCTGTTCTGTGAAAAAGTAGGGCGCCGTTTGTTTATTAATTTCTGTTTTTTCCCAGAGAAATTGGAAGAAAAAGCAGAAATTTGGGAACAAAAAAAATGGTTTTCCCAAAAAAATGTTCTGAAAATCTAGGAACAGAATACAAGCAGTTTTCTTTTTTCTTTTTAGGAATAGAAACACTAACCAAACATCGCTTTAGTGTGTGTTCCTAAAAAATAGTGAAATTTTAGAATAGTTCTCTGTCGTGTTTCAGAAAATTTGTTCTAAAAATACAGGAAAATACTAACATTTTTTTTTTTCCTTGTTAAGAGTTACTCTGTTGATGTTCCCAGTTTTAATGAAAAAAAAGTTATTTTTGTTCTGTTCTCTGATGTTTGTTCTATGAATTTGGGAACAGAACAGAACTAATCCGATAAACTGCAAATAGAAAATTACGAAATACCCCGATATTAAAAAAAAAAAATATTTCTGTTCTGTTCTTGGATGTTTGTTCTAAGAATTTACAAAAATACCACCCGCATTAGAAATTCTTGTAATCTTATTTTTACATTTCATTGTTGCTGATCTTTCAGGAGCTTCAAAACATTGAATCGGAAAAGGTGGTGGCTGTTAACGGTTCAGACAAAGCCCCACCCATTGATTTTGAACGTCTGAATTTGAATTCCCGCCCTCCCGACTCTCCTGGTGAGGATCCCGGTTCTGCTCCTGTTAGGAATAGAAGAGTTCCTGTTGCCAAACGCCAGCCCCCATCTCGATCAGGCGGCCGTTTCAAGAGCCCAGGTACGCCATTGAAAAAACCCAGAAAACGGGCACGGATGAACGAATCGAATGCTTGTGAATCGGAACAAATAGGGTTGAATTTGTAAAAAAACTCTAATTTGTGTTGATAGTGATCAAATCAATTTATTGTAGGGTTCTGTACAGTGTAAAAATTAGTTTTTTTTTAAAGGTCCCCGTTTGGTTATTATTCTGTTCCTTGATAAATGTTGGCGTTCCAAAAATGTACAGAAACATATTTGGTAAAACGTTTTTGTTTCCAATTTTTTTAGAGTAACTTAGGACTATATTTTGAATTTCTTAAAAATCTGAGAAACAAAAAAATTTGATTCTTATTCACTCCCACAAAACTATTTTCACTACTATTCTGCCGGCCATCACCGCACCCAGCCACAACCGCACCATAACTCCGTTGGCCACAATAATAGAAAAATAAACGTTGCAACCAAATATATTTTTTGTTTCTGTTTTTATAATTAAAAGAAATAATTTCAGGACAATAGTCGTTAGCAAACATATTTTTATTTCCGAAATATTTCAAAACGGAAATAAAATTCTCATCCTATTCCAGTTTGGAAGTAGAAACAAAAAAATATAAACACTAACCAAATGCGACCTTAAGAATTAGCGTTTTAGTTTTTCTCTTAAAGAATTAAGAACAAAAATAGAAATTAAGAACAAATGTTGTTTTTGTTCTAGTCTTAAATTTTTTAGGATATATATTTTTTTTCTCAAATTAATGCTTTTTAAATTTTTTTAAACCAAATTATTCTTATTTATTGGATTTTCTCAAATTGAAATTTATTTATCAGATTTAATTGATTTTAATTTCTCAACTTGAAATTTGGATATTTGGGGGGTTAAAAAGGTAAAATAATGTAAGAAAATTTCTTTTGGAGGGAAGTTTTAACTGTATTTTTTCCCGTGAAAATCGGACTCATGTAGCCGCATATTCCATATTTACACTTTATACCCCTAATATTTGGATAGTTAATCAAACAACCACGTGAGTAGTATATTTACTTTAATTAAGACTTATTTAACAATAATATATAGGTTTTTGGACTTTGCAATCTCAAGTTTTAGAAAAATTCTGTTTTAGTCTCTATACTTTCAATTTGAACACTTTAAACGTAAAAGTATTTAAATTGTGTCAATTGAGACCAAATCGTTAAACTCGTAATTTTTTTGTAAAATTACCCACTTGAATGGTTTATGTAAAAAACAATGACGGTGTTAAAATGTTTTTAAAAGACATCTTAAACATAGTTGAGTGCACAACGGATGACGATTTGTGATCCAAAATTATATTGGAAGTATTGATTTGATCTGAAGTAGGATTATTACGAAATTTCAGTGTGTCGTGTTTGAATTGAAACTATAAGGACCAAAGTAAAATAATAGTACACGTGAAGGGTATAAAATATCACAAAATGTCAAAACCCTCTTTTTTAATCAACAACAACAACTAAGGTGGCGTTTGGTAACCATTTCTGTTTCCATTCCAGCAGTGGGATGAAAATTTTGTTTTCTTCTTAGGAGTAGAATCGCGTTTGGTAACGATAATTTTTTTTTTTTTTTGGGAAGAGAATTGTGTTTGGTAACGATTTTATCCTAAAATCCTTTTTTTTTTTTTTTTTTTTTTCCTGTTTTGGCCTGACGGCGGCCGGCGGTGACTCCTGCCAGCGACTGCCGGACGGCAGTGGCCGGCGGCGAGTGAACAGTGACCATGTGTTTTGGGAATGGAATGAGAATAATGAGAAACAACTTTTTTTTGTTTCTCATTTCTTAAGAAAAAAGTGCACACAATTCTCAAATGGGAATGAAATGAATTACCAAACGCTATTCCCAAACAGAATTCCCAAAAATTTGGGAATGGAATGGGAATTTCTAGAATGGAAACGGTTACCAAACGGGGCCTCTTTTGTCCTACTTAAATATGATCGACTACATGAATCTGTTTACGTCACAATGAACGATCAAGGGTCATTCCCTCAATCATGTTCAAATTTTTGTAAATAACATTATTAAAGATCATCATAATATAAGGGTTAAAAGTGTAAAAAAAATCGAAGTTTCTATATAGACCGCAATCTCCCATAAAAACCTTATCTTTAAACCTCATCCAAACACTCCCTCCCTCCACCTCTCATTTCCCTCTCTCTCTCTACTCTCTCTCCTCCACACACATAAGATTCAAAAATCAAATACCCAGAAAAACTCATCGCAAAACCCACTTCATTCATCGTCTCTCTCTCCTCTCTCTCTCTCTCTCTCCAGAAGCTCCAAGCAATTGCCATGGCTTCCTCTAATCTCACAATGTGGGCGTCTTCTTCTTCTTCTTCATCATCATCTTCTTCAAAGCGTTCTCTCTATGAAAGTCTCTCTTACCCCTTCCCAAACTACAAAACACCCACTATGAACCCATCAAGATCGTCGTCGGTGCCGCAGATACAGTGCGGTCTCCGGGAGCTCCGGGAACGAATCGACTCCGTGAAGAGTACCCAGAAGATTACAGAAGCGATGAAGCTGGTCGCCGCCGCAAAGGTTAGGAGAGCCCAAGAAGCCGTCGTTAATGGCAGACCCTTCTCGGAGACCCTCGTGGAAGTTCTGTACAACATCAACGAGCAGCTACAGAACGAAGACATCGACGTTCCTCTGACGAGCGTCCGGGCGGTGAAGAAAGTGGCGTTGGTCGTCGTCACCGGCGACCGTGGACTCTGCGGCAGCTTTAACAATCAGATACTGAAGAAAGCCGAAGCGAGGATCGCGGAGCTGAAGAATTTGGGCGTGAACTATACGGTGATAAGCGTCGGAAAAAAGGGTAATACTTATTTCCTGCGCCGGCCGTATATTCCCGTCGATAAGTACTTCGAAGGCGGTTCTCTTCCGACGGCGAAAGAAGCTCAGGCTATCGCCGATGACGTGTTCGCCCTCTTCGTCAGCGAGGAGGTCGACAAGGTCGAGCTTCTGTACACGAAATTCGTCTCTTTAGTCAAATCCTCGCCGGTGATCCATACCCTCCTGCCATTGTCGCCGAAGGGAGAAATCTGCGACATCAACGGCAACTGCGTCGATGCGGCGGAAGACGAATTCTTCCGATTGACGACGAAAGAGGGTAAATTGACGGTGGAAAGAGAGGTAACAAGGACGAAAACCTCCGATTTCTCTCCAATCCTGCAATTCGAGCAAGACCCAGTTCAGATTCTCGATGCTCTGCTTCCTCTGTATCTCAACAGCCAGATTTTGAGGGCGTTGCAGGAATCGCTGGCGAGTGAGCTGGCGGCGAGAATGACCGCCATGAGCAGCGCGACAGACAACGCCGTCGAACTGAGGAAGTCTCTGTCGATAGTCTACAACAGGCAGAGGCAAGCCAAGATCACCGGAGAGATTTTGGAGATCGTCGCCGGAGCAGATGCTCTGACCTAAGTAGACTTCTTTTTCCACCACCCTTTTTCAATTCAACTATTGAGTATTTTATGAAATTATATTCACTTGTAATTCAAAATTGGCATAAATAAATTTGCTATGAGATATAGGGGCTTTATTTTTCTTTTTTGTATTTATAATAAATGTTATATTTGTGGATTTTCAACTAATTGTTTAATGTTATTATAAATTTTCCCTTTTTTTTTCTTAGTTTAATTTGCAATTTGATAATAATATTTTATTTATTTCTAATAATTTTAAATTTGATTAAAAAAACAAGAGCGTTTATGTGGTAAATCTTTTATTTTATTCTTATTTTTTAAAAAGTCTTATAATCAATTACAACTTGAGTTTTAATCTCGCGTATTAAAAAAGACAGAAGACTCAATACTAGTTATATGTATCTAATTTGTGTGTAAAATATTTGTTAGATATAATAAATATTACACAAATACATATAATATAATTACATGTAATTTGTAAGTTGTAATTAATATTACACAGATATATATAACTAATTTAAGAGATTAAATCAAAATTTATATTTTAAATGAGACTACTAATAGATTACATCCAATATTTTAGGACTAATATCAAATTATCCCAAAAAACAAAGCCGAATAACAAATTGTATGCCCAATTTTGAGAATTTTAGTGCATTTTGTTTTCAGAATTTTCAATTATAATTTTTGAATTTCTATTTTAAATTAATTTTATAATCTACTTTTATAAATTAGGATTTTTTTTTAAAAAAAGTAAACAAATATCTTATTTTTTAGTATGAGCACCTCAAATAATATAAAATTAGAATATATGCATGATACCAACTAAAATTTCATTCCGATCATTACACTACTTGCTCTGCTATTTCGTTTGAATTATATTAAATCTAATCACACATGACACAGCCTTTTTTATCAAGGACAATATATCATTTCTTACATACTAAAATGTTCATACATATGATCTACTATATACCCATGAGCCACATTCAAGATGTAGGGTATTCTTGATAATCTTTTAACTCCAAAGACTAACTTATGAGGTAAGTCTTTCTCTCACACTTATAATCTGACTATCAGCTCTTTCCACATTCGATGTGTGCTAAACCAAACAAATTCCCCTTCACACATCTGCTTTTGGTCAGCTAAACTCTTGACTAGTCTCTTCCTTTATGGTTATTCGGTCAGAGTTTTTATAACTTGAGTTCTAATACCAGTGTAGTGTGATATTAAGTATCTCTCAATCTCAAAAACAAACTCATAAGGTGAGACTTTCCCTTACATTTTAACTTGATCACCAGCCTCTTCCACATCCAATGTGGGATAAAATCAACAATCTCCCCCTTACATATCTAGCCTTTGGTTGGCTAACCTTTGACCATCTCTCGCGTTGTGACTATTAGGTCAAAGTTGTTGTAACTTGGGCCTCGCTATACTAGTATTAGAGCTAGATTATGACAACTTTGGCCCAATAACTATAAATGGAGAGATTGGTCGAGGATTAGCCGTCCAAAGCCTCAATTTGTGAGAGGAAGATTGTTAGGTTTATCCCACATCAGATGTAGAAGGGGCTAACACATCGGGTCTTTGTCCGAAGTTTTTTATTAAAAATCGAAATTGTAGTAGTATCTTAGAATTTTTTTTATTTTTTTAGTGGGCCAAAAACAATTAGAAATATATCTTTTTAACTACGAGTGAATGATGAGAAATGTGCAACTCTCGGTTTGCACGGGTAATTTGATTACGAGGGAAAGAAAGACCTATAACCTTAATTCTGATACCATGTTAAGATAATTGAGAAGTGAAAAATATGAATAGTGTATTGATATTATAAGAAAGAGATACAAGGAATACAATAATATATACACATATTTATAAGGAAAGTGGGAGTTAGAATTTTACCCTAATGGGCCTAGTGGGTCAAGCTCATATAATATATCAACACAAAAAGTGAGCAATCTTCTCACCTAAATCCGTGTATATATATGTCCTAGTTTGTTAGAAAAAATTATATTAAATTCTTTGAATTATATATGTACTATTTAATTATTTTTGTAGTACATATACGAGAACGGATATATAAATTTTATTGAGTATTTTGATATTTATAAATACTGAAAATAAATATACTATTAAAAATTACATAAATAATCATAAAAGTAAAATAATATTTCTACAAATGAACTTTTATCAATATACTATAAAATAACAAATAAATAATCATAAATGAGGATTAATTTTATCAATTTTTGTAAGTTTAACAAATTCTAATTTAATTAATTTATATAACATTTGATTTCTTTTTGGGTAAAAATACATTTTCATTCACACTTATTTTTTAAATAATTTAAAATGTAAATTAGGAAACTTAATCATTTACTTGTTATTAATTAGAAAAAAATTAAATTAACTAAAGAAGAAGATATTGAGTGAGACCAATCATTATTTGATATGTGAAAAAATAAAAATAAAAGAAAATATGTAAGAACTTATCAAAAGGCTTGAAAGAGACATTATTTAATCTTGTTAAAACTTTCGCCCTTCTTTCACTTTTAAATATTAGTATTTGATGCTAAACTATACAATTAATTGTTTTTTTTTTTCCGGAAAAAAAAAAAACACAAAAAATAAGAAAAAAGACAATTAACAAAAATAGGATGATTTTTTTTAATTAAACTCTAGTGAGACAAATTAATACAGGGTTAATTACACTTTACTCTCCTGTCGTTTGACCAATTTGTATTTTACTTTCATATAGTTTGAAAATCGTCACTTACCCCTCCTGTGGTCAGATTTTCAAACCACTTACCCCCTAATGTAGGGGGGTAAGTGCACTAACTATTTGACCACAGATTGATAAGTGACGATTTTCAAACTACAGGGGAAAAATTGTAAATTGGCCAAACCACAGGGAAGTAAAGTGTAATTCACCCATTAATACACTACTTAAAAAATAAATCAAAATTAAAATAAAAATAAAATTTCATCTATTTCATCCAAAAATTTGATGAGAAATTTATTTTCATAAATTTTATACATATTCCGTTAAATTAATAAAAAAAAATAGTTTATCACTTTATTCAAAATAGAATAGAAGTAGGTCAAATGCGGCGTGGAGGGTATAAAATGGTTATTAGAAAAAATAGAAAAAATAAAAAACAATTTACCCTATATAATTATATATACACACACGATTAGAGAAAAAAGAATTTGAAAAATAAGGAAATTTCCAATAATTAGTAGCAAGTATGAAGGAAAAAAAAAATATTAGGAAATAACACAACTTTCAGCTCAGAGCGATGCTTTCTAATTGAACTACACCAGTATCTCCTTAATTATCTCTTACTCAGAGAGAAAGAGAGAGACCGAACATGCTTGAGGTCGTAACAAAGAAATAGGATACATGGAGAAGAAGGCATGTGTGTATATATATATAGAGAGAGGGTTGGCGGTGGAAGGTGGCCGACGTTGTGGTTGGCAATGGAAGGTGGGCGGCCTCGGGGTGGGAGATGGAAGGCGATGGCCATCTCGGTGAGAGATGGAAAGTGGTACAGAAGATGAAGTAGAAAAAAAACCCGATAAAACAACGTAAGTTTTTTTTAGAGGTCATAAACATAATTGCATATATATATTTTTAATTCAGATAAAGTTGAGGACAAACGTGTCATTTTATTTTATTTTTTTGGCAGGGGGTTCCCATGATAATTTTCATATATAAGGGATGTCGGTAGAATTTTAAAAATATTAGGGGACGTCTACAGTAATTTCCCCAAGAAAAATATAGGACCAGAAATGAAATATGACTACTTTTTAAAAATGATGAAATTTTCATTTCAAATTCTAATTTTTTGCCTTCAGATGAAATGTCTGAATGAAAGTAATTTGAGATGTATGTTTTGTACTTGAAAAGAGATAGAAATCTTCATAGCAAGCAGAGAGATGTGACCAAACAACTCGCCGAGAGAGACGACGACGGTGACGGTGGGAATAAAATGAATTTATCACTCTGCAACTCAAATGTCATCATTTTCATCCAAATTAATGAAATTAATTGCAAAAGGGTTAAAAAAAATGTTGTTCAAAGTTTGAGGACCAAATTGACCATAAATTAGAGGGCTATGTAAATAGAAGCTCATAAGTTGGAGGAGAAAAATGTAATTTACCCTTGAAACCCTAAAGGGCAAGTCTGAACCCAAGTATAAAATAGCGTTAAACCCTAATAAAGTCGCAAGACGGCGGCTCGAGGTGCGAGTCCGTCGCATCTCGAGCCTTCATCCTGCGGCGATGACGACGGAGTGACGAAACGAAGACGCCGAACAGGTATGTAACTCAGTTCTCTGTTTTCTCTCTGTCGCTCTCGATTTTTGTGGTGATGGAAAGGTTTTAATTTGGATCGATAGTTCTCTGCGACGCGAAGACGAATCTCTCGTCGCCGGAACGAGATTCAGGGGCGAAATTAAGGGACAAATAGCCTGAATTTAATCTTTGATTTAATTATTATTGTTATGATTTCGATTCACAGACTGCGAAATAATATATCAACCCTAGAGTCTTCACGAGTTGAAGAGGATCTATGAGGGGATTTATTTTGTTGCAGTGTTCCCATTTGGCTCATGAATAATGTTTTGCCTAATAGAAATTTAGAATTGTATTCCAACCACGCTAGCCAAATAATTTTTATTTTAATTTTGGCTAAGGAAAATTTTAACTAGTGGGTTGGAGTTAATAATAGTGATATTGGATAGGCATAAAAGTTTCTGCTAATTTTTAGCTAGCCTCTTCACCTTAGGTAGAAACGACTCTTGAGATAGCTACTACGTAAAATGACTATGGTGACGGCTTTTGGGTTGGAGCTTAATTTTTTAGGTTTGGTTAGTCAAAATGGTAGTTATACCATTTGGCTTGGGTTGGAGTTGCTCTAAAACTTCAAATTTCTGAGCAACGGTCTTCCGTCTCTATCGCAACGGTCTTCCGTCTCTATCGCAACCCACCTTTATCCTACATACTTACGTTTGGCCGTTTTGATTGCATTCTTCTGTAAGTAAATTTTTCACCTTCTAAACGTTGGCATTGATGATAAACTTCATGTTCATATTGCAGGGATCAAAAAATGTAGTTCTTTGTGAAACCTTCTTCTTATCCTGATCTTGTTTCATGTTATCCTCTCTAGTTTAAAAACCTATACTTTACCCACTTCCACTTATAATAAATTGAAAAATTAATCTTTTTTTGTTTAACTTAGCCGGATATGCTAACAAGGGGTGAAAATATTTTGCTTTTATCTAAATTTTATATGAAATGGACAAAATCACTTTTTATTTTATTTTCTTAGCCTTACTTGAAAATGAAAATAAAAATTTTAGTACAGAGATAAACAGAAGAATGGTAAGTTTTCATGTCTTTTACTTAAAAATTAAATTTAAATTTAAAAAATAGAAGAAAATTAATTATTTTTTTATATATTTTGAATCAAATGAGTTTCTATCTTTTGTTAAGAGTAGAATGTGGTGATGTGTAAATCTTTATTCTTATTGATGTTGATATTGTAGGGATCGAACATGTACCTCTTAACGAAATCCCAGAGAAGTGAATATTGGGAGAGGGGATTATCAACCAACAAAATGAAAAAAGGAAGGTGCTAAAAGATATGCTTTTTGAGCTACAAAAGTTAAGGGAAACAAGTGCAAGAGGAGAGATATGCTGGTCATGTTCGCCACCTTGCTGGATTTTGAGAGATTGGTCATATCGTGCTTGGATTGTAAAACCTTGAGAATAACTTTGGTATGTTCTCAATCTATCAAATAGAAGAATGAGCGTTTATTGGAGATGTTTAGGACATGCAAAGTAGTTCCTCCATAAATATGCCAATACTAATCATGACGAAATTTCAATTGATTTTGAAGTGTTCCCAAATGCAGATGATGCTTGGCAATATGTTGAGCATTTATGGTCCATTGACCATATAAATATACAAAGATATTATGTGATAAGATATGATGAACTCTAGAGTGTTATGTTTTTAGGAAGTACTAGTAAATATTTTCGAAAGTGGGCAAAGACGGAAAACATAAGTATATGAAAGTACAATACCAATAGCGACATTATATTGTGACTTTACTAATGTGTTAAGTAAGTTTACTAATACTATTAAGTAATTTTAAATTAAAAACTGAAAGTTAACAAGGTTGATAAACTTAAGCACATTAGTAAATCCACGATCCATACACAATATAATGTCTCTAGTGTCATTGTACATTCATATACTTAAGTTTTTCGTCTTTACCCACTTTCGAAAAGATTTACTAGTACTTTTCAAAAGCAGAATACTTTGGAGTTTATCATAACCTGTCATATAATGTCTTTGTATATTTATATAGTTAGACCATAAATTCTCAGCATATTGTTGAGCATCAGTTGCACTTGAGAACACTTTAAAATCAATTGGGGTTTCGTCATGATTATTATTAGTTTTGTAAACGAGGTACTTTCAGTGTTAAAATCGTGACCTCACTTGAGAGTAGTCTTCCGACTATGGTAAAGAAATATTACCTTCCCTAGCGTTTGGCATCATATATATTGTTCAATTTTGAGATTCTCTTTTTTATCAGAAATGTTTGTAAGAGAGAATGATTGTACCTTAGAAGTGTCGTATATTATTTTGCAGATTGTTTAATATACATGTTATTGATTAAGTTTAATTGTTACTCCCTGACCCAATTTTCTGGGTGAATTCATGGGTTTTACGTGACCCAATATTAATCAACCTATTTGGTTATTGAGTTTTCTTGAATAGGGTGACAGGTTTTTTTTTTTTCCTTTTTCTTTTTATTAATTTCTTGTGATTTTATCTCATGTTATTTTATATTTGCAATTAGGCATGCATATATTTCTGCATAAAAATACATATGCCATTAGACATTAAATTAATAATAGTGAAATACTAATTTATAAAAATTAAATTAGGTTCAATTTTTTTAATACAGTGTTTTCAGGCACGTGTCATACGTTAATATATATATATATATATATGTAGAGTAAATAAGTAAAAATAACTCAAGCCTAAAATTGAAGTAGAGTAAAAATAATCACGTAAACAATTTCAACAGTCAAGTTCAATGATTATCACTTATTTTCCAACAAAATTACCCCCAAAAAAAAAAGAAAAAATCATAAAAGAAAATGAAAAAAAGATAATATAAACTGAAACTACGCGTGAAATGTTGTTGGGTGGTTGCACAATCAGTCTGAGCTTGAAGGAAGGGTTAGAGAAGAATTATAGCTTACCCAAAAAAACCTAATTTCTCCAAGTTCATGAAAAACTTAAAAATTGTGAAATTTGACGGGCAATGGTAAACCTAAAAAATCAAATGTGATACTTCTATGATGAAGTCAAAATCTTGAAATTTTGAGAGTTTATAGTTCACTGAAAAACACGATTTTTCCAGGTTTATGAAAAAATTTAAAATCGTAAAATTTTAAAAATCGATAACTCAATGATAATACTTGATTTTGCCAATTTAATAAAAAACTCAAAACCGTTAAAATTTGGAAGCTTCAAGTTTGCTGAAAAATAACAATTTATCACTTTTGTGAAAAAAAAATTAAAATTGTAAAATTTTGAAAGGCTATATAATTCATTGAAAAAACCTGATTTTCTCACTAATTCAAAAACCTCAATATCAGAAAATTTTGAACGACATTGACTCACTGAAAATACCTAATTGGTTGATTCTGCCAATTTTATAAAAAACATAAAAGTGTAAACTTTTGAAAGACTATAACTCAACAAAATAGATTGATTATCTCATTTTTATGAAATCTCATAATTGAAAAATTGTGAAAGGTTATAACTCACCGAAAGACTAAATTTTCCTAATATAATTAAAAACTCAAAATTGTGAAATTTTGAAAGTCGACTTCGTCAAAATATTTGATTTCGCTGATTTTATTGAGCATTCAAAATTATGAAATTTTAAAATGGTACAACTCACCGAAAAGGTCAATTTTGTCACTTTTATAAAAAAGATAAAATCTTGAAAGTTTTAATGACTATGGTCCATTTAAAAAATTTGATCTCGTGAATTTTATGAAAAACTCAAAATCATAAAATTTCAAGATGTTATAACTCACCAAACAATTCCGATTTCGAAACTCTTATGAAAAAGTTAGTCATCAAATTTTGAAAAGATAGCTCATTTAAAAAATTTCGATTTTGCCTCCTTTATGAAAACTCAAAATCTTGAAGTTTTGAAATACTAACTCACATAAAAAAACTCGATTTTTCTACATATAAGAAAAACTAAAAATCGTAAAATATGAAAAAGCTATATAGCACATAAGAAAATTTCACCATTTTGAAAAACTCAAAATTGTGAAATTTTAAAAAGCTATATGGTTATACCTCAATGAAAAAACACGATTTTGCCATTTTATAAAAAACTCAAATCGTGAAATTTGTGGTGGCTATAAAGGATATAATTTACAAAATATTCAATTTTACCACGTTTATGAAAAACTTAAAATCATGAAATTTTTGGGTTCACTAAGAAAGCCAAACCTTGCCTCTATATGAAATACTCAAAATTGTTAAATTTTGAAAGGCTATAGGTCATCTGAAATATCTGATTCCGCATATTTAATGAAAAATCAAAATTCGTGAAATTTTTCTTGTAGTTCATAACTCACCGAAGCCCAATATTGCCAATTCTGAAAAAATAAAAAATTGTGAAATTTTAAAAGGCAATAACTCACTGCAGAATTACAACTTCTCCACTTTATGAAAAGCTAAAAAATCATAAAAGTTTTGAAAAGCTATAATGCAAGTGTGGTTAAAAGTAGCCAAAAATAAAAAATAAAAAATAAAAAATTAGAAGTTTCGGTGAGTTATTGCCTTACTAAATTTTACGATTTTCAGTTTAAAATCGAATGCTTCATGTTGAACCTGATGTTTTGATGGACAATTGAACGTTGATATTTTATGGAATTAATGAGTTTATTGAGTGATTTCAAATTAGAAGTTCCATGTCTTTTAATGAGAAAAAGAATGAATCGAAAAAATTAATCATTGAAGATTTACAAGACGAAGATTTTATGAGAAGATTCAAGATAGGTGCAAGATGAAGATATTAAAGATTCTTTGGAGCATTGAAGATTTTTTTTTGTATTCCTAGGTAAAACAACTTATTACTCTTATGCTATTAACGTAATTCGAATTAGGTTCACGCACGACAGTTGAAAATGAGTAATCTTATATGTGTTATCGTTAGAAGTGATAAATTTAAGATCCTAATAGATTTTATAAAGTGTTAAAATCATAAAAATATTTTTGATAAAGTGTTGAAGCGAGAAAATATTTTTTAACACTTAAAATGATAAGTTTCTGGTCAGAGCGACTTTCGAACCCAAGTCTCTTATTTCACTATACAAAGGTTGGGTGCTTGAGCGCTAAAATACATATCAAATGTAACATGACAAGAGTGATGGGACAAAATGATATGATGAGTCACAAGAGCTCTTATCGACGAAGTCATTTTTTTGAAAGTCCCCGCTCAAGTGTAGAAAGGTCGAATGAATGTCCCTTGCATGAGAGTTGGGTAGCGGTGGACGGAATTGAATTAGGATTGGATGAAGGGATGAACACTCAACTATGACTGCATCCCTTCTTGACTCGGTTGGCATAAAGCTCGTAGCATGCCCACAATGTGATTTGGGGAGATTTTGCATGCTACGCAAAGTAGCCAGTTTTTTATTAAAAAAACATGATAGTCTTTGTTGATCCTAAGATTTTGATGGATAATTAAAGGTTGATAATTTTTGTGGAACTAACAGTTTAATTGAGTATTTCAGTTTATTAGTTCAAATGATGAAGATACGATAACAAGTAATGAATGGATGCTAAAATATGATAACAAAGATAATGAAGGCTTAAGATATTGAAGAATTTGAAGAATCTCGGAAAATCAACTCAAGTTAAATTCTAACTCTTAATATCTCAATTAGAATCACACACGACACAAAAAGTTTTTTAAAAATTTATGTGTGTTTTAATAGGATCCTAATTAGTGAAATTATTTGCTCCTATGTGTAATTGAAAAAAATATATTTATAATTAATTAAAATTAAATTTAAGTATTTAGTGGAGCTACCCAAGAAAAAAAATTGGTTAAAGGGGTGAAAACGTCAATAAGAATGAATTAAAAACGAGTTTAGAAAAGTGATTTAGGCCCCGTTTGGTTAGTGTTTCCAACCAAACCCAATCCAACCCAATCCAAAAATTTTGGGTTTGATTTTTGGGAACGCGTTTGGCAAACATAAAACTCAACCTAACCTAACAAAAAAAATAGGAATTGATTCTCAAAATCCTAAAGAAACCAGAAATAAAAAAAAGTTGTTTCTTTTTGTGCCCAAAAAACTTAACCCAAAGTTCTCAACTTCCGTCTTCATTTGCCGGCTGACCACCACCATCCATCGCCTCCGGCTATCGTCTGGCGACCATCGCCGGCCGCCGGCCGTCGCCGTCTCCCGCCACCTCCGGTGACTTTTCTGTTGCTGCCGGCCACCTCCGACGACCACCTCCGACTACCGTTTGCCGCCTGCCGCGCGACCGTCGCCGGCCACCTCCGCTGCCCCGCTGGCCGTCCGGCCAACACCGCCGCCGCCGTAGCCGACGTTCGGCCACCGTCCACCGCCGTCGCCGGCGTTCGGCCACCGTCCGCCGCCAACACTCAAAAAAATAAATTCAAAAAAAAATAAATTAGTTTTAGGATAAAATCGTTACCAAACACATTCTGTTCTCAGCACAAAATAAAAATTGTCGGTATCAAACGCAATTCTGTTCTCAAAATTCTCAACCCAACCCAATTCAATTTAACCCAACTCATTCCAGTTGGGTTCAGAAAAGTGGGAACACTAACCAAACGCCACCTTAGTATCCATAAGTCGACAGGTAAATTGGCTGGACAAAGAAGAAAAACTCTCTGTATTTCTCGGTCGACAAGTAGGTCGACCTATATTTAAGAATTAACTCTTTGTATCTATAAGTCGATAGAGCGGTTGACCTGTGAAGAGAAATGAAACTCCATGAATCTCTAAGTCGACAGATAGGTCGATCGATGGGCACAAAATCTTTGGCTTGGCTACATCCTAAATTGAGTTGTCGACTTCTGATCTTGGTCAGTAGACTGGTGTGTCTGTTTCAGGATATTATGAAATTTCGGATGTCAATCTGAAATGAGCCATTACTAGCTGTTTTTTTGTTAGGATTCATGAGAGATTTTAGGGATTTAATCTTATTTAAGATATGCTACACATGTTATGTTATCCCTATTGATTTGGTTCATTAAATTTGAATATTTCTCAGTTTGGTACATATAATCGTTTATATTATATTTAATTGTGATTGAGAAATATTTGGGGGACTTAATTGAGAAATTTAAAAGTTATAATTAAGTGAATTAAACTAGAATGAAATCTTAATGATATAAGGGGTCTAAAAGAGCAATTAAGTGTCATGACAAATGGGAACTAGCCGTTAGAGAGCTGATTTTAATTCCATTTATAAAGACCTGCGTTTTTCATATTATGAAGAGAGATTAAGAGAAATTAAGAGATTATATTGAGCTATTCTAAAAGAAACCATATTGAGTTTTTGTGAGAGTTTTTCTAAGAGACATTCTTGAGAAATCATTTGCTGATAATCTTTGCTACTACCGAATCTGAAGTAACATCACTCTAATTATTTTTTCGGTGGATTTCGGGTGAGATATTTTCAAATTACTTTTTTTTATATATTATTGCTTGATTAATTTTTGGAATTTGATCTTTAGAAATTGTTTTCTGATTTTTATTGAAAAATATTTTTTAAACAATTTCTTGAATTAATCTGATTACATGCTCAATTAAGTGTTATCAATTTTTGTTTAAAATCAGATTTTGAGTTTCTCATTTTTCTATCACTAGTTTTGGTATATTAATTGAGTTTTAATTTATCTGGGGTGGTAGAAGCTCCGAGTGAGAAAAATCACTTGTCAATTTTTTAATTGGTAAATTGAGTGACGAATTAAATACTGTTGGGAGTATTTATTCTAAGGGTAACTGGATTTCAGTCTCTTCTTGTAGAAAGATTGAGGTAGTAATTCTTCCTGAATTGAATTGATTTGTGAGTGAATTATAACGGTTCAATCTATACCGGGTAAAAGGATATTTGAAGTGTTTTGTGAGATTTTGATTCTTTAACCTTCGTGTTAAAAAGAATTAAGTTATTCTTGAATCTGAAAAAAATAGAAATTATTCCTTAACATGTGAAAAAGAAATTTTGTAAAGGTTGATTCTAAGCTTGTAAAAGAATCTTTGCAAGGGTTTGGTTCTTATCTTTAAAGGAATTTTGAGTTTAGTGAGTGCGACTCTCTGTGGGGCTCGGAGGACTGGATTGGCCAAGAATAGTTTGGTGAACTAATATAAATTTCTGGTGTACTGCAATCTTTATTTTATTTATTTTTATTGTTTGGTGTGCACCTAGTTGATTCTATATTTCTACTGTGATATAAAGATAATAATTAATTTATGATTAAAATTAATTATTTGAATTATTAAAGTATTTTTTCTTTGATATTTTTTAATTACTCAATTCACTCCCCTCTTGGGTATTCCATTGAGCCAACAATTGACATTATAGCTGGTTTTAACTCGATTAGGTTTAACATCTTAGCTAAATCGGTAACGTGCACACACTATGAATAATGTGTTTTGTGTATCCTCTTTTGATAATGGTAAATGCGTATATGATAATGTGATTTATGAATTTTGTGATTCTTGTGATATGATAGAGATGATGATAATGAAAATATCCATATTATCATGGAAAAATTACTTTCCTTCACATTACGTTTTAGTAAAGAGAGTTTGAGTTTAAAAAGAAAAATTGATTCTTTTGGAAATGGAAGAAAAAATGTTTGAAAATCTAAAATGCATTTGGATGATTATTGTGATTCAAAAGAGTTTTCAGACATTGTTTTTGAAATTAATAATTTGCTCTCTAAAGTGGATTCTCATAAAAATGAAAACAGAGTTTTAAAAAATAATTTTGATTTGATTTCCAGGCAAATGTTAGATCTTGTTTCTAAAATTGATTTATTTAAGAAATTTTTTGAAAAATCTAAATCCAACCTTAAGACTGTTTGAAGAGATTTTGAGAATGATTTTTTTAGACAGAGTGGATATGCTTCATCGTCTGATCCTTTATCACAAGCCAGTGATAGTTTTGTTGGTATTGTTAGAAATGATTCTTATTTTACATCTCGTTCTTTCTATTGTAAATTGGATTTGAGATGCTGTTATTGTAATAGGGTTATGTATTTTAAAGTATCATGTCCGTTTCGGAACTCTAAGTTTATGTCTAACAAGGATGGATTCAAAATGAAATGGATATCGAAGAAAGTTGTTGAAATGTCTTGTGCAAAGTTACATAATGTTGGAAATAGATCCGAAAGAACAAACAAAGAAATTATATCAAAGTCAAGACAAGATGTTATCAAGGATCCACAAGAGACACATGCAAAGCAAAAAGATTTACCAAAATCAAGATTAAATATCACTAGGAAGCCGCAAGTAACATAAGCAAATGGAAGTATCAATGTATCAAATGACAAAAATCAAAGGTTGAGAAAATACGGACAAGCAAAAAAGAATTGCGCACCCAAATCAATCATCAGTATAAATGAGGTAAAGAGCAAAGTTGTCCCAAAAGATAGAAAATGTACTCCTAACCCTTCGCATTTTAAATTCATTAAATTTATTAAAGAAAAAGATTTCCAACTTGCCAAATAGGCAAGTCGGTGATGGTTTGTAAGACCTATTTTCAATTATGTGTTTATTTATTGTCTTAGAAACATTACATGGTGATTCTGAAAATCACATTTAGTTAAGAGGTACTAACATATTTTCTATGTGTTTATATTGAGTAGTGATCATGTGTTAATTTTAAAACATGTTTCGTGGGTTGAAAAAAAAATGATTTAAGGGTTTGAACTCCCACTAATTAGTGTTAATAACTTATTGTATACGCATTTTAGTAAGATTATTTGTATAATGTGCTGTCATTCACGTTATATACTTTTATACAACTAAGTTGAATTGAATTGAGTTTTTATTAATATTGATTTATTAAAATGCATGATATTTTATATTGAGATAAATTAAATAATTAAAGAATAATTTAATTTGATCATGATATTGATATGACTTGTATGGTTAATATTAATATGAAAGCATGAGATTTTTTTTTTGATATTATACACATCAGTATTTGAATACATAACATATTAATCTGTGATTAATGTTTCAAGTTGATATATTTTTTTTTCACGAGGATATATTTATAGGCATGAAGCACCTAGCTATTTGCATGATAGTATGTTATTTTCATACGTTTCATATATCCTTATTTTTAAATGATTAGTATTGTGGAAGGGATTTAGCATGTTATGAGATAACACCTTTAATACGCATATTATTATTGAGATATGATTCATATTCTTGCGCGTAAATGATTATAATTCTAAAAGAGAATTAATATTTTATGAGAGAAATATGCATTTATCCATATTTAAAGCATGTATTAGATCTATGTTGATTGATTCTAAGTTATTCTTGAGATATGCTTCCTATTCTAGTGCATTAAAGATTACATAACTTGATTTTATCTATTATGAAGACATTATTTGGTATCATGAGTAAGGCATGTGGACTTAACTGAAACTATATAAATACATGCTATATTGCTAAAATATTTTGATTGCCTCAAGTTTATTCTCCTAAACATGAATTTGTTTGTTTAAAATTATATATGGGGAGAAGTATTTGTAAGAGGGGCAATATTATGTATTATGCTTAAATTGAAAAAGATAATATTGAAGATTTTGATACTTTTGATTAGTTTGGTATACTCACTAAATCTTTAGCGGAAAATTAAAGTTAATTGTCATTTGCTTAGAGTAGTGATGTTTTTTGGTTATCTTTTCTCCATTTTTTTTTGGGAGATGACAAAGAGGGAAAATTAGTTGATATTTTGTTGAATATCTTAAGGGGGAGTTTATTATATATTGAAATTTGTTATTTGATTGAAAATCTTATGATAATCTTCATTACTTTACTTTAATAAGTTAAAGAACCCGTCCTAGGATTTAGGGGGAGCATGGTTACATTATTGTTTTGAAGAAAATATCAAACTTAATTGTCATCATCGAAAAGTGAGAGATTGTTGATCCTAAAATTTTGATGGATAATTAAAGGTTGATGTTTTTTGTGGAACTAACAGTTTAATTGAGTGTTTCAGTTTATTAGTTTCAATGATGAAAATATGATGACAAGTAATGAATGGATGCTAAAAGATGATGACAAAGATGATGAAGGATTAAGAGGTTGAAGAATTTGAAGAATCTAGAGAAAACAACTCAAGTTAAATTCTAATCTTAATATCCCAATTAGGATCACACACGACACAAAAATTGAATTTAAGTATTTAGTGGAGCTAACCAAGAAAATAAATTGGTTAAAGGAGCGAAAACGTCAATAAGAATGAATTAAAAACAAGTTTAGAAAAGTGATCCAGCATCCATAAGTCGACAGGTAAATCGACTGGACAATGAAGGAAAACTCTTTATATCTTTCGGTCGACAGGTAGGTCGACCTGTACTTAAGAGAACTCTATGTATCTATAAGTCGACAAAGCGATCGACCTGTGAAGAGAAATATAACTCTTTGAATCTCTAAGTCGACAGATAGGTCGATCGATGAGCATATAATCTTTGGCTTGACTACATCCTAAATCGAGCTGTCGACTGCTGATCTTGGTCGGTCGACTGGTGTGTCTGTTTCAGTATATTATGGAATTCCGGATTTCAATATGAAAGTAGCCATTACTAACCGTTTTTTTGTTAGGATTCATGAGAGATTTTAGGGATTTAATCTTATTTAAGATATGCTACACATATTATGTTATCTCTATTGATTTGGTTCATTAAGTTAGAATATTTCTTATTTTGGTACATATAATTGTTTCTATTCTATTTAATTGTGATTGAAAAATATTTGGAGGATTTAATTGAGAAATTTAAAAGTTATAATTAAGCGAATTGAACCAGAATGAAATCTTAATGATATAAGGGGTCTAAAAGAGCAATTAAGTGTCATGACAAATGGGAACTAGCCGTTAGAGAGCTAATTTTAATCCCATTTATAAAGACCTGCGTTTTTCATATTATGAAGAGAGATTAAGAGAAATTAAGAGATCATATTGAACTGTTCTAAGAGAAATCATATTGAGTTTTTGTGAGAGCTTTTTTAAGAGACATTCTTGAAAAATCATTTGCTGATAATCTTTGCTGTTACCGAATCTGAAGTAATATCGCTCTAATTATTTTTTCGGTGGATTCCGAGTGAGATCTTTTCAAATTACTTTTTATATATTATTACTTGATTAATTTTTAAAATTTGATCTTTAGAAATTATTTTCAGATTTTTTTAGTGAAAAATATTTTTTAAACAATTTCTTGAATTAATCTGATTACGTGCTCAATTAAGTACTACCCATTTTTGTTTAAAATTAGATTTTGAGTTTCTCATTTTTCTATCACTAGTTTTGGTATATTAATTGAGTTTTAATTTATCTGGGGTGGTAGAAACTCTAAGTGAGAAAAATCACTTGTCAATTTTTGAATTAGTAAGTTAAGTGACGGATTAAATACTGTTGAGAGTATTTAATCTAAGGGTAGCTGGGTTTTTGTCTCTTCCTGTAAAGAGATTGGGGTTGTAATTCTTCCTGGATTGAATTGATTGTGAGTGAATTGTAACAGTTCAATCCTTACCGGGTAAAAGGATATTTGGAGTGTTTTGTGAGGTTTTAATTATTTAGCCTTTCTGTTAAAAATAATTAGGTTATTATTAAGTTTGAAAAAAGTAGAGGTTATTTCTTAGCCTGTGAAAAAGAAATTTTGTAAAGGTTAATTCTAAGTCTGTAAAAGAATCTTTGTGAGAGTTTGGTTCCTACTTTTAAAGGAATCTTGAGTTTAGTGAGTACGACTCTCCATGGGGCTCGGATGACTAGATTAGCCAAAAGTAGTTTGGTAAACCAGTATAAATTTTTGGTGTGCTGCAATCTTTACTTTATTTATTTTTGTTATTTGGTGTGCACCTAGTTGATTCTATATTTCTGTTGTGATATAAGGATAATAATTAATTTAGGATTAAAATTAATTATTTGAATTATTAAAGTATTTTTTCTCTAATATTTTTTAATTACCCAATTCACCCATCTCTTGGGTATTCCACTAGGCCAACAGTCTTCAACTGCGGAAAAGTAGTGCGAAGATCTAGCAAGAATTGTGCTTGCCATCTAATTCAGTGAAAATTTTACATATCTTAAAAAACGATTTTTGCCTGGGAAATCTGATTAAATATTATTTGTGCTTTAATTGAGTAAATCATATTTGTTTCTCACATAGGTTTATCATGTAGTATTCGGGACATTAATTGAGTATAATTATTTTGAGGTGGTAGAAGCTGTCGTAAGAAGAAACTTTTGAACTTTTCGTATTTGCGAGTGAGAGTGGATTAGATATATTTGGGACGATGCCTAATCAAGATTGTTAGGGTTTGATCTTTAACCTGTTAAAATGATTAGATTTGATCTTAGTCTGGTAAAATGATTAAATTTTGATTCTTTTTGTAATAAAATTAGGTTTGACTGTTAGCTTGGTAAAAAAATAAGGTTCTTCCTAAGTCAGTTAAAAAGAAAAAAGTGTAAAAATGTAAAGGTTTGATTCTGAGCATGTGAAAAAAATTAGGTTAGTTCTGAACCTCTGAAAAACATTGTAAGAGTTTGGTTTCTACCTAGAAAAGGAATAAAGGATTAGTGGATTGCGAAAGTCCTGTGAAGTTTGGAGAATTGGACGTAGGTAAGAGTAACTTACTGACACCTTTTATCACATTTTATTAACAAAAATACACTCGCAACATAATTTTTTTTTAATTATTTATTTTATATTTTGTACTCTCTGTATCTCTCTTTCTCTCTCTCTCTCTTTAATTTTTTTACTTTTATTTTTATTTATTTTGTTTATTTTTTAATTTTTTTTTTGCTATGGTATTTGTAAAAAATAAAAAAATCGAAAGTAAAAAATCTGGAGAACAAAATAAAGAAAAAGTCAACAACAAAAAAAATACGATTAGCAAAATAAAAAAAAATGAATTAAAAAAAAATTATTTCTTTTTGTTTTTAAATTTAAAATTTTCTTTTTGTTTTCTAATATATATATATATATATATATATATATATATATATATATATATATATATATATATATATATATATAAACAATAACAACAACAATTAAGCCTTTATCCTATTTATGTAGGATCGGTTACATGAATCCGTTTACGCTATAATGATCGATCAAGAGCTATCCTCTCAATTAGGTTTAATATCATCAAGTTAATTCTAATTATCTTTTCGCAAGTCTTCTTAATTCTACCTCTCCCTTTAGTAGCTCCCATACTTGAACTAGATCATACTTTCTCACTATTGTTTCTATGAGTCTTCTATGCACATGCCTAAATCATCATAAACGATTTGCTATAATCTTCTTTTTGATGGGTGCTTATACTTCACCGCAAAGACAATTTCACTACTTTTATCAATTTCATCCTACAACTGCATATATTTTAAATTTCGAAAGTACTTGACAAAAATTTAAATTATTGACGCTTTTTGCTTTAATAATACCATTTTTATATTTATCACATTATTACATCTTGTAGAATTAAATCGAAACATGATTTAAAAAAAAGATGGATAATAAAAAGGTTGTATCTCACTATAAACAACATTTTCGCTTGTAATTTATCTTAAATTTGTCATTTTATATATTTAATGAGCTACCTGATTAAAAATTAAATTCTTGTACATTAACAAGATTATTATAGCTCATTAAACACTTTTTTTTTAAAACGTTTATCCCCATAAAAGTATTTTTTAGAATTAAAGAAGTAATTATTTAAAAAATTAAAATGGACATAAAACTACCATTTTTTTTCTTCTATTTGTTTGGTTAAGGATTTATTTGATTAAAAATAAAAATAACGGGTATAATTTACGAAAAATATTATTTTGAGTTTTATTTTATATATATATATTTTTTAAATTAAAGAAGTGTTTCATTAAAAATCAATATTTTAGAAAGAAAAAAAGGGCCAAAAACCATTAGAAATATACCTTTTTGGTTTGAAAAATAAATAAATAACTTTACATGCCTTCAAGAAGAAACAACCTTCTACCTACCTACTCAGACTTTGTCCCCAAAAAAAGTGAGTGATCTTCTCACCTAAATCCGTAGACTAAATCCAATATATATATATATATATATATATATATATGTATATATATATGTATGTATATATACATACATATATATATATATATATATGTATATATATATGTAGGTATTTTCTAAACCGCACAATTAATTTTTTTTTCCTGTAAAAAACAGAGAAAAAAAATTAAAAAAAAAGACAATTAACCAAAATAGGATGATTATAATTTGTTAACTTTAGTGAAAAAAATTAAGACACTATGGTTGGTGAGGTCTGGTTAAAGCAAAATCAAATATATATATATATATATATGGGTAAATTACGTTTTACTCAACTACTAACAAAGTGATAAACTAACTTTTTCCGTTCAAATTAACAGAATATGCATTCCATCCGATTTTAATTTGGATGAAATAGAAGAAAATACACTTTTATCTTAATTTTAATTTATTTTTTTTAAAAAAGTATTTTTGATAAAAAAAAAAAAATCAAAATTGAAATAAAGAGAAAATTTCATCCAAAAATTAAATGGAAAATTTAATTATATATATTTTTAATCATTTTTCATTAATTTAAATAGAGAACAATTATTTTCTTCCTTTATTTAAAGTAAAAGTAGGTAAAATGTGTTTTCTAAAGTACAGGGTATAGAGTGATAATTAAAAATAAATAAAAAAAATAGAGGGATAAACAACAATTTACCCATATATATACCCGCACGATTCTCTTCCAAGGAGAAGTAAGAAAACCAAATTAACAGAGAAAAAAGAATTTGAAAAATAAGGAAATTTGCAATAATTAGTAGTAAGTAATTATGAAGAAAATATAAAAAATAAAATAAAATTATGATATATGTGTAGTATATATTTTATATAGTTAAACGTGATATTGGCACGGCTCAATTAAATAACACAGCTTTGAACTCAAAGCGATGCTTTCTAATTGAACCGCACCAATATCGCGTTCTTAATTAATTACCCCATACTTAGAGTGAGAGATTGAACATGCTTGAGGTAGTAACCCTAATGAAGAAAAGGAAATAAGATAAATGGAGAAAGAAGGCATGTATACTGAGAGAGAGAGAGAGAGAGAGAGAGAGAGAGAGAGAGAGAGAGAGAGAGAGCATGGTTGAGGTAGTAACCTTAATGGAGAAAAAGCAGGATATACATGGCGAAGAAGGCATATATACTGAGAGAGAGAGAGAGAGAGAGAGAGAGAGATTGAACACGGTTGAGGTAGTAACCCTAATGAAGAAAAAGGAGGAGGATACATGGAGAAGAAGGCACACACACACACACACACACACACACACACACACACACACATATATACCTCCACAAAACCCCATACGCCTTAATGAACACACATCTATATATACACACATAAATGAGAGAGAGAGAGAGAGAGAGAGCATTGAATTTGGCAACCACCCAAGAACAAAAAAGAAGAGTTGGTATAATTACTCAAAAGCAATATATATATATATAGAAGATGATGGAGAAAGATTACTGAAGCAAATCTGGACCTTTTCCATTCTGTATTTATTATGAGGTTTCCATGACATCGGCACTTTAATTTTTTTTAAATAACGACAAAAAAAAGTTGTTATCAATTTATAATTTCCCAATACTAATTTTTGGTTTATCAAATTATTCACGTTAGGCTATAATAACTTTAATTAAAATGAAAAAGTTGTATTTAAAACATATAGGGACCAAAATGCAATTGCACTTAAATTTTGGGATGCAAAGTGAAAATATTTTTCCCATTATCTTATCCAAAAAATTGGTTGGGGGTTAATGTTTTAAGGAATTTATTAGACATTTTTATAATTTTGGGGTGGATTATGTAAAATTTAAAAAAAAAATTAGTTATTTTTTAAAATATAGGGGTAGTAGGAAATTTTTTCGAAAGTTGAAGGAGGTCAAGTCCTCTTGGACTTTTAATGGCTCCGCCCTCAATAACTCTTAGGTGACATTTGGTATTTTGGGAGTTACAATCAACCAGGATGAGAATTCTGTTTCCGTTCTGAAGTATTTTGGGAATAGAAACATGTTTGGTAAAAACTATTGTCCTGAAATTGTTTCTTTTAGTTTATGAGAACAGAAATAAGAAATATATTTGGTTGTAATATCTTTTCTTTTTCTTTAAATGTATGGTGGCCAACAGGGATGGTGGGAATAGTTTTGTGAGAGTGAATAAAAATCAATAATTTTTTTTTTCTCAGATTTTTAAGGAATTTAGAAAATATTCTAAATTACTCTCAAAATTTTAGGAATAGAAACGTGTTTACCAAACGCCTTTCTGTACATTAATCCCAAAACTTCGATAGCAGGAACATAAATCAGGAAACAGAAACAGTAACCAAACGTGGCCTTAGAACCAAAAAAATTGGAAAAATATTGGGGAGAAAAGTGTAAAAAAGTACACCGTATTTATTGAACAAAGATGGTCCCATACATAGGGAGTAAATGTTGGAAACTCCACTGTGTTTATGATTCAGTTAAACTCAATCGATTTGTCTCTTCTTTTTTGAGTCATATTTTCAAATGTGAGCAATA
The DNA here is from genome assembly GCA_016647705.1 of Eucommia ulmoides. Classification (NCBI taxonomy): domain Eukaryota; kingdom Viridiplantae; phylum Streptophyta; class Magnoliopsida; order Garryales; family Eucommiaceae; genus Eucommia; species Eucommia ulmoides. The sequence continues at coordinate 201,906 of JAENRU010000488.1, forward strand.
AATAGGCTTTTATTTCAATGGAATCTTTTGGCTCCTACTTTTGGTTTATTTATTGCATTTGAAAATATATATTTTTTCAATATTTTATAATTCTTGGAAATTCAATTTAATTATGACTTTTAGAGAAATAATTATATTATTCTTCAAGTAATTGATGCATTTTTTTAGTTAGTTGAATAAGTTTTTGGGTTTTGACACTTTCTACCCTTGAAGTTTAACTACTATTTCACTTTGGTTCTTGTATTTTTAATTTGAACATGTGCACCTTGAAGTTTTGCAATGTCTCCACTTCAGTCCAAATCAATAACTCCATTGCAATATTGGATCGTAAACCATCACGTGCCGTGTACCCAACTATTTTCAAGAGGAAGGACAATTTCATACTTTTCCTTTGCCATTTCTGTAAAAAAACATATATATTATGTTATATCTATATTTCGAACTTTTGAGTTGTTAGATTTCTATCTTGCATCGATCACTTGAAAATTTTCAAGCCTTTAAGTCAAACAAGTTACTTCACTTGACATCATACGATTTTACGTTAAAACCTTCAAACATGGTATTAGAGTCAAGATTGTGAGAATTTACCTCTCATTCTCTAGTAGTCAAATCATTTGTGAAAACTAGGGATTGTACATTTCTGATTATCATTCCATCGCAGTCAAATCATTTATCCAAACTGAGATTGCACTTAAGGGTGGGTGTTAGATTCTTATCCCACATCAGTCACTTGAGAGTTTCCAAATAACTAGGTAAGCTAAAAGAGTTATTCCACTTGATATTATATGATTTTAAGTTGGAACCTCGTAACACAGTAACAAAGCTAAGGTTATAAAACTCTGATTTGTGTGGGATAAGAATCTAACAAGAGTATTTAGCCAGGAAGGAAAATGGGAAAGAAAAAAGGAAAAGGTTGAAAATGCCCATAAACCTCTTAAAAACAGTCACGTGTGTGGCAAGTGACTATTTTCTATCTAAAGGAGATAATAAATTGGATTGCACTAAGATGATTAGGAAACTTTAGGGTTTATATGTTCAAATTGAAACTATGAGGACCAAAGTAAGATTTCGGCCAAATTTGAGGGGTACAAAGTGGAAAAATCCCTAAATTTTACAATCTCGAGTGATATTAATGATAATTAAAATTAATTGATATTAATTATAAGGTTAATTAAGTCTATTTTTTTAACTGTACTTTTAAATTATGTCTCGTTAATTTGTATACTTAATTTTGTGATATTTTTAAAGTGAAAATTATGTTTGTACCTTCGGACTGCTCCAGCCTGTCACGGGCTCCCATTTTCGCAACAGCATCTGTCCGTGCGGCGTCCTAACGCGTTCACTAAGCGACGGCAAGCCTGCCTTCTTCTTAAGATGTTGACTTGTTTCGCCCAGTTTTGAGCTCATTTGGAGAGCGACTCTAACTCCCCACCGGACAGTTTGTGCAGGGGAGGCCTAACCCCTATTTTTTTGTCAGGTCCTTGACCAGTGGCATAGTCTCCAAACTTAATTGGGTCGGTATACCTTGACTCCGAAGGGACATCTACTTGTGTTGACGCCCACCCTAGCTGGGAGCCGCATATGAGTGCTTAACCCTCAAGCCAGCATTCTAGTTCCTTATGAGCACCTTGACAAACAACGATACACTCTCCCCCACCCAATATCGCAAATGTCCTTGTTATGATACAAACAACTCTCGATGTCGCGCCCCAAACATGCCTCCGCACACGTGTGACATAGAGAAATGTGAGGTGCCCAGATTGTACAATCCACGTGAGTGATCAACATGATGCTCATTGACCCCCTACATGCCCATTCGTCGATGGGTGCTAGGTGCAACATCATCGCAACTCAACTCTTTCTCGTCAGAGTATCATCCTTACAGCTTGAGCGAGCCCCCTCCTCCCGGTGGAGCTAATTTTTCCCTGCTCTGATACCACTTATCACGGGCTCACATTTCGTAGCGACATTTACCTGTGCAGCGCCCCAACACGTTCGCTACGTGGGGCAAACCTGCTTTCTTCTTAGGATGCTGACTAGTTTCGCCCTGTCTTAGGCTCATTAGGTGAGTGGATCCAACTCCCAACTAGTTTGTGTGGGGGAGGTCTAACCTCTCTTATTTTGTTAGGTCCTTGACTAGCGACATAGTCTCCGAACTTAACCGAGTCGGTATGCCTTGACGTCTAAGGGACACCTACTTGTGCTAACGTCCACTCTGGTTGAGACCCGCACATGAGTGCTCAACCCTCCAACCAGCAAGCTTGTTCCTCGTGACCGTCTTGACAAACAATGGTCGGTGACACTCTTCTTAGAATGCTGACTGGTTTCGCCATGCCTTGGGCTAATCAGGAGAGCGACTCCAACTTCTGACTAGTTTGTGCATGGGAGGCCTAACCCCTCTTCTTTTGTTAGGTCACTGACCAACGACATAGTCTCTTAACTTAAGTGGGTTGGTATGCCTTAACTCCTAAGGAACGCCTACTTATGTTGACGCCCACCCTGGATGAGAGTCGCCCCTCCAGCCAATAAGTTTGTTCGACCACATTGAAAAATAATGGTCTGTGACACTCTCCCCCACCCAATATCACAAACGTCCTTGTTGTGATGTGAATGAATCTCGATGTCGCAACCCTGACGTACCTTCGCACTTCGTGCAACAAAGAGAAAGATGAGGTGCCCAGATCACATGATCCACGTGAATGATCAACGTGACATTCTTTAACCCCCTGCATGCCCATCCACTGATGGGTGCTAAGTGAAACATCACGGTAGATCAACTCCTTTCCATTGGAGTATCGTCCCCATGACTCGAGTGAGTCCCCGATGGAGCTAATCGTGCCTTGGTCTAATACCACTTGTCACAGGCTCACATTTTTGCAGTGGCATCTGGCTGTGTGGCGCCCCAACGCGTTTGCTACGTGGGGGCAAGCTTGCCTTCTTCTTAGGATGCTTACTGGATTCGTCCTACCTTGGGCTTATCAGGAGAGCGACTTCAACTCCGACCAGTTTGTCTAGGGGAGGCATAACCCCTTTTCTTTTGTCAGGTCCGTCACCAGTGACTTAACCTGGTCGGTATGCCTTGACTCCGAAAGGACGCCTACTTGTGTTGATGCCCACTTTGGCTGGGAGCCGCATATGAGTGCTCAACCCGCCAACTAGCATGCTTGTTCCTTGTGACTGTCTTGACAAACAACGGTATGTGACACGTCGCCAAAAATATCACTGAAAAATATGATCTTTTCAACTAATATTGAATACGACCATGGGCAATATAATATCCCGTGTAACTGATTTTGAATCGTTTTTTGGCTAAGTTTATACTTAAATGTTGTCAATATTGAACACATTCAAATTATTATGCATGAACATTAAAAAAAAATTACATTTTTGGTCCCTAAAGAATGGGATGGGTGTCTATGTGGATCTCTCAAATTGCAAAAAAAAATCTTTCAAATACATTAAGAACAAAAAGAAAAAATAATAATTAGGAAGACGATTTGGATTGGCATTTGTTCTTGACCCATTTGATGCCGGTGGTTGTTCCCGTCTTGAATTTTTGAGCTCCGGCCATCGCCACAGCTTTAGCTTTACCCAGTCCAGAAGAAGACGATTTGTTCTTGTTTTTATCCCCATTTTTGTTCTTACTATCGTTGTTGTCTTCTTCTATAACACCGATTCCTCCTTCGCCCCATTGATCCGCCCAGCTCGGTGCCTCACTAGCCATTTTCAAGCTCTCACCCTAATAAAAGAAAAATACGAGAATTAGGGTCTGTTCGGCTTGTAACTGTAAAACTGTTTTGTTTTTTGTTTTTTTGTTTTTTTTCTAAATGTGTTCAGATCGTGATTTTGATCTCGAAATTTGTATATGAGATTCGATTTTTTTATTCATTTTTGCATCATATTTGTTGTCTATTCTTCATGAATAAATAATATTAGGGTTTGTTTGGCTTGTTTTTCTAGTCTTGTTTTTAAACAATTTTTGTCTACACAAATTATATTCTAACACCATTGTTTTAAAAGAAGTATTAATTACATTTTATTCCCTTGTAGTTAGGTTATTTTGTACTTTGCCCTCCAGTAGTATTTTCGTCACTACTTTACCCTTGTAATTAGACTTTGTTTCAGTTTAACACTTGATGTAGGCATAACCAAAGGGGGGCAAAGTGTTGACAAGAGGAGTAAAGTGCAACAAATATCTAACCACGGAGAACAAAGTGGTGACGCGAATATCACTGGGGACAAAGTGCAAAATAGTCTAACTAGGGGGGATAAAGTGTAATTAACCATTTAAAAAATTGTATTCAAATTGCAGACCAAAATAGAGAGTTATTTGGATCTCGAAACTTGTGTGTGACATTGGAATTTTTTTATTCATTTTGCATTATATTTATTGTCTATTATTCATGAATAAGAGTTCATAGATGAACAAATATTCCAATAATTTTATTAGGGTTTGTTCGGCTTGTAACTGCAAAACTGTATTTTGATAACCCGATTTTAAAAAACTGTATTCAGATTGCAAATCAATTTCGTTTTATATTTGCTGCTTATTAGTTATTCATAAATAAAAGTTGATAGATGAATAAATATTCGATTAATATTAGGGTCTGTTTGGCATGTCACCGCGTAACTCGTTTTCAAATTGCAAATCAATCAAGAGGATAATTTGGATCATGAAATTAATAGGGGTGTGTGTGAGAAAGATATATATATACATATATATATATATAGAGAGAGAGAGAGAGAGAGAGAGAGAGAGAGATTACCAGAAGAGAGATGATCAGAGGGAGGAACTGTAGAGAGCTGTAATTTGAGGTTCTATGGAGGAAGAAATTGTGGGAAATTATGGAGTTTAATCAGAGCATAAAATGTGAAGAACAACAACAAAGGAAGGTGGGGGTGGGGTGGGGTGGGGTGGGGTGGGGGAAGGCAAGTGGAAAAACAGGCTGTCTTTTGTTTGTTTTTTGTTTTTTTTACTTTTCGAGCTTTTTGCACTTCGACCCCTGAAATTTTTAGAAAAATCCAACTTTTGCAACTATCCTTTCAGTTTAAATGCATTAAACTTTAAAATATCTAAATTTTGTCAAATCAGTCATTGAGTCATTTTTTATGACGGAATTTACGCACGTGAGTGATTTCGTGTTTGACATGCAACTCATTTCTGTAAAAAAAAATAATTGAGTTACCGATTTGAATTGACTTAACTTGATTTGAATATTTTAAGATTTAATGTGTTCAAATTGAAAATACAGAGGGCTAAGGTGAAGTTCTCCAAACCTTTAGCTGTACAAAGTGCAAAAACCTCTTCTTTTTCCGTTGGAAAAAGAGACTTGCCAACTCAAATTTGGTTTACCCACTTGTGAAGTTAAGTATTATTTTTATTTTTGTCCTTTATTTATTTATTTATTTTTTATTCTAAAACATAAACAATTTCAATCTTCATCTTTATTTTTTAATATAATGATGTTGATAGCCAATGTAAAAAGTTTTTTTTTTTTTTTTTATTACATAGTTTCCTACCAAATCTTCAAATTTTAAAAGGCTTGCACACAAAAAAATCGATTATGCAATTTTTATAAAAAATTTAAAATCTTAAAATTTCTAAAAGTTAGTTTAAAGAAAAATCTAAAAAACTTGAAATCTTAAAAATTTTAGAAAGTTATAACTCACAGCAGAATATGATTTCGTTACTTTTATGAAAACTCCGGATCTTTAAATTTTGAAAGGTTATAATTGAAAAAACAAGCAAACGTTTTTACTACTTTTATGAAAAACTTGAAATATTCAAATTTTGAAAGAGTTTACTATAAAAAAAAAAAAAAAACAATTTTGCTACTTTTAGGAAAAAGTACAAATTTTTAAAATTTGAAAAACTATTGATCACAAAACTCCTTTGATTTGGCTGCATTTATGAAAACTCAAAAATCTTTAATTTTTTATAGCCTAAACCCCTCTCCGATTTCAGTACTTTTATGAAAACCCAAAATCTTAAAATTTTAAAAGGTTGTAATTCACAAAAAAAAAATCTGAATTTGCTACTTCTATGAAAAACTAAAAACTTCAAAGGAAATAAAAAAAATAAATTGATTTTGTTACTTTTATGAAAATGCCGAAATCATTAAATTTTGAAAGGGTATAGCTAAAAAAAAATGCAACCTTGCTACTTTTATGAAAAACTCGAGTTCTTCAAATTTTGAAAGGTTAATCTTTACGAAAGAATCTGATTTCGCTACTTTTATAAAAAATAAGAAATATTTGAATTTTGAAAGGCTATTGCTCAGGATTTTGAGTTTTTCAAAAAAGTTGTAAAATGAGAGTTTTTCGGTGACCTTTGAAAATTTCACGATTTTTAATTTCAAATCTATTATTTCTGTTACCCAGTAAAATAAATACTTTATCATAATGGTAGCATTGGGAGGGTTTGTAAGTGTTAGCTTTCACAATTTTACGATTTGAGTGTTTAAAAAAGTAGGAAAATTAGTGTTTTTTCGATATACAACATTTAAAAATTTTACGATTTTGAGTTTCAGATCAATTACTTTTATTACCCAATCAAATGATGCTTTGTCGCAATTGAAGCAAAATTGGAGTGGGAGTGGGAGGGGGAGGGGGAGGGGGGCGTTGTGAGTGTTAGCCTTTAAAAAATTCACAATTTTGAGTTTCGATCAATTGCTTTCGTTGTCCTATCAAATAATTTTTTTTTGTCGTAATTGCAGCAAAATTGGAGGGTTTGGTGAGTAATGCCTTTCGAAATTTCACGATATTGAGTGTTTTAAAAAGTTGTGAAAACGAGTTTTTTTTTTTTTTTTTTTTTTGTGCGTGTGTGTGTGTTATAATAACTTTTGAAAATTTCATGATTTTGAGTTTCGAATTAATTGCTTCCGCTACCCTATCAAATGATGTTTTGTCTTAATTGGAGCAAAATCAGGAGGGGGTTGTGAGTGTTAGCCTTTCAAAATTTACAATTTCAAGTGTTTAAAAAAATAGCAAAATCAGGATTTTTTTGGTTTACTACAGCCTTTGAAAATTTCACGACTATGAGTTTCGGATGAATTTCTTCTGTTACCCTACAAAATGAGACTTTCTAGTAATGGTAGCGGAAACGGGGGGTTCCACGAGTGTTAACCTTTCAAAATTCCACGATTTCAAGTGTTCTATAAATTAGCAAAATCAAATTTTTTGGTGTACTAAAATATTTATAAATTTCACGATTTTGAGTTACGGATCAATTACTTCCATTATCCAATCAAATAATGCTTTATTGTAATGAGAGCGAAATCAGAAGGTTTGTGAGTGTTAGACTTTAAAATTTTTATGATTTTGAGTGTTTAAAAAAGGTGGCGAAATTGAGATTTTTTTGGTCTGCCATAACATTCAAACATTTCACAATAATGAGTTTCAGATCAATTGCTTCTATTACCAAATCAAATGATTCTTTTTGATCATTGTAGCAAAATTAGGTTGTTTTGTAAGTGTTAGACTTTCAAAATTTCATGATTTAAAGTGTTTAACAAAAGTAGCAAAATTGAGAATAGTCTTTTAAACTTTCACGATTTTGAGTTTCAATCAATTGATTCCATTATCCTATGAAATTATGTTTTGTCATAATTGGAGTGAATACAAGGGATTTTGTGAGTTTTAGCCTATTAAAATTTCACGATTTTGAGTTTCGGATGAATTTCTTATGTTATCCAATCAAATTATGCTTAATCGTAAGGGTAGCAAAATTAGAGGAATTTTTTGAGTGTTACCCTTTCAAAATTTTAAAATTTCGAGTGTTCTAAAACAGTAGTGAAATTGGAATTTTTTGGTGTGCTACCTTTAAAAATTTTACAATTATGAGTTTCAGATCACTTGTTTTCGTTACACAATCAAATGATGCTTTGTCGTAAGGGTAGCAAAATCGAGTGTTTCGTAAGTGTTAGCCTTTCAAAATTTTATAATTTCGAGTGTTTAAAAAGAAAAAAAGTAGCGAAATTGCGAATTTTCCTTGTGCTAGCCTTTGAAAATTTCAGAATTTTGATTTTCTGATCAGATGCTTTCACTATCTTATCAAATGATGTTTTGTCGTGATGGGAGGGAAATCGGGGGGTGGTTTGTGAATGTTAACCTTTCAAATTTCTCAATTTTGAGTGTTTCAATAAAATAGTAAAATAAAAATAAAAATTGGTGTGCTATATTCTTCGAAAATTTCATGATTTTGTGTTTCAAATAAATTTCTTCCGTTAACCAATAAATTGATTCTTTCAAAAGGTTTAATGAGTGTTAACCTTTCAAAATTACACGATTTTAAGTATTTCAAAAAAATAGAAAGATTAGGGTTATTCAGTGTGCTATATCTTTTAAAAAATTTACGATTTTGAGTTTTGAATCAATTTATTCCCTTAACCTATCAAATCATGCTTCGTCATAATAGGAGCAAAATCGATGGGGTTGTGAGGTTTTGCCTTATAAATTTTATTATTTTGAGCGTTTAAAAAAATAACCGAAATAAGAGTTTTTCAGTGTGCTGTATAGCCTCTGAAAATTTCACAAATTTGAGTTTCAAATCAATTATTTCCATTACCCAATCAAATGATGTATTGTTTTAATTGAAAAATTGGGAGGATTTTTTGAGTGTTAACATATCAAAATTTCACAATTTCTAGTGTGCGCCTTTGAAAATTTTACGATTTTGAGTTTTACTTTTTTTCGTTACCCAATCAAATGATGAATTTCAATAATGGTAGAAAAATCAGAGGGGTGTTATTGAGTGTTAACCTTTAAAAATTTCATGATTTTGCGTCTTTAAAAAAAATAGCAAAATTTAATTTTTCAGTTTCCTATAGTCTTTGCAAATTTTACGATTTTGAGTTTCAGATCAATTGATTTTGTTACCCTATCAAATGATATTTTATCTTAATGGGAGTGAAATTGGAGATTTTTGTGAGTGTTAACCTTTAAAATTTTACAATTTCGAGTTTTTTTTAGAATAATAGCAAAATTTGAATTTTTCGGTGTGTTACAGCCTTTGAAAATTTCACGATTTTGAATTTCAGATGAATTATTTATGTTACCTAGTCACATGTTGCTTTCCTATAAATGTATCCAAATCGAGAGATTTTATGAGTGTTAGCCTTTCAAAATTTTACGATTTCGAGTGTTTAAAAAAAAAGTAGTAAAATTAGAATTTTTCGGTGTGCTATAACCTTTGAAACTTTCACGATTTTGAATTTTAATCAATTGCATCCGTTACACTATCAAATGATGTTTTGTCGTAGTTGGAGCAAAATTGAGGGATTTTGCGTGTTGGCCTTCAAAATTTCACGATTTCGAAGTTTTTAAAAAAGTGACAAAATGTGAGTTTTTTGGTGTGCTATATAACTTTTGAAGATTTCACGATTTTGAGTTTCGGATGAATTTCTTCTGTAACTCAATCAAATGATACTTTCTCATAATATAATGAAATTTGGAGATTTCGTAAGTGTTAGCCTTTCAAAATTTCACAATTTTGAGTGTTTAAAAAAAATAATGAAACCAAGTGTTTTGATGTACTATATATCCATTGAAAATTTCATAATTTTGATTTTTGAATAATTTGTTTACGTGACATAATCAAATGATGCTTTGTCGTAATAGTAGCAAAATCGAGGTTTTGAGTTTTTGAAAATTTCACGATTTTGAATTTTTGATCAATTGCTTTCGTTATCAAATCAAATGATACTTTATAGTAATGGTAGCGAAATTAGAGAGGGAATGGTCGTGACTGTTATCCTTTCAAAATTTCATGATTTTGAGTGTTTTAAAAAAGAAACAAAATCATGATGTTTTTTATTCGCTTTAGCCTTTGTAAATTTCACAACTTTGAGTTTTTGGTTAATAACTTCTGTTACCCTATAAATTGATATTTTTTCATATGGGAGTGAAATCTGATAGTTTTGTAAGTGTTAACTTTTCAAAATTTAATGATTTTGAGTTTTTCAAAAAATTAGTGAATTTCAGATCAATTGTTTCTGTTACCCTATTAAATGATATTTTGTTATAATTAGAGCGAAATCAGGAGATTTTGTGAGTGTTAACTTTTCAAAATTTCACGATTTTGAGTCTTTCCAAAAAATAAATAAATAGCAAAACAAAGGTTTTTGGTTTGTTATAGTCATTTAAAATTTCATAATTTTGAATTTGAGATGAATTTGTTATGTTAGCTAATCAAATGAGGTTTTCTCGTAATAGTAGCAAAATCGAAGGGAGAGAAGAGGGTCATGAGTGTTAGCCTTTAAAAATTTCACGATTACGAGTGTTTCAAAAAATTAGCGATGTCGTGATTTTTCAATGTGCTTTTAACCTTTAAAAATTTCACAATTTTGAATTTCTGATTAATTGCTTTCGTTACCCAATCAAATAATGCTTTATTATAATGAGATATGTTGGTGGGATTTTATTCCCTGTAGATCTGAATTTATAACACCTTAATTAACATGTCAAATAACCAAGAGTTCTAATGTACAAGTAAATTACATATTTGAATCCATTGCGATCAATTGACTATTGATGTGGAATTCTGCGACAACCAATCACGAGAAGAACATGGATCGAGCGGATACGTGATCTTCCTCAACCAAATCTCTAGAGTTTCTCAATGAGATTCGCGATTCACTTCCAGATGGGGAGAAGTGAGCTGTCAAGACGATTTGATATTAGTAGGGACTGCAACCCTAGTATTATCTATTTATATGGTGTGATTAGGGTTCTCATAATCCCCTAATCACCCCAACAATTTTCGGTATCTACTCTTTTGACCCACATTCTTTTGAGTAGTTAATGGGTTTACCCAAATTAATTAGATCACTTAATTTTAGCCCATTAAATTTAAATAGCAAATATAATTGTGTTAATAATATGTTGTCCAAAATTAGATTAGGAAATAAAATTTCCTAACAATCTCCTACTTGAGCTACATATTATCCCTGAAACAATTATATCACAAAATTCCTTCGCATTCATATGCTATTTATCCTTAGACTTCTCCTTATACAATGTGGTCCATCTCATATATATCAATGAAATTATCGCAACTCATATCACAATACAGTCGTGACTAAACCACGATTATCACTATAATAATATACTCAATGACATAAATTAAATATAGATGAGTAGCATGGAAATTACATGCAATGTGATATCTGACATGCCTATTTCTAACTAGTCCAACTTTAGTCTTTAATGAGATCAATCCTCTATCCTTATGTTAAACCACAATTAGAAAGAATACATTCAAAGTAAATAAAATTTAATCCATCAACTTTATTATGCAGAAATCAAATATATGTATCTAATAAAAGAACATTCAACAAACACTAACTCCCACTAAATCAGTACATCATCAAATAAAACCACACTTATATGAGCAGTATGCTCATGAAATACCTTAGGTGACAAACCTTTAGTGAGAGGATCCGCAATCATGGAGTTTGTTCCTATATGTTATATAGATACTATCCTACTCTGAATTCTCTTTAGTAACTAGAAACTTGATCGAAATCAAAATACCTAATGATCTCTAAATGAACTATTTTCCAATAAGTGAGTATGTAATCTTTTATTTTCTGTAAATACCTTATAACCCGTTTAGCTGGTTTCCAACGATCCATTCCAGGGTTACTTAAGTATCTGCCAACATTCCAAATATGAACGCTAAATCCGAATGCATACATACTTGGGCGTATACAAGACTCTCTACTACCAACGCATAGGGAATCTTTTGCATCTCTTTCTTTTCCAATCTTATTCTTGAGGCATTGAGTGAGACTAGATTTGTCTCCTTTAGCGACGGGTATATCTTCTAGTTTATTGTATTTCATGTTAAATCTACTCAGAACCTTATCGATATAGCCCTTTTGTGACAATCCAAGGATATCTCGAGGACAATCTCTCAGTATCTGGATACCTAATACAAAAGAAGTGTCACCAAGATATTTTACCTCGAATTTTTTCGTTAGAATTTTTTTGGTTTCGTGTAATAAGCCTATATCGTTGCTAGCGAGTAAAATATCATCGATATATAATACCAAGAAAATATATTTACTCCCACTGAACTTGTGATATACACAGTCATCAACAACATTCACCTCAAAACCGTATGAAGTGATGAATTGATGAAACTTTTGATACCATTGACGGGAAGCCTATTTGAGACCATATATGGATTTCTTCAATTTACAGACCATAGACTTTGGATCTCCCGATACAAAGTTTTTTAGCTGTACCATATAGATCGTCTCATCAATGTCTCCATTGAGAAACATAGTCTTGACATCCATCTGATGTAGGTCTAAATCAAAATGAGCTATTAGTGCCATTATAGTTCTAAAAGAGTATTTCGAAGATACCGGAGAGAAAGTTTAGTTACAGTCTATGCCTTCCTTTTGAGTAAAGCCTTTGGCGACCAGACAAGTTTTATATCTCTCGATGTTACCCTTCAAATCCATCTTAGTTTTAAATATCCATTTACAACTAATGGGCTTCGTACCTTCAGGTAACACGACGAGATCCCAAATATCATTGTTTTTCATAGACTTCAACTCATGCTTCATGGCATCAATCCATTTTTTTAGAGTTAGAATTGCGCATGGCTTAACTGAAATTGATTGGGTCATCCTCTATTAAACCAACTCCATCCTCACACACTTGGAGAAAGACGATATATTCATCTGAAATCGTATTTCTCCTCTCCCTAGTGGATCTCCTTAATGGAACTTATTGAGGTTGTTGTGTTTGTTTTATAGATTGTGTTTGAGGAAGAATCCCATTGTTGTCTTGATATGATATAGTGTCAAGAATAGGAGCCTGAGCCTGAACATCGTTATCCAGAGCTGAAACAGTGTCTTGAACAATGATAAGTATAGAGACTTGATCACCGTCAATAACATGTTCCCCTTCGAAGAAAACTATGTCTTGAACAAAAATAGGCACGGAGATCTGATCACCATCAATGACAGTTTCTTCTTCAAAGACAACATTCCTTATGTTTCCTTTCCCCTCAAACTCAACACCCTCAATGAGTCTCGCATTTCCCGTTTCAAGAAAAGATCTTGATGTGGGATCATAAGACTTAAATCCTCTTAATTATTCAACGTACTCAACAAAGCAACAACTAACTATTCTTGAGTCCAATTTTTATATACTTGGCCTGCAAGGCCTTATCTTAGCTGGACAACCCCAAATGTGTAAATGCCTTATACTAGGTTTTACGCCTAACCACAGTTCATAAGAGGTTTAGTTATCGCCTTACTTGGTACCCTGTTCAGGATATATGCTGCAGTCTTAAGTGCTTCTCCATAGAGTGATTCTGGTAAAGAATAATGAATTATCATACTTCTTACCATGTTCTTAAGCGTTCTGTTTCGTCTCTCAGCAACACGGTTTATGTCAGGTTTGCCCGGCATGGTATACTGTGGGGGCGATTTTGCATTTCTCTAGGAATTTAGTAAATAGTCTTAGACGTTGTTTTCCTAATCTGTCGAATCTTCCGTGGTATTCATCACCATGGTCTGATTTGACAGCCTTAATTTTCTTTTCAAGTTGAAGTTCAACTTCAGCTTTAAAAGAATTAAGTACGTCCAAGAATTGAGGCTTCTCATAAATTAAATATAGGTACCTATAATGAGAGTAGTCATCTATGAATATAATAAAATACTGTTGTTTATTCCAAGATGTTGTAGGGAATGGTCCGTTTCTAAGACACTGGAACTCCTATTGGCTTCTCATAAATTAAATATAGGTACCTATAATGAGAGTAGTCATCTATGAATATAATAAAATACTGTTGTTTATTCCAAGATGTTGTAGGGAATGGTCCGTTTCTAAGACACTGGAACTCCTATTGGCACCCAATTTTCTTATGTTTGGTTATTTCCCCTTTACTCATTCAATACAAACTTTGAAATTTGTTAAATCAAGGGGATCAAGAATTCTATCAGAAACAAGAATCTCTATTCTCTGTTTAGAGATATGTTCTAAACGCATGTGCCAAAGTATGGCAGAATTCTCATTAGCTAATTTACGTTTTGTACCACAATTAGTTATCTGCAAAATTCATTATATGAAGCAGTAGTATCCAACAACTGTAGATTATCAATTAAAGAATCAGTTGCAATATTATTTGAATCTCGAAAAAGACTGAGGTTACTACTTCCAAATGAACAAGAAAGACCAAATTTGTCCAAAGTAGAAATAAAAATCAAATACTATCTAAATGACGGTATTATATATGTCTCTTTCAAATTCAAAAAGTTACTAGTCTTTAAGGAAAATCTAAAAGTCCTTATTGCTTCAATAACAATTGTTTTTCCATTACCCACATAGATGCATCTTTCAGCATCAATTGACTTTTGGCTCCATAGGCAACCCTACATAGACACACTTATATGAGTAGTAGCACCAGAAACTACCCACCAAGTGTGACTGGGTACAAAAGTTAAATTTACCTCAGAACAAATCAAAGTGAGAAGCATACTCTTTTTTACATGCCATGCGGCGTTCTTGGAACACTCCATTTTTTTTTATATGTCAAACTTTCTTGCAGAAGAAATAGGTAAAATTTTGATCCTGATTCTTTTGTAATTTGGACTGTTGTGATCCAACTACAGCTTCTTGACCTTTATCTTTTTGTCGTTTCTTACCCTTAAAAGTAGTGACTAAGTGAGTACTTTCTATCTTTTCTCGCTTAATTCTTTTTTTCTTCTTGCACACAGTCAAATATGAGCTTATTAAGAGTCCATTTATCCTCTCGAGTATTATAACTCATCGTAAACTGACTGTGTTGTACATGAAGAAAAATGAGTACTAAATGCATGACCTAGTCTTTAGACAACTCTAACTTTAGTGCCTTTAGTTCCAAAGTGACATTAGACATTTCCATAATGTACTCTCTTAAGTTCCCCTTTCCTTGTATACTTTATCAAAACAAGATTAGCTAAAAGCGTACTTGTCTCTGCCTTTTCGTTCTTTACAAAACGTTTTTCTATTTCCTTAGGGAACGTCTTGGCATTTACCTCATCGGGGATCCTGCCCTTGAATATTTTTGGAATGCTACGTTGGATCATCATAAGATTTATGCGATTAGAACGATCCCACCTTTCATATTCTCTTTTAGCCTTAGGGGAACTTTCTTCAGTGAGAGATGAATGTTGTTCTTTCCTTAGCGCAAAGTCAAGATCCACGCAGTCGAGAATAATTGAAATGTTCTCTCTCTAATCCCTAAGGTTTATGCCATTAAGAACTAGAATAAAATTTATGTTGGCAGTAATAGTAGCAGTAACTAAACAGAAAATAAAATAAACAAGCACACATACAAGTATGTCATAAAATAATAAAATAAGACATGAACAGTTAATCCAAATTTGGGAACCCATCTCAAGATATCTAGCACAACATTAATCATAGTCTTTGGATAAAGAAATTAACTGTAAGTGGTACTTTCAGCGTAGGAATCAAATGTTGATAATAGGTCATGTCAAACAATAAGCCTTTCTTTGGACCGACTTATTGTTCACATGGAAATTTGATAATCATCATATATTTGTTCCTGCAAGTATGTTTATTATTTGACCAAACAATAACCTTCCTTTGGGTCTATTATTGATTGCATAGATAATAACCATACTAATCTTAAAATAATGTCTATTATTTAATTAAACGATAACTTTTCTTTGGGCCGATTATGGTTCTCATAAACAACGACCATCAATGATTATTATTCGTCCAAACAATAGTTTTCCTTTAGGCCAGCTATTGCATGCATAAATAATGCACATTATATCTCAATATCCCAAAATAAAATAAACTATACAACAGAGATTACTTTGGTAACATTTTATTTCATTTTAAATTATTTCAAGATATAAGATTGTGTTAGTCGTCCATCCTTATGGTTCGTTGATCGAATGCCATGCAACGAGTTAAAGTTTCTGACGTTGGGGCATTTAATCGGTCGACTGGTCCTTAAAATTCGGTTGACTAGATTGGACAGAAGTATGTTACCCTATTCTGAAACAATCGATCGACCGATTGTGAAGGTTCGGTCGACCGAATCGGTTATCCCAAAAAAAATGTTGGGATCCTGAATTAGTCGGTCGATCGACCAAACCTTTTTGGTCGATCAAATTGTGCAACTTTGGTATACTGTATTGGTCGGTTGACCGATCATAAAGGGTCGGTTGACCAATCGATTAGAACCCCAAAAAAATGGCATCTTGAATCAGTCAGTTGACCAACTGCGAAGGGTCAGTTGACCGATCAATCCAGAGCCAGAAACGCCCATTTACTGAATCGGTTAAACGATTCCTAAGAATCAGTTAACCGATTCAACCCTAATTCAACCAGATCTGATTTTAATCCCAATTTTGACTATGATTCAATTTGATTTTGGAAAAACTCAAAACATGAAAGTTATAGATCTCGTTTTAAGCTTTCCACAAAATTTTGAATCATCTTAATCGAAGTTTGTATGAGAAAATTATAGCTAAAATACAAACACTTATCAAAATTGTCTGAACCCTCTCTGCACCAATCGGTTGACTGACCAAGAAGGGTCGGTTGACCGACCTGTTTAGGTATGGTTCGGATTTGAAGTTTTTTACCGCGAAAACACCCAAAAAAAATCCAAAAATTGGGGTTTTTCTTTCTTTAGATTCGTAATACTTAGCAAAACATCACATAAATCATGCAAAACACATAAAAACCTTAATGTTTTCTCCCACTATTTTCACAAATTAGCAAATTTTAATGGAAAAAACATAAACCCTAAAATTCTACAAACTTGAAAAACTCAAGAACCCTAATGATTCAACATAAAGTAGGCTCCGATATCACTTGTTAGGATTTTATTCCCTATAGATCTGAATCTATAATACCTTAATCAACATATCAAATCACCAAGAGTTTTAATGTACACGTAAATTACGTACATGGATCAATTGCGATCAATTGACTACTGATGTAAAATTCTGCGACAATCGATTACGAGAAGAACACGGATCGAGTGGGTACGTGGTCTTCCTCAACTAAATCTATGGAGTTCGTTAATGGGATTCGTGATTAACTTTCAGATGGGAAAAAGTAAACGTTAAAACGATTTGGTATTATTGGGAACCATAACCCTAATATTATCTATTTATATGGTGTGATTAGGGTTTTCATAATCCTCTAATCACCCTAACAGTTTTCGGTATCTACTCTTTTAACCCACATTCTTTTGGGTAGTCAGTGAGTTTACCCAAATTAATTAGATCACTTAATTTTAGCCCATTAAATTTAAATAGCAAATATAATTGTGTTAATAATATGTTGCCCAAAATTAGATTAGAAAATAAAATTTCCAAACATATGTGTGTGTGTGTGTGTGTATATATGAGAGAGACAGAGACAGAGAGTGTTGGCCTTTCAAAATTTCACAATTTCAAGTGTTTTAAGAAAGAAGCAAAATTGAGATTTTTTGGTAATGCTATAACTTTTGAAAATTTCACGATTTTGAGTTTCAGATCAATTGCTTCCCTTACCCAATCAAATGATGATTTGTAGTAATTGTAGAAAAAATGGGGGAATTTGTGAGTGTTATAGTTTCAAAATTTTACAATTTTGAGCCTTTAAAAAAGTAGTAAAATCAGAATTTTTTAGTTTGCTATATAGCCTTTGAAAATTTCACAATTTTGAGTTTCGTATAAATTTCTTTCGCTACCCTATCAAATGATATTGTGTCATGATAGGAGTGAAATTCAGGGGTTTAGTCAGTGTTAATCTTTTAAAATTTCACGATTTCGAGTTTTTAAAACAAATAGCAATATCAAGATTTTTCGATGATTTTTTGCTGTTATCTATTCAAATGATATTTTCTCGTAATGGTAGAAAATCGAGGGATTTTGTAAGTATTAGCCTTTTAAAATTTCATAATTTAAAGTGTTTTAAAAAAAAGCAAAATCGAGATTTTGTAATGTGCAATAAGCCTTCGAAAATTTTACGATTTTTAGTTTTGAATCAATTGCTTCCATTACCTAATCAAATGATGTTTTGTTGGAATTGGAGCAAAATCATGGGATTTTGTGAGTGTTAACCTTTCAAAATTTCACGTTTTCAAGTATTTAAAAAAGTAGCAAAATGAGATTTTTTGGTGTGTTATATAGCCTTTAAAAATTTCGAAATTTTGAGTTTCAGATGAATTTCTTCTATTACCAAATCAAATGAGGGTTTCTTGTAATGGTAGCAAAATTAGGGGGTTTTATGACTATTAGTCTTTTAAAATTTTACGATTTTGAGTGTTTAAAAAAAGTAGCGAAATCGGATTTTTTCTGTGAGCGATATCCTTTGAACATTTCACGATTTTAAGTTTTAGATAAATTACTTTTAATGAGTTTAAAAATGGTCACTCCAACGCACCTAATTAAAGGCCGCCACGTGTGCTCGATTCCCTACAAAATCTGAAGTTCAAAGTGCACCAGAAGCTTAAGTGTAAGAAATGTACTGAGAAGGGAAGTCTCATCAGCAATACCAATCGCCTCGAAGGACTCAACGCTACATAGGGCGATTCGCAAGTCATCACTGAGATGGGAAACCACCCTCAATCTCGGTGTTCTCCATCAGGGCAATGCCCTCCCTCTTCCCGTCTCTGCCTGCTTGGGAAGGGCAATAACTCACCTCCTCATCCTGGCCGCAACAGGGCAATGTTCTCCTCTATTTGTTCTCAAGCTAGCTCGATTTTCTAACTCTTAATTACCCCAAAATATCCCACATTATCCCAAAATATCTCATATTGTCCCAAAATATCCATAATCATCATTATAGCTCTCTTCCCCAATAAAAATATCTCCCAACACCTTCTAAATATGGCCAAAACAAGAGCCCCGTGGCATACCTCCATTGGCTACAAGCCAAATGCCACCATGATGTGATCATTAAGAGGACATTAAACCCTTGCTTAGCTCCTAAACTAATCACCACTTCGCCTATAAAAAGGAGAGCATACAATTGTTCAGAGGTACGTGAATTTGGTTCATTACTCTTACTTTGCTCTTCTCAAAAATTCCATCGTGTATTTTTCCCCCATACGCTGATTCTCACGCTGGAGGGGACACGCAGGGAAAACCCCGACAAGTCCTCAGTACAGGTTTTTAGGCGTTGATTCTTCCTAGAATTGCTCAAATTCAAAGTGCTAGTTTATTTCTTCAAGGATCACCAAGCATTTTGCTCCATCTCTTCCCGACTTGAAAGACTCCTGTCTCTTTCCCGAAGTCGGACTTTCCCTTCTCGGCCAAAGGTTTCTCCACGGATAAGAAGCAACCCAGATCAGGGACCTCTATCCTGGACCCTCCCCCAACATCACACAATGCTGACCGGGCCATACTATTAGTGTCGACCAAAATTTGACATCAACAGTTTGACACTGTTTGTGGGAGGCGCTACTAGAATCTTTCTTCCTATCATCGTTTGTTCTCATCTTGGCTAGAGGATAGATGATTTCAAGGTCTAATCAGTCTTTGCGGCCAAGAGAGCCTAACAATACGGTGGATAGCAACCCAGCTGGTGAAATATCAAGAAATCCCTGACCGGATGCGAGGACTATCGACCCCATCCTGGAAGAGGAAGAAAATGCTCTCCCTATCAATCAAGAAGGCCTGTTGGCTCCACCTACCAGCCCCCATGCTAAACCTTCTTCCGGAGTTGTCGAAGCGGTGCGGGTCTATAATTTTGAGCTTCAGTTGTGTCAATTTCAAACCTATCTCGAGACGATTCTCTACCGTCTGCCACCAACCCAGAATCAACGGAGACTAGCTCCCCGGGTCACGGGGGAGGAGGAACTCTACCTGGTACTAGTTCCCGAACGAGGGGGACCAGTTCTCCACCATGTAATGGGTGAGAATCCTCACTGTAAATCAGACCGTGTCATCTACTCTGAAGGGCACGTGTCCAGGGAACAACCTCGTCTGTGCGATCGACTAGATAGAGAAAGGATTCCGGCTCCACCGATAGTTTTCGATTTTGTATCTTTGCCCTTGCGGGCTCACAGGGTAATGGATTAATACGGGAAGAACTCACAACAACGTCACCCGTGCAGATCTCAGAGCTTGCTGTTCCCGGGAGGTTAACTCTCACTCCCCTCCTGCCAAGAGGCATGAATCAAGAGTGACCGCGAGTCACGTGGCAGCACCCCCAGGGGGAAGCGAAGTTGGAAAGGCGCATTGCCGAGATGGAGACAACGCTTGTCCAGATGCGGGGCCCTAAGAGAACGGCAAGACTCCCTTCAGGTGCAAAATCCCATTTTGTTGATGATATCGTACTTGAGTGGTCCCCTATAGGTTCCCCAGTCCACAAATAACCCCCTACGATGGGACCACCGTCCCTAGCGATCATTTTTCTATTTTTATCGCATTCAGGGACATGCATACAGCATCCATGGCGGTACGATGCAAATCATTCCCTCTTACTCTCACCAGGATGGCCAGCACGTGGTACCGAGAGTTAACTCCTGCATCTATCTCTACATTCACCCAACTGGAGTAGCTCTTTTTAGCCCGATTTGACTGTTCTCGGAAGAGACCTAAAACGACAGCTCACTTTCTCACCCTCCAACAAGAGGCCACTGGCACTTTGGGTGATTTCGTCAACCGTTTCCACAAAGAAAGTTCAAGTTGTAGTAAAATTCCGGATGTCGTGGCCTTGAACGCCTTCATTGACGGGTTACGACACCGAAGACTATTTTATAACTTGTGTTCTTATCCTGTGCCAAATTTGGCTGCTGCTCTTGCCCGGAGTACAAGATTCTACCAAAGGGACCTCAGAGATGCTGTGAAGAGGGAACGAGAAGGGAATCAGAAGCAAAAAAACTGACCAGAGAAAAGATTGAGCAGGGCACAATGATCGCGAAGGTTGCAGGCGGAGGGGAGGCTAGGCCCTCTTCCTGGGGATCGGAGACACCCTCCACCCCCAGGGAATCTCCCAGGGTTGATGCCCCTCACTGCATCCATAGCAACAATTTTTGCCAAAAATCCAGAAAGAAGAATCTTCCCACCAGCACTTTCTTCCAAGGGGCGACCCATGGGCAAAACGATTTCTAAATATTGTGAGTTACACCGTGATCGTGGACACTTAACTAATGAGTGCTTCCAACTCCATGAAGAGATCGAGGCCCTCATAAAAAGGGAAAACCTTGGTCACTATATCTGCAAAGAGAATGCAAGTGTTGGAGCTTGGTAGAATAGCCTGCGCAATAAGCGCCGAGATCGACCGAGAAAGAAACACAGTGACCGGCCCCCACCGAGAAGTAAAACTAAAAAATTTGATGATGAGATACGCGTCGACGGTGAAATCAATGTGACCTCGGCCTTGGGAGAAAGACTACCTCTTCTCGGAAGAGGCACGAGGGTAAAGCGAAGAAAAAAGCCGACGAAGACGTATATAAGGTGGGAACGATTGATGTTACCACCCATAATGTCATCTTATTTAATGAAGCTGATATAATTAAAGGCTCCCACGTGTGCTTGATTCCCTACAAAATCCAAGGTTCAAAGCGCACCAGAAGCTTAAGTGTAAGAAATGTACTGAGAAGGGAAATCTTCTTAGCAATACCAGTCGCCCCGAAGGACTCGATGCTACACGGGAAAATCCGCAAGTCGTCGACAGGATGGGCAACCACTCCCTATCTCGGTGTTCTCTATCGGGGCAACGCCCCTCCCTTCCCGTCTCCATCCACCCGGGAAAGACAATAACTCACCTCCTCATCTCGGCAACAGCATGACAATGTTCTCCTCCGTTTGTTCCCAAGCTAGCTCAGTTTTCCACCTCTTAATTACCCCAAAATATCTCACATTTCTTGAAAATATCCCACATTGTCCCAAAATATCCATAATCATCATTATGGCTCTCTTCATCAATAAAAATATCTCCCAACACCTTCTAAATATAGCCAAAACAAGAGCCCCTTGGCATACCTCCATTGGCTACAAACCAAGTGGCCACCATGATGTGATCATTGAGGAGACATTAAACCATTGCTTAGCTCCTAAACTAATCACCACTTTGCCTATAAAAATGAAAGCATACAATTGCTCAGAGGTAGGTGAATTTGGCTCATTACTCTTACTTCGCTCTTCTCAGAAATTCCATTGTGTATTTTTCCCCCTCACACGCTGATTCACACGCCGGAGGGGACACTCAAGGAAAACCCCGACAAGCCCTTCGTGCAGGTTTCCAAGTGTTGATTCTTGCCGAAACTGCTCAAATTCAGAGTGCTAGTTTATTTTTTCAGGGATCACCAAGCATTTTGCTTCATTTCTTCCCGGCTTGAAAGGCTCTCGACCCCTTCCCCTAGTCGGGCTTTCCCTTCCCGGCCAGAGATTTCTCCACGGATAAGAAGCTACCCAAATCAGGAATCCCTATCCCGGAGTCCCCCCAAACATCACACCAGGCTGACCAGGTCATACTATTGGTGTTGACCAAAATTTGACATCAACAACTTTTATTACCCAATCAAATAATGATTTACTGTAATGGGAGAAAAATCAAGTGTATGTGTATCTGTCAGTGTCAATGTTATTCTTTAAAAAATTTACGATTTCAAGTGTCTTAAAAAAGAAGCAAAATTTTATGAATTTGAATTTTGAATCAATTGCTTCCATTTACCTAATCAAATGATGCGTTGTTCTAATAATAACAAAATCGGAGGGTTTTATGCGTATTAACGTTTCAAAATTTCACAATTTTGATTGTTTTAAAAAAATAGCAAAATTGGTATTTTCAGCGTGGTATAACCTTTAAAAATTTCATAGTTTTGAGTTTCTGATAAATTATTTCTGTTATCCCATCAAATTATGTTTCGTCATAATGGGAGCGAAATCAGGGGATTTTTTTAGTGTTAACCTTTTAAAATTTCACGATTTTGAGTTTTTCAAAAAAGTAACAAAATCAAGATTTTTTTTGTTACGTTGTAGTCTTTCAAAATTTAAGGGTTTTGAGTTTCAAATCAATTGCTTTTGTTAATAAATTAAATTATGCTTTATCATAATGGTAGCAAATTGTAAGTTTTGTCAGTGTTAACCTTTTAAAATTTAACAAATTTGAGTATTTTAAAAAAGTAGAGAAATCAAAAAAATTTGGCGTGTTATAATAGCCTTTGAAAAATTCAAAATTTTTGAGTTTTGGATTAATTAATTCTGTTAACCTATCAAATGATGTCTTGTTTTAATTGGAGTAAAATTGGAGGGTTTTGTGAGTACTAGGCTTATAAAATTTTATGATTTCGAGTGTTTGAAAAAAGTGGCGAAATTGGATTTTTCCAGTGTGTTATTGCCTTTGAAAATTTCACGATTTTGAATTTCGGATGAATTTCTTCTGTTACCCATTCTAATGAAGTCTTTTAAAAAAGTAGCGACACTGAAATTTTTCTGTTTGCTATAGCCTTTGCAAATTTCACAATTTTAAGTTTCAGAACAAATTCTTTTTGTTACCCTATCAAATGATAGTTTATCCTAATTGCAGTGAAATTGAGAAGTTTTGTGAGTGTTAACTTTTCAAATTTTCATGATTTTGAGTTTTTAAAAAGGTAACAAAATTAGAATTTTTCTAAGTGCTAAAACCTTTAAACAATTCAATATTTTGAGTTTCGAATGAATTAATTTTGTTATCCAATTAAATGGTTCTTTCTAGCAATGGCGACAAGATCGAGGGATTTTATGAGTGTTAACCTTTCAAAATTTTACGTTTTTGGATGTTTAAAAAAAGTAGCGAAATCATGATTTTGTAATGTGCTATTGGCTATGAAAATTTCACAATTTTGAGTTTCAAATCAATTGTTTCTATTACCCTGTTAAATCATGTTTTGTCGAAATTAGAACGAAATCATGAGGTTTTGTGAGTGTTAGCTTTTTAAAATTGCACAATTTTTAGTATTTCAAAAAGTAGGAAAATGATATTTTTCGATGTGCTATATGCCCTTTAAAAATTTCATAATTTTGAGTTTCAGAAGAATTTATTCTATTACCCAATCAAATGAGACATTCTCGTAATGGTAGTAAAATTGAGGGATTTCGTGAGTGTTAACTTTTCGAAATTACACGATTTCGAGTATTTTAAAAAAATAGCGAAGTCGAGATTTTTGGATATACTATAACCTTCGAAAATTTCACGATTTTAAATTTTGGATCAATTGTTTCCATTACCGAATCAAATATTGTTTTATTGTAATGGGAGAAGAGTTGGGTATATATGTGTGTGAGTGTTGTCCTTTCAAAATTTCATGATTTCAAGTGTTTTAAAAACGAAGCAAAATCGAGGTTTTACGCTATATAGCCTTGGAAAATTACACGATTTTGAGTTTTTGATCAATTACTTGCGTTACCCAATTAAATGAAGCTTTGTTTTAATTGTAACAAAATCGGAGGGTTTTGTGCGTGTTAGCCTTTCAAAGTTTCCATTGTTTTGAAAAAATAGCGAAATCAAGATTTTTCAGTGTATTGTATATAATATTTGAAAATTTCATAATTTTGAGCTTTGATAAATTGCTTCAATTGCCCTATCAAATGGTGTTTTATCATAATGGTCGCAAAATGGAGGGGTTTTATGAGTGTTAACCTCTTAAAAGATTATGGTTTCGAGTTTTTAAAAAAATAGCAAAATCAAGAATTTTTGGGGTATGGTCTTTCAAAATTTTACGATTTTGAGTTGTGGATCAATTGCTATCGTTATCCAATCAAATGATGTTTTATCGTAATGCTAACAAAATTACAAGTTTTTTTAGTGTTAGCTTTTCCAAATTTTACTATTTTGATTGTTTAAAAAAATAGCAAAATTGGGATTTTTCGGTATGCTATAGTAACTTTTGAAAATTTCACAATTTTGAGTTTTAGATTAATTGTTTCTGTCACCCTATCAAATGATACTTTGTCTTAATTGGAGCGAAATCGGGAGGGAGGGGGTGAGTGCTAACCTTTCAAAATTTCACAAATTTGAGTGTCTCTAAAATGTACAAAATCAAAGTTTTTTCAGTGTGCTATAGCCTTTGAAAATTTAATGATTTTTTGCTTTCGGGTGAATTTCTTCTGTTAACCAATCAAATGATATTTTCTCGTAATAGTAATAACTTCGGGGGTTTTAATGAGTGTTAACTTTTCAAAATTTCATGATTTCGAGTATTTAAACAAAGTAACGAAATCAGGATTTTTTTATGCTATAACCTTTGAAAATTTCACGATTTTGAATTTCGAATCAATTTTTTTCGTTACCCTATCAAATCATGTTTTTTTTTTTGGGAGCAAAATCGAGGGTTTTTGAAATTGTTGTCAAAATTTCACGATTTTGGATGTTTAAAAAAAATAGCTAAATCGGGGGATTTTGGTGTGCTAGAGTCTTTGAAAAAATTTCACGATCTTGAGTTTTGAATCAATTACTTCTGTTGCCCGATCAAGTAATGTTTTTATCTTAATGGAAGCAAAATCAAGGGGGGTTGTGAGTGTTATCCTTTTAAAATTTCACGATTTAACTCGGGATTTTTCGATGTGCTAACCTTTGAAAATTTCACGATTTTGAGTTTCGGTTCAATTGCTTCCATTACTCAATCAATTGATGCTTTGTTGTAATTGTAACATAATCTAAGAGGGTTTGAATGTTAACTTTCCAAATTTCACAATTTAAAGTAGCAAAATCGATATTTTTGGGTATGCTATAACCTTTGAAAATTTTACGATTTTGCCCTATCAAATGATGTTTTTTGTAATGGGAGCGAAATCGATTTTTTTCACTGTTATCTTTTCAAAATTTTACAATCACAAGTGTTTTAGAAAAGTTGCCAAATCGACGTTTCTTTGTGTGCTGTAACCTTTGAAAATTTCACGATTTTGAGTTTCGGATCAATTGTTTTAATTACCTAATCAAATGATGTTTTGTAGTAATGGTAGCAAAATCGAGTGCGCGCCGGGAAGGGGGGTGACTGTTATCCTTTAAAAAATTCACGATTTCGAGTTTTTCAAAAAAGTGGCGAAATTGGGACTTTCCTATTTCCTATAGCCTTTACAAATTTTGTGATTTTAAGTTTCAGATCAATTGTTTATGTTATTTTATGAAATGATATTTTGTCGTGATGGAGCGAAATCGGAGGGGGGTGGGGTTGTTGCAAGTGTTAGCATTTCAAAAAAAATTTGATTTCAAGTTTTTTTTTAAAAAAAGCAAAATCTAAATTTTTTGGTGTACTATAGCCTCAGAAAGTTTCACAATTTTGATTTTTGTATGAATTTATTTTGTTAACCAATTAAATAATGTTTTCTTGTAAAGGTAGCGAAATCAAGAGATTTTTTTATTTTTACCTCTTTTAAAATTTCACGATTTTGAGAGTTTAAAAAAAAAAAAATAGCAAATTCATTATTTTATGAAAAACTCAAATTTTTTAAATTTTGAAAACTTATACCTCACCAAAAAAAGAAATGATTTTACTATTTTTATAAAAAAAAAATCCAAATCTTTAAATTTTGAGAAACTATAACTAAAAGAAATTGATTCCCACTGCTTTTGTATTAGTTTTCATAAAATTAATTGATTTTATGACCCCTAGACTTTTATGTTCGGTGAAAAAAAAAAGAAGGTAAATTATCTTTTATCCTCTTGTCTAATTATTACTTTATTCTCCTACAATTTAAAAAAATATACTTTACCTACTTCTACTATGAACAAAGTGAGAAATTAATTTTTTTCGTTTAAATTAAAACTAATTATATGTTTAAAAATGAATGAAGTTATATTTTTCATCTTTCGATGAAATAGAAGAAATTGTTTTTTTATCTTAACTTTAGTTTAGTTTTTTTATCATAAATATTTTTTCAAAAATTAATTAAAATTAAAATAAAAGACAATTTCGCCTATTTCAATAAAAAATTAGAGGAAAAATTTAATTATATTAATTTTGAAGCATATTTTATTAATTTAAACAAAAAAAAAATTATCACTTTAAATATAAAATAGAAATATGTAAAGTATAAATTTTTAAAGTGGAAGAGAATAAAATCATAATTAAACAAAATAAAAGGAGGTAAAAGACATAATTATAGAAAATAAAAGGTGATCATCATAGATTAATACATTTCCCGAAAACAAGGATGCAGGAACCAAGGATGGAGCAAAATAATTGATATTAGTTGGAAAGAAATGTGCATAGTTCTTAAAATATTTAAATAATTATTAGAATAATGTATTTTTTTTCTCCTAGTTTTCAGGGAATAGAAACAATATATATATAAAAAATATATATATACTTTTTGATTGGGTAAATTGTCATTTATGTACTTCTAACTTAATTATCACTTTACTTTCTTTTATTTAAAAAAAATATTCTTTTTAAATTTCTATTTAAATAAACAAAATATGCTTTATAATTGATAGAGTTCAATTTTCGATCGAATTTTGAGATGATAGATAAAATTGTCGATTTGTCTTAATGTTGAATTTACTTTTTTGTCATAATATTTTTAAAAAATTAAAATAAAAATAAAAAGACAATTACGTCTATTTTATCTAAAAATTGAATTGAAAAGTTAACTCCATCAATTTTTAAGCTTATTTCGTTAATTTAAACTATGCTTTTAAACCGCTTAAACGTGCATAACCTACCGCACAATCCTAGCGCATACGGCTAAGGGCCCCTAGCACATAATCGTTTTAGCTATGTTGATATAACTTTAGAGCACCCGAGACTCGTTCATAGAATTCTCCCATTCCTCAAAAGCCCACATGAACGGAGTTAATGCTCCCACATCCATAGAAATGAGTAGTTAAAGGAAGTGAATGATTTAAAATTCGAGTGATTTCACGGAATAACACACATATATATTGAGCTCGTAATGGTATCTCGCATTCAAAAGTCTCTCTACGTTAAAAGAATAAGCGTGTTCTTGGGCCATAATAGAAAGATAAATAGTTTTAAAAGACGAAATAAAGAACTCTACTTTACGACAGATTTTTCGTGCAAGTTCACTTGCATCACATTCACAAATGCTCTCTGAACCGTGGAAAAAATTAATTTTGCATTTTGTTTTAAGTAGAAATAGATAAAGTGTAATTTTTTTAAATGGGAAGAGTAAAGTAATAATTAGGCAAAGTAAAGAGAGATAAAAATAAATTTACTTTTTTTTTTTTTTTAGAATATAAACATGTAGTAGTAAGCGGAGATCTATTATCTATATATGGCGAGGAGGCATCCGAATTGTGCTTAATCTTTGCCACGTGTCCCTTACTACAAGACACGTTCCACGCACATGCACGTGCAACTACGAAGATCTACTACCCCTAAAGTGACTACTACCTTGAGCATGATCGCTCCCAAGCAGACAAACTCCAAACATCGCCCTAACAAGGGAAAACAGGCCAAAGGCCTCAACCACCTCACCCTGAGACGCGCCAACCGTCGTCATCTCTACTCGGGGGTAATTGTAAAGACATCTTCTTATTTAGAAATGAATCGTTATTGTTCCTAAAATAACAACTCATTACCCCATATCCCACCAAATCCGCAACATTAATAGGAAATGATCAGGATTTAGATTAGACTTGTCAAATAAGTCTTCTATCTCCTATAAATACTAGTAGAAGGGGGTCCAACCATGTACGCACACTCTTCTCTCTCTATCAATTTTTTTTTTTTTTTTTGAGAAAACAATATTAATTCTCACATTGGAGATACAACACTTGGAGATCCACCTGCAGTGTATTATTTTATAAGAACCAAAAATAAGAAATCAGTCTAATTCTAATCTCAAAATTCAATTTCTGACAAATCAGATTTTGCCTTCATCAATATTTTCTAAAAAAGACAGTTAAATTTTTTAAAATTTTGCATAAACATCCAATGATTCATGGAAATATTTAGTGAATCTCAAAAAATAAAAAACCCTCTATCAATTTTCTAAGTCTGATTTTACAAAATCCATGTGTTAAAATTAAAAATTTAATGGATGTAAATTTACAAACAGATAGTAATCACAAATTCGAACATATAAAATCAACATGCGACACAAAAGTATTTATTTTTAATTTCAAAAATTCCAATTATATGCACAAAATACTACCCTAAAAAAAATATTTGGAATTTTTTTTTAATATACCTATCAATTCGAAATTTCAAATCCCACCCCCCCCCCAAAAAAAAAGAAAAAAAAAACTTTATTTGCACATAAAACAAATAAAATTTTAACCTATACAATTCACGCGTTAAAGTAAGTCTTCTAGAAATCGAAAATTGCAAAAGCCCAAAAATCACTCTGTAGTTTTTAGTATAAAAAACTTCTCAAAAATTACTATAGCGCCAAAAGTACATAAGTTAAAATTCTAATTTTGTTTGACAAAAACACACAAAAGAAATAGCGCATATTTCAAAACAACCGCAACTCTTTGACTAAAAATAATTGTATGCCCCCAAAATTTGAAAAATTAGATTCTTAACCTAAATCTATGCAAAAAAAAAAACACTCTCACACACACATTAAACCCTTTTACTTCTAAAGCAACTTCATCAACATATTCAAATTGTAAAAGAAAAACAATTTCATCCATCACCTTGATTTCCTACTAGACTTAGATTTCTTCATCATTTTTCGACTCTTCTCATCGAAACTACCCCATGTATACTCTCTCGGAACCGCAAATGGATCCGATTCCACTTTCTTACTCGTCGATCGCCTAGAAGAAGAAGAGGAAGAAGAAGAAGTAGAGATAGAAGAGTAATTACACTCATCTTCATCCTCGGACCCTTTCCCGTGTTGCCCAAAATGTCTAGGGCTTGAACATGGTGTGAAGAATTCTTCCTTTGGTTGAAGATCGATAAATTTCGTGAAAGTTATTACTACCCTTACTGTAGGGATCACAGGAATCGCCACCTGCAAAAAGTACGAAAATAGTAATAACACCCACGATTAAAAGATATATGTTAAAAAAATGTCGGTTTAATGTGGATCAGACAAGTTCCAATGTTATGTAATGACGTTAATACAACAAGAGTTGCAGTATGAAAAAATTCAAAATGTATCAAAAATCAATTTTATGAAATTAAAATCAATTGAGACTAGTAAATTGATATTTTCTTGGGTTAATTGCTTTTTACCCAATATATTTAGGTCTTGTTTCATTTAACCTCTCTACTTTAAAAACTTATTCCCATATTATTCATAAAAAAATAAAATGAATTAATTTTCTTTTATTTTTTAATTTAAAAATATTATTTAAAGGTAATAAAGAGAAAAACTAAGGCCCCTTTTGGTTACGTTCCCTAATGTATGTTGCCGATCACAAAATTTTGGAATTAATGTTTAGAAACGCGCTTGGTAAACGCGTTTCTATTCCTAAAATTCTAGGAGTAAATTGGGAGTAATTCTTGAATTTCATAAGAATAAGAAAAACAAAAAAATCTTCATTTTTATTCACTCTCACAAAACTATTCCCACTACCAACCTGCCGACCACCATACATTTAAAGGGGAAAAAATACAAATGTTACAATCAAACGTGTTTCTTGTTTCTGTTCGCATAAATTAAAAGAAACAATTATAGGAAAATGGTCGTTATCAAACAAGTTTCTATTCCCAGAATACTCTAGAATAGAAACAAAATTCTCAATCCAGTTTATTAAAAATAGAAATAGAAAAGCATAAACACTAACCAAACTCTACCTAACATTTTCCATCTCTAAATCCCTTTCTCTCGCAACTTCTATTTGGCTTTTTTAAATAAATGGTAGTTTTTTCTATTTCACCTAAAATTTAAATGAAAATTTTAATTTAATCTATTTTTCAACATATTCGATTAAGTTAAACAAAAATAATTTCCAAATTTATAATAAGTAGAATGAGGTAAAATATAAGTTTTTCACCCTATTTTCTTTTTCAAATAAAAACTTTAAAAAGAAGAAAAACTTAAAAAAAAATCCAATTACAACATTATAATTTTCGATGAAAATTTTAATTTCATCTATTTTTCAGCATATTCGATTAAGTTAAGCAAAAAAAAAAAAAATTTCCAAATTTATAATAAGTAGAATGGCCTAAAATATAAGTTTTTCACCCTATCTTCTTTTTCAAATAAAAACTTAAAAAAAAAATTAAAAAAAATCCAATTACAACATTACAAAAGAGACATAAAAAAACATTAATATATTGTAAAAATTGTTAAAAGTATGATATTTTCCTTTTTAAATCAATTAAAAAAAACATTTATTTTGTTGAAAACCAAACAAACCCTATAATTCCTTCAATTTTTTCTTCTCTTTTTTAATTAAAAAAAAATGAAAAATAAAAATTAAATTCAAATTGGTCCTACAAGTTTAACCCGCCATGTGAGTGTTTTAAATTCTCCTTTAAATGCTGAAAATAGGTTTTTTTCATGGGTCCAATCTAACGGTGATGGGCCCACAATATCGACCGTTAGATTGCTTCCACGTCACATCACATGATTTACTATTGGGGGAGGGTCCGACAAAAGCTTGTTCTCAGAAGTATTACGGCATGAAAAGAAACAAAAGGGCAAAAGCAAAATAAAAATTAAAAATTAAAAATAAAGAAATTTATTTTTAAATACCGGTTTTGCCCTTACCTTGACCGGAAAAGTTCCCGCCGGGAACTTCGTCGTTAACAGCTCTCTCATCCGTCTGACGGCCTTCACTTTGTTGGCCAGTATGTCGAGTAACGGAAGGAGCTCCTCCGTCTTCAGCGGGAAATGCTCCGTTAACCAAACGGCCGGTCGGAGAGACTTTACGTATTCCTTTTCCTTCGTCTGCGGCGGCGCTAGCGGAATCAACGCCGGTGATCTCCGCCGCGGCTCCGGCACAATGTCGACGCTCTTCCTCGACACGGTAACGAACTCTCGCTCCTGTGGAACGAAACTGCTGTGTCGCCGTCGGTTGTCGGAGACGCTGAACCGTGGATTCTCGGCGACGAGGAAGCCGTCTTCGGAGTCTAAGTCGAGTTCCAACGGAAGGACTTGCTCGCTGCCGGCGATATCGCCGTCTGCGCCGGTGATTTTCCGTGATCGGAAACTGAAGGTTACGTTGTGTACCTCGTAGACCCTTGCTTTCCACTCTCCAACATTTTCGGTCTTGTCCTGTCTTCTCCAATTCGTTCTTCCAACGAGTTCGGCTTTGGTCACATCCATGCCAGGCCGGTAGACGCTCGTTTGAGCACAAAATCCGGAAATGTCGGCATCGCTCAACGGAGATCCGGCGTTCTCGAACGCGTCAAATATTTTCCGATCGTCGTGATTGAGTACAAGCAACGAACCGGATGGAATATCCAAAGCAGTATCACCGTCGCCAAGGAAGAGAAAGCTCTGATTCGCACGCTGAATTTTCAATCCGTCGTATCCCGCCAGCGACGTATCAGCCCTCAGATTTCCGTCTCGCTTCCAGATCTTGTACGTATCCGACGGCGCAATTTTGCCGACGAACGGAACAATTGAGCTCTCAAAGTGAAACGATATCTCCATATAGAAATCTCGCATCCTGCGAAGAACAGCCACGAGGCGAGGCAATCGGCGACGCCACTTGCACCAGGCGGCCATGTGGTGATGCTGCACGAGAATCACAACAATCTCCGAGCAACGACGAACAATCGCCTCTTGCAGCGCATTCCAACCCGCCGCATTCTGAAGAGAGATATCGGCGCCGGCAACGGCTAGAGCGCGGGCCGCGAACGCATCATTGAGGAGGACTGCGAGATGAAGAGGCGTCTCCCTGTGGATATTGTCGCGACGGTCGAGCGCGGACGAGATTTTCTCCGCGAGTCGTTCCTGCGCAAGCGAGTCTGCTTCGGTGCGAATTTGAGACGGATCGGCGAGTCGAGGTAGGGATGAGACAATGCGAGTGAGTGTGGCGTGATCTCGAAGAGCGACGGCGTAGTGGACGGGGCTTTTGGCGTAATCTTCCGGCCGAATCGCCGTCGACGACGTTGCGGACGACTTCGACATTCTCTCTCTCTCTCTATCAGAGAATGTGTGCCGTTTCAGGAAAGAGAGGAATTAAAAGAGAGCATAAATAAAGAGAAACTGAGGGCTTTTCTTGTTAACAGAGGTTTAATTTTAAATATACCACGTCAGTGTGCAAGATTGAATGAAGAGAAATAGAACCAAATTCAAGTAGAAGAAAAATTGTGTATGAAAAATGATTTATTGGGACAGGTCTCCGCTTCTGCGTCCGACAGTACCTCGAGAGATTAGTCTCCGCCGACCGTGGTACGGGAATACCCTAAAAAACAGAAAAAAAGAAATAGAGAAAAAATATATTTTTTTCTTGTCAAATATAGTTCAACTCTCTTAGAAAAAACTTCGGCCATTAAATCTTGAATTTAATTTTAAATGTACCAGACCAATGTGGAGAAGTGCGTCATTAAGATCACCTGCGTAAACTCATCTCGACACACCTTACCATAAAATAAATAAAAATAAAAAAATAATAAAAAAGAAAAAAAAAAAGAGAGAAATGTAGGAGGGTAAAATCGTCTTTTCAAATCACCGGTAGACTTACTGTTTAGTTAATTGTTGTGCAGAGTGGAGCAGTGAATCCTTTTCCTTTATCGGGATATCTCCTCCTTCTGTGCAGTTCTCTTTTGTCCTTTTCCTACCCAATGATTTGGAATTTTCTTTTTCTTCAATGACACTTTTACCCCTCTATAAGTTTCCAAAATTGTAATTTACTCCATGTGGTATTTTAGTACAACAATCAAATAATTAATAGGATTACGTAAAGACAAATTTAGCCTATATATTAAAGCCGACCCAACCCTAACATGGGGACATAAAGGGAAAAAAACAAATAGATAGTATCAGACATGACCCGACCTAGTGGGTGTAAATATCGATTAATATCAGGTGATTTATTAATTTTATTTTTTTAAAATTTGATCATTAAATAGTTGCTCTTGAATATATAATACAAGAGAGTAAAGAGTTTACTAAAATAGGTTTGTGATTTGCGAAGAACATTATTTTGATAATAAAACATGTTTAATCAAATTCAAAAAGAATTTGATCATTTTGGAGGGGTAATACAGGTCATTTGTTTCACACGGTAGTCGAATTGCGCTCAAAGTTGTTACAATATGGTTCTCAGTAACGAACACAAAGGGGCTATAAATGGCGATCACTCCCTCAAAATTCTAAAAATACCATTTTCATATAGTGTAATTTATGTTTATACCCCTAAAAATATATAATTTCTATCTTTTTGGAGGGAGAGGGGTTTCCACTTTCGAGTTCCTGCATTTGCCATTGAATCTTCTACCTGATGTTTTGTGTTTGATTTGTACTGGATTAAACTTAACGATTGATAAAAATAGTGTGTGACACATCACTCAGTTGGGTTTCATTGTGATAGTTAATCTGTCAAGTACAATCAGCAATGATCCAAATTCACCAATATCAATTTTATCTCTGCCAGGTGAAAAATGAAAACAATTTGCCCCTAAATAGAAGACCGGCGAAAGTTCATTGTTCTGTGGAACAGACTTTCAGTCTTTCCAGAATGAGACAATCTCTTTTCCATGTCGATATCCGATTGAAGCGTATAAACATTAGTTATAGGAATAGAGTAATTGGAGTGTCTATAAATCTATTGGAAAGTGTAGTAGCATTTCTCAAAAAAAAAAATTATATATATATATATTGGAAGTTAGTATCTTTTTTCAATATGGGTTCAAGTGAATGAATAGCAATGAAGTGGTTGTGATTGATGGGCCAAGTAGCAATTTGGCCCAATAGTATGTAACACATTGGGCTACTCAAACCACCCAATCAATTTTTTATTTTTATTTTTTTTAATTTAAACAAATGTATTACTATTTTTTTTTAATTCTTACAAAATTTATATATGTTTTTTTTACAAATGTATTACCCATTCAACTTTTAATAATTCACATATTTAGTTCTATATTTTTTAGAAAAAAACAATTAAAACCTTAAAAATTATATATAAATCTTTCCTAATTTATTTAAATACTTAGAATTCTCTGTGTCTAAAGACACTATTTCTATTTCAAATTTCTGAGAATGAGAAAATAGTGAATAATAAAAGACTTAGAACTTGTTTGATAACGATTTAATTTTTAAGTACTGAAAATTTAAGTGCTAAAAATTAAGTGCTGAAATTTTAAGTGCTGAAAATTTAAGAAGGTTGTTTGATAAAAATATGCTGAAAATTTAAGTGTTGAATTTTTTTATTTGTTTGATAAGTACAAAATTTGTATGTTGAAAATTGTTTAATTTACATAACTACTTTTGAATCAAGATAATGTGGAAAAAAAAAATTGAGAACAAAATAATAAAATCAGGGTGCCATTTTAAAAAAAAAAAAATTATATTAAAATTAAAAATAGAAATTAACCAAAAAATATGTAAATATCATGTATCTTGTTATGTAGTTTGATTGCTTAAATTAAATTATAACAATAATTTAAATATAAAATAAAATTAAAATCATAAAATAATCCAAAATTAATCTAATTCTCATTAATCTTAACTCTAATTAAATGTTTATAGGGGATCAAGGTAAAATGATCAAAATATATTTTTTTTTAAATAGGAAATAATGGAGTGCATTAAGTAAAATGAAATAAGTAAAGAGATCTTGACTTAATTTTTCACTCAAATTTTGACTTAATTTTTAAGTTAACTTAATTAATTAAGTGATATTAATTACATTTATCAAACAAACTTAATTAATTAAGTATTTAATATAATCAATTTTAAGTACTTAATTTTTTTTTTTATCAAACATGCCCTTAGCCTTTTATATAATTTTTTCCTAATTTATTCAAGTACTCGAAATTCTCCGCGTCTGAAAACATTATATCTACTTTCAAATTTAAGAGGGTTAAAAAATAGCCAATTAAATAAAATATACAACTTAAATAATATAATATATAATTTATTTTGCCATCTTAAAAAAAATATTTAACTCAATCTCATTCATCTGTTCCCCTCAATATCGAAAAAAAACATTTTAATAAAACCATTCCAAATTTATCACGTAGATATAATAAATCTCGAAATAAAAAATTTAGTCTACATTCAATCAATTTTTCGGATACGCGAGCGCACACGCGTCTATTTTATTATTAGTCATACCAAGTAAATTACTAAATTTATAATTGTTAGCAAGCATATTTTTTTTTTGTTTTTTTTTTTATTTTTTTATTTTTTATTTTTTGTTGAAAGAAATGCTCAAATAACAAGGTGGATGCACCTTAGATATGATTGACTAAAGGGATTTCCTCAATTCCCAAGAGGGGCAAATGTAAAAAGGTTACATACACCTATTACTACTACATATGACCCCATGCCCTACCCTACCTATCTCCCCCCCCCACCCCCCACACCCCACCCCCACATCAATTGCCCTTTTTCTTTTCTTACAATTTTGTCTTCACTATGTTGTGTACAAAAATTTAAAAATGTATACAATAATGAACCAATTCAAAAAAGCTACCAAGACTAAGTTATGTTGGGGAAAAACCCAACCCCAATTCGGTCTTTTTAAAGGTTCTTTAGACTCATTTTCTTACCAACAAAACAAAAGAATTAAGTTTAGTTCAGTATTAGTCACAATTATAAATAACTAAAAAGAAGTACTAAAATATGTATCATAAATTTCCGTTTCGTGTAGAATTATGTCTATTTCATTTAAATTTTAGATAAAAAAAAATTAATTCCACCGATTTTTTTTTTGCATATTTTGGTTAGTTCAACAGGGAAAAAAATTAATTTTTCAATCTGGTAAAGTTGTAGGCTTTAAATCGGAGGGGACAAAATGAAACAAAATCAAAGTATATGGGATATAATTTATACACATATCAGTTCAGTATTAGTCACAATTGTAAATACCTAGAAAGAAGAACTAAATTTTGCACTGTAATTTTCTTTGCATTTTATGTAAAGTTCTGTCTATTTCATAATTCTAATTCCACATAATTTTTTAGCATATTTTGTTAAGTTTAACGGAAAAAAAAAGTTACTTTTTCAATCAGGGAAAATAAAACAAGATCCATATCAATTCAGTATTAGTCACGACTGTAAATACCTAGAAAGAGGTACTAAAATTTGTATCACAATTTTCTTTGCATTTTATGTAAAATTTTGCCTCTTTCATTTAAAACTTTGATAAAAAAAAATTAATTCCACCTAATTTTTAGCATATTTTGTGAAGTTTAAAGAAAAAAAAGAAGTTAATTTTCAATCTGGTAAAGTACATGCTTTAAAGTAGAGGGGACAAAATGAAACAAGATCAAAATACAGGGGATATAATTATACATATATCAATTCAATATTAGGCACAACTGTAAATACCTAAAAAGAAGTACCAAAATTTGTATAGCAATTTTCATTGCATTTTATGTAAAATTTTGTGTGTTTCATGTAAAATAGATAAATTTTTTTTTAACTCCATCTAATTGTTTAGCATGGGGGGACAAAACCAAACAAGTTCAAAGT
This sequence comes from Eucommia ulmoides, assembly GCA_016647705.1. Classification (NCBI taxonomy): domain Eukaryota; kingdom Viridiplantae; phylum Streptophyta; class Magnoliopsida; order Garryales; family Eucommiaceae; genus Eucommia; species Eucommia ulmoides. The sequence goes on from JAENRU010000488.1 coordinate 239,381, forward strand.
ATAGAGGGTATAATTATATATTTATCAGTTCAGTATTAGTCACAACTGTAAATAGCTAGAAAGAAGTACTAAATTTTTTTCATTGTATTTTATGTAAATTTTTGTCTATTTCATGTAAAACTTAAATAAAAAATTTAATTCAACCTAATTTTTTAGCATATTTTGTTAAATTTAACAGGAAAAAAGGGTAAAATTTTCAAACTGGTGAAGTATAACCTTTAAAGTAGAGGGGACAAAATGAAACAAGATCGAAGTATAGGGGGTAAATTATATATATCAGTTCAATATCAGTCACAAATTGTAAATACCTAGAAAGAAGTACTAAAATTTGTATCTTAATTTTTGCATTTTATGTAAAATTTTGTCTATTTCATGTAAAATTAGATAAAAATTTAATTCCACCTACTTTTTTAGCATATTTTTTGTTTAGTTTAAAAAAATTATTTTTCAATCTGGTAAAGTATAGAGGGGACAAAATTAAACAAGATCAAAGTATAAGAGATATAATTATATACATATCAGTTCACCATTAGTTACAACTGTAAATACCTGAGTACTAAAATTTGTATCATAATTTTCTTTGCATGTAAAATGTTGTCTACATCATGTAATCCTTAAGATTAAAATTCTAATTCTACCAAAGTTTTTAGCATATTTTGGTACGTTTAACCAAAAAAGGAAAAAAAAAATGTTAATTGTTCAATCTGGTAAAAGATAAGCTTTAAAGTAGAGGGAATAAAATGAAACAAGATCAAAGATGGGGATATAATTATATACATATCAATTCAATATTAGTCGACCAACAAATACCTAGAAAGAAGTACAAAAATTTGTGTCATAAAAAAAAAAATACTAATTCCATTTAATTTTATAGCATATTTCGTTAAGTTTAAAGAAAAAAAAATTAATTTTTCAATCTGATAAAATATAAGATTTAAAGTAGTGTGGACAAAATGAAACGAGATCAAACTATATGGGCTATAATTATATCAATATCAGTTTAGTATTAGTCACAACTATAAATGTCTAGAAAGAAGTACTAAAATTTGTATCATACTTTTCGTTGCATTTTATGCAAAATTTTGTCTATTTTAATGTAAAACTTACACAAAATTTTTAATTCCACCTAATTTTTAGCATATTTTGTTAATTTTTCAATCTAGTAAAAGCTAAGCTTTAGAGTAGACGGGACAAAATGAAACAAGATCAAAGTAAAGGGGGTATAATTATATACATATTGGTTCAGTATTACTCACAACTTTAAATACCTAGAAAGAAGTGCTAAAATTTGTATCCTAATTTTCTTTGCATTTTATGTAGAATTTCGTCTATTTTCATGTAAAATTCAGATAAAAAATTTAATTCCACCTAATTTTTTAGCATATTTTGTTAAATTTAACCGAAAAAAAAGATATTTTTTCAATCTGGTCAAATATAAATTTTAGCGTAAAGAGGAGAAAATAAAACAAGATCAAAATTTAGGGGCATAATTATACACATATGACTATAAACAACTAGAAAGAATTACTAAAGTACTAAAATTTGTATCATAATTTTGTTTGCATTTTAAATGTGAAGTAATGATTAGGGAAGACAAAAATTTAGAAATTAAAATAAGTTGAATTTGACTAAAACAGGGGATATTTGTGTTTTTGTGTTGATTTGAGCCATATTTCCAATTTCCAACCAACTTTGAACCAAAGGACAAGAGACGAGACAAGCATGTTTCCTAGGTATTTCAAAGCATTTTCCTTCCCCCCCTTTTTTCTTTCTTTTTCTTTTTTGAGGTAGCCAAACAAATCATAAATATTATTAGTAGCCGTTATTGAGGTTGAAGCCCAAGACTTAAGGGGTTTGTTTGGGTGGGAAAAAAAAAGGCAGATAAAAATTTGAATTTTTTTTTTTTTTAATTATGGTGAAAAATTGGAAGAAAAATGCAAAATTCCTAAGTAATTTTTATTCCTACCAATTAGGGAGGAAATACATAAATTATAGTTATATCTTTAATTACAAAATCGGAGGATTTATCATACATGTGGATGGTTCGTGGAAGATCAGATTCTTTGGTTATCTTAAGTCTTGTTCTTGCTTCGAGGCGGAAATCAGAAGTATACATGCGGGAATGTGTCTGGCGATTACTAGCGGTTTCCCAGAATTGTGGTAGAATCGGATTCAGAGGAAGCCTTGAACCTCATCAAAAGGGAGTGTCATGAAAGCCATGTTCTTAGAGGATGATTCGTGAAGTGAAAACACATTATTGAAACTCATAACTTCACAGTCCAAGTAACTAGAAGGATTAATTATAGATGCGCTGATTACCTCACTTGGATGGAAACTAATAGCGGATCGGAAATGCACTTCCTTGAAAAACCCCTGGAGGGATTGAAGAGGCTTGTTATAGTCGAGATGAAGAACGAGGCCTACTCCCGCAGTCTTTAGTTTCGGGGTTTTGCTTTTGTTTACCAAAAAAAAAAAAAAAACCGAATCTTTAATTTATTTTTATAATAAGGGTAAAAAGGTAAATTAGAAAAACATACTTTTGTTTGGGAGAAAAAATAATGAATGGAAAAATAAAAACAAGATGAAAAATAAAGGAAAAAAAATTGGTATTGAAGGAAAAAGTGAGGAAAAACAAAATACGAAGAAAAATACACAATTTTCTAAGCAAAATTTTTTTCTACCAATTTGGCATTAAAAAAATAAAAGGAAGAATTTTTGCAAAAGACACTAAAATACAATTATACCTATGATAATATAATTTTTTTATTTATTTTTATAATTTATATGGGGTAAAATAGTAAATTAAATAAGTAAATATTTTTTCTTCTTTCTATTTTTCTTTCCTAATCAAACGTTAAATCTTTATTCCCTCCTTCTACATCTTTCTAACTAAACAATACTAAATATAAGATAAAAATTTACCTAAGAGGTATTAGTCTGGTTAGCAAAGAGAGGTGGTCTATTTCTTTGTCAACCAAGAATTCGATTCTCTTGGAAAGTACTCTAAGAATTAAATTTTGAATTTAATCCCGAATACAACAAGTCGATATGGAGGAGTGCGTCATTAAGATCGACTAAAGAGGTGATTAGTCGAGATGCACGTAAGTTAACCCAGACAACCTTACTGTAAAATAAAAAATAAAAAATTATTATCTTTTCTTTTTTTATTTCCTTTTCAGTTCTTCTGCCCTACAAACAATCATATCCTAAAGGAGCTCTTCCCAACCCTATAATACCCCATGCCTAAAACTCATTTACTACCCCCCAAGATATTGGTAATTCTAACAAGACCCCCCAATCCTTTGCTATGCTTTTTCCTCATGTGCCAATGTCCATAATTTGTTGTATTAAGACCATATAATTGTAGGGCCATAGTGAATACATCTTAAAAATGTAGGGTCAATTATATCACACCACTAAAACTATTGACTACCCCCCACCCCCCCACCCCCCTAAAAAATTTAATTCTAATTTAATCCTATATATCTTTTCATCTCTTGGCGAATGACACCATCTCATGTGCCAATTCTCGAAAAACGAAAAATATCTTGAAGGGTAAAATTGTCAATATAGAATATCCCGTATCGAATTCCATCTACAAGGGGGTCTCCCCGACATTCGTAAAATAATAAGGGGCTCCATGTGTCCAACATAAAAATGACAAGATTGTCCCTATAATTAATTGTTCACAATCATTCAAATGTCAAACAAAATATGACCCATTGAAGAAGCTTCCTTGCTTTGTCCCTACAACTATCTCCAGAATCATCCCCCATTTTTTAATTTCTTCCATTTGACTCCAGAATTTTATAGACTGGTGGGTCAAGTAATATGAAAATGACATAAACTAATTCGTTACTTGAAAAAATCTTGAAGGGTAAAATTGTCAATACATAAACTCCAATATTGAAGGGGTCTCCCTGACATTCATAAAAATAATAAGGGGTCCATGTATCCAACTGCAAAATGACAAGATTGCCCCCAAGTGTCAAACAAAATGTGGCCCATTGAAGAAGCTCCTTGCTTTGTTTAACTTCAATTGTCCCTACAACTATCTCCAGAATCACCCCTCCCCCCTCCCAATTTTTAATTTCTTCTGCTTGACTCCAAAATTTTCTAGACCGGCGTGTCGAGTAAATATGACAATGACATAAACTAAATCGTTATTCGAAAAGATCTTGAAGGGTAAAATTGTCGATACACGATCTCCAATATTGAATTCCATACGTAAAGGGGATCCGTGTGTCCAACTACAAAATGACAAGATTGCCCCTAAATGTCAAAGAGTATGACCCATAGAAGAAGCTTCCTTGCTTTGCCCCCCCCCCCCAGGGTAAAATTGTCAATACACAATATCCAATATTTAATTCCATCCACAAGGGGGTCTCCTGCCGTGTCCAACTGCAAAATGACAATATTGTCCCTAAATATCAAAACAAAATATGACCCATTGAAGAAGCTTCCTTGCTATTGTTTAGTCCCTACAACTCTCCACATAATCCACCCCACCCCCGAATTTATTCCAATTGACTCAAGAATTTTCAAGACGTGGATGTCAAGTAATGCGAGAACGTAAATTTGTTATTTGTAAAGATCTCGAAGGGTAAAAATGTCAAAACACGATATCCAATGTTGAATTCCATCCAAAAAGGGGGTCTCCCCAACATTCCTAAAATAATAAGGGGGCCCGTGTGTCCAACTACAAAATGACAAGATTGCCCCTAAATGTAATATGACCTTAGCCCCAACAACTATCTCCAGACTCCCCCTTCCCCCCATATTTTTTAATTTCTTCCAATTGAGTCCAGAATTTTCAAGACGTGGGTGTCAAGTAATATGAAACTGTAATTTGTTATTCAAAGGGTAAAATTGTCAATACAATATCCAATATTAAATTCCGTACACAAAAGGGGGTCTCCCCGACATTCGTAAAATAATAAGAGGGTCCGTGTGTCCAACTACAAAATGACAAGATTGCCCCTAAATGTAAAACAAAATGACCCATTGAAGAAGCTTCCTACAACTATCTCCTGAATCACCCCACCCCCCACAACAATTTATTAATTTCTTCTATTTGACTCCAGAATTTTCATGACGTGTGTGTCAAGTTATATGAAAATGACATGCACTAATGATGAACAAGCACATGTTCATGTATAAATAGAAGGCATTTTGCCATTGTACAAAGCAGAAAAGAGTATCTAATTACCTTTTTAATTAATCCCTTTGATTTCCGCCATAGCCAAAAGCTTGTTAAGACAATTCATCAAACCAGTAATGGCTTCTTTCTTCTCCATCTTCTTCGGTTGCTTTTCGGATTCCAGTAGGGTTTCATGTAGAGGAGAAGAAGTTAGTTGTAAAAACGAAGATATAGAGGGGCAAAAAGGTCAAAAAGAAAAATCAAAGAGCAACTCGACGAGTAGTACTCACCCAATTCCGGTATCGTATTTTCCAATTGGATCGCAATTTTCTCGGCTATGAGATTTTCCAGGCAATTCTTCTTGAAGAGCACCAACAAGAAATAAGATAGATAAGAGATTTTTGTAATAATTAAGGTAGCGTTTGGAAGTACATAATTAGGATCTTGGAATTTGAATTAGAAATGAACGCATGTAAATAAAACATAAAAAAATTTGCGTGCGTTCTTTTCTAATTCCAATTCTAAGGCTCCTATTTTGTGCAACCAAACCCTACCTAACTAATGGGATTTTTTAATTTTTTATTTTTGTAATGTTTAAGCATGGATTAGGTGTCTATTATTGAAGAATTCGCATATTATATATAATTTTTTTTTTCTTGGAATCATTGTAATATGATATATACAATGGATTTTTAATTCTAATTCAATTTATTAATATCGAATGTTTTATTTTTAATTCAAATATATTAATTATGAAAAAATATTTTGTTGAGAGGGATTTATTCATTAGTTTCTCAAATAACCCTAAATTAATGGTTGGAAATGTCTCCAATCATCTAGTAGTAAAAAATATCTCAAATGTAAAATTTGTTTTGAATTATAGAATAAACTAGCATTTACCTGTGCCTAAAAATACTATTTTAAATTGAATAAATTGTAAAAAAAAAAAAAAAAAAGTTCTAGTAATCATAAAATCAAATTGAAATTTGTATCATATAGCAAAATGCTCACATTACTTTTTAATAAATCAAGAATTTTCATTAGAAATTTAGATACAATAATTTGAGACAATCACAATAATACTTTCGGATAAACAATATTTGTTGTAGAGAAAAAGTACACGTAATCGATCGAGCAATATATATATATACATGTTGATAAGACCATGTATAGTTGATCATAACTCAAAAAGAATGTAGTCACAGGACATCGGATGACTGAAAATTATCCAGGATTGTTATATGATATCTATCCTATCTTATTATATCAAAATATTTAGTGACAATTTAAAATGTCAAAACTAATTTAACAAATAAGACTAAACTAGTTGTATTTTTTTCCCTTGTAAAATTATCTACCAAAAAAAAAAAAAAAAACACACTAATTTTTTAGGTATCTTTTAATATCAGTCGTTTTTTGTCTCACAGAACATTGGGCCGCTGAAAAATATCCAGACCTCTTATATCTCGTCCAGTGATGTTGGTTTTCCAAGTTTTGTTTGTTTTGTGTTATATTTTGTAGGCATAAAATTTGATAGGTCATTGATGAATTTTTCTACACGCCATTCAGCCTAACCCAACTGGTCAAACCTCGTGCAATCTGTACTCAGACTCATCACTCCTAGTCCTAGCTAGTAAAGACATTAGAGGACATTGGATTTGACTTTTCTTCATCCTCCCTCAAAGGTCAAAAAAATAAAAAAAAAATCAAGACGTGGGTGCCAAGTATTCTCTAAACGGCAAACAGACGCCCATGTGCTCATGCTTATTATATATAAATAGAAGAGTATTTACAAGAGATTCAACACAAGCAGAAAAAGAGAGAGAGAGAGAGAGAGAGAATTGTTTATTGATTACCGTAAGATCATCCTACTCCATAGCTCAAAACCTTTTGAAAGATCTTTATCAAAACCAGTAATGGCTTCTTCCTTCTCCAAAATTTTCTCCAATTTTTTCAGTTGCTTTTCGGTTTGCTCGATCGGGGAAGAAGAAGTTAGCTGTAAAAAGGAAGCCAACGAGAAAGGAAACTCAAAGAGCAAGTCCAAGAGGAGTAGTTCTTCAGTTCCAGTATATAACTGTTCTGCTGAATCAATACTTTCTCGGATATAAGATTCATTTTACCAAATTAAATTGTAATGATTGTTTTATTTATTGGGAGAGTGAAGCTCAGCTAAAATGGTAAAATTACTCGGTTGTGTACTGGAGGTCTTGAATTCAAATCTTAAAAACAACCTCTCAATATACAGGAGTAAAACTGCGTACAACTGACTCTCCCTGAAATCCGCAATGACAGGAGCCTTCTCAGACTGGGTTGCCCTTATTTATTTATTTTTTGGATTGGGGTTGTAATTTTCAAGGAGGGATTGTGTGTGTGTGTGTTCAATTAATGTAAAATAAAAACATGGGTTAATTGCTTTTTACCCCGTTATACTTTGGTCTTGTTTTATTTTAAACCCTCTATTGTAAAAACCTACACCACCATTTTTTTTCTTTTCTTTTTGGTAAAGGCAAAATAAAATAAAAAATTAAAAGGGAGGGTAATAATGAAAATTTTAATCTCAACCATTTTTAGCATAATCGGTTAAGTTAAAAAAAAAAAAAAAAATTCTAATTTATTATAGGTAGCGGCTGGTAAGGCTGCGTACAATAGACCTACGTGGTGCGACCTTTGCCCGGACCCCGCGCATAGTGAGAGCTTTGTAGTACCGGGCTACCCTCTTTTTAGAAGCTGGCAAAATGTAGATTTTTTTGAAATAGAGGGGATAAAATGAAACAAGATCAAAGTACAAGGGGGTAAAAGGCAATTAACCCTAAAAACATTAATATTTTTTTATCTCAACAACAAATATATAGAAAAGATGAAATAAATAGTAATATTAATTAATTTTCTCTTAAATGACTACATGATCTGACAGATTTGACATAAATATATAATTATAATTATCTATGCTAAGTCTAATTAAAACTTCTTGTTAGTCGGGAGATAAGAGAAAAAACAGATGAAATAGAAAATGGGGTCTACATATTTATTTATTTTAGGATTAATTACACTTTATCTCCCGTGGCTTGACCAATTTGCACTTATTCTCTTGTAATTTAAAAATCGCCACTTACCCCCTATAGTCAAATATTTGGTGCACTTACCCCTTACATCAGGGGGGTAAGTGGTTTGAAAATCTGACCACAGAGGGAGTAAGTGTCGATTTTCAAACCACAAGGAAGTAAAGTGTAAATTAACCAAACCGCAGGGAGATAAAGTATAATTAACCCTTTATTTTATTTAAAAAGGTACGATCCAATGAGAAATTGACACATAATTAAGACTAATTTAAAAACTAGAACCATCCTTATTTTTCGAAAAACTTAAAAAATAAAAAAACAGTCTGGTGTTACAAAACTCCCGCAATGCGCGAGGTCTGAGTAAGGGTTAGACCACTTAAGTCTATTGTACGCAGTCTTACCTTACTGCAAGTGGCTTTTTCCAAAATCCCAACAAATATATATACTCAAAAATTAATCAAGAATCCAAAATCAAAATTAATGATTGACCAATATCAAATTGGATAGATACATTTAGGGTTCTTAAGCTCATACATAGCTATAATTTTATGTAGGATTAATGGCACTGTGGTTGATCAAATTGCCCTTTACCATTGTATAATATTTTCGTAAACACTTAACCCTCATGTAATTTAAACTAAAGTGCAACAGTTAATATTTCACGGAATAATGACAGAAGTTATCAAATTTAAAGGTAATTTTATCATTGTTATTCAACTAATTAATCAATAGAGAACATTTAAAAACTCATCCAAAATTTAAGAGTCAAAAGTGCATTTTTTCCATCTATTTCTTCCTCCTCCAGGACCACCGAACACCGCTCAAACTCGAGTTCGATGAATAATAGGGTCTTTAAGCTTATAGATAGTGATATGTGTGATAGTAAAAATACTTGGGATTAAAAGGGTAGATTTTTGTTACATACTAAATTGAAAATTTTATACATATTCTAAATCCTAATTAAAGTTCAAATTAACCTGCTTAAACTCGAGGAATTTTTCTAAAGTGGCAAAGTTGCTTGATACCCAGTGGGGAGACTCAAGCCCCCTAAATTTTTGAAATCTTTCACTATTACTCTTATATTTTTAAGATAAAAACAATTAAAATCTATTAAAATTTTACATAAACCCTCTAAATTATAAAAATATCTAATGAACTTCCAAAAAAATTTAAAAAAAATGAATTAAGCCTCTTTTACTATGAAAACGACAATAACTAATAATTTAAGGACACCTGAAAGTCAACATTCAACTTCTTGGTAAATTAAGCAAAAAACAACGATTGGCCAAGGATCGTATGAGTCACGGTATCTTTAGGTAAATGTTCAACATCAGACCTCTTTAAAAAATTTATTAAAAAAAAAAAAAGAGTTTTTGACATTTTGCACCCCTAAAGTTAGACTATTATTTCACTTTGGTTTCTATAGTTTCAATTTGAACACATGACACTTTGAAATTTTGTTATATCCTACTTCAGTCCAAATTTATAGCTCTATTAAAATTTTGGATGACAAACGGCCGCCTACCATGAACCCACCAGTTTTTAAAGGGAACTTATGAGAATTTTCAATTTCTTCCCTTGCCCCTTACATTTTTTCTTGAAAAAATAACTTTTATATATGTATGTGTAGGTATACAGTATGTTATATGTATATTTCTAAGTATTCAAGCAGGTAGAAGCATGGGAAAAAAATCCAGCTATAAATGCCCATAAAGCCACTTAAAAACAATCAAGTAAACGGCAACCCATGCGCTAGGGGCATAAAAATAAAACGCTAGGCCCTATCCGGCCCTAAAATTGACCAAGTCTAAAGTTTGAAGGCCCTAACCCAATCAATGGGCCTAAAGTATAAGCCCAAACCTAAAAAAATAGATAATGGGTCGGGCGAGTCTCCGAGACCATGAACAACCCTACTGACTTGGACTATAATGAGATAATTAGGAAACTTTAAGGGCATGTTTGGTTGGACGGAATCAGGGCAGAATGAAATCATCATTTTGCCCTCGATTCTTATTCCGTTGTTTGATTCTTCAATGGAATTACTTTTATGATTCCATTGGAATGAAAATGAAGAGAATGAGATTTCATTTGAAATGGGTTGGAATCAAATCCAACCCAATAGAATCAAAACTAAAATTACAAAAAAAAAAAAAAAAAAAACATAACATGATCTAGTCCATAGAGAACATAAACTGAAAATTGAGAACATAAACTGAAATTGAGAACAGAAATAGAAAATTAGATAATAGAAAATTGAAAACAAAAAATTGAGAATAGAAATAGAAATTAGTGAACAGAAACTAAAAATTGAATGAAATAGTGAAATATAATGGGAATTATATTACATTTCACTATTTAATTCCTTCACTCATTCCATACCAATCAAACAAGTAAATGAAATAGTAATTCCATTGACAATTACATTCTATTACTTCTCTCATTCTATGCCACCCTCATTCTATTCCGTCCAACCAAATGAGCCCTAAGATGTTATATATTAAAATTGAAACTGTTAAGATAATTGAGAAATGAGAGAATGAATCATATATTGATATATGAGAAAAAGATACAAGAATACATATAAAATGGATACTAGAATACATCATATACACAAGTATTTATAGAGAAGTGGGGGTTTGGATTTTGTCGTTGATACCATGTTGGAGAATGAATAATGAATTAATACTATGAGAAAGAGATACAAGAATACATATGAAAGGTATACTAGAATACGTCTGATGATGGTATTTTTGGGCATCACCGCGTCATCACCTGTGCCTTGGCCCCGTGTCCACTATCGCCAACAGTTTCTCCACAGGTCTGATAAAGGCTCGCGAGCTTCTTCAAATGGGTCCAAAAGCCTAAGCTCATTATTATGTAATTTTACTATGCAATTTCCATTTCTATAAATACTAGAACAAATTAATGTCATAAGGTAATGCTCATTTTTCTAATTGAAGCATATTAAACTTTTTTTCTTTCTGAGATCTTACTCTCATGCTGGATGGACTTTTTGGGAAACCCCTGGTCAGGTTACTTGTGCAGATACAGGTCACTGAGGAGTAGGACTCTAGGCACAGCAGGTCAATCCTCCAAGGACCCAGTACAGCTCACGTGAGGAATTTTCAACCGTCGACTCCACCTCAGTGAAAGAACCCGCCTGTCGTCTGATTGGACCATACTCGAGATGTATACCAGTTTTACACACCAACAGTTTGGCTCCATCTATGGGAACCGTGCAAAAAGCCTTTCCTTGATTATTGCTCTCTGCTCAACTGAGCCTGGATGATCATAAGGTCTAGTCGGACAAACAGACCCAGAATAATAAAAAAAAAAGATATGTCAAGAACTCCAAGAGCACACCCTCTAGCTCCCACCAATGAGCATAACTGCCCCCCAAGGACTAGATAGGACCATCCACTCTGCCACCTGGGTAGTGGGATAGACCTCGGGAGCTGTAGAGGCACCTCGGATTGATCTCATTGAGCACCAAATGGGCAAGTTCAAGTTATGTATGCAGCTCCTCCTCACATGCCTATCACTGACTCTCGTCTAGGGGGGACTAGCTCTCCAGACCGTATGGCCCGAAGAGTGACCCCAAGATCACGACGCTCGTGTGGAATCTTCGAATAGGTGCACTCCTAGGGAGCGCCCTTCGCCTCACGACCACGAGTCTGCAGGACTAGAGAGGGCCCTCCTTAGCTACATCAAAATCCCCTACTCCACAAAGACGTAGTGCCAGGAACCAACCAGCGTTACCCCTAGGCTTAGCTCCCAGCCACGCAGCAAGAACCGACCTAAAGGCTCATCGTGGGCAGGGGCAGACGCCTACTCACAGCCCTCATGCCACCGTGACGTCTGAGCAGCGGCCAACCATACGCGTATGACTCAAAGGCAGAGATGAGCAGCCCTCCGTCCCACCAGAGAGGAAGACAAGCGCCCTCCAACCTATCTCTGAGTGAGGCTCAAATGCGGAGACGTGCAGCCCATCGCCCCACTTGAGGCGAAGACAAGCGCCCTCTAGCATGTTTCCAACAAGAGCATTTCGACCCCTTGAGTAGCATCCCGGCTCCTGGCGTCGTGAGTGATTCTCCTTTGCGGCATTCCGATACCCTGAGTTGCGGATGATTCTCCAAATCAACATCTCAGCTCCCGATGTCGAGGATGATTCTCCTCAATGGCATTTCGACCCCCTAAGTTGCATCTAAGCTCCCGGCATCACGAGTGATTCTCCACGGTTGCATTCTGACCCCTTGAGTCGCATCCCGACTCTCGGCATCATGGATGATTCTCTATGGTTGCATTTCGACTCCCTAAGCCGTGTCCCTACTCTCGGTGTCGTGGATGATTCTCCACGGCTGCATTCCGACCCCCTAAGTCACAGCCTGGATCCCAGCATCGCAAGTAATTCTCCACGGTTGTATTCTGACCCCCTGAGTCGCGGTTGATCCTCTAAATTAACATCCCAACTCACGACGTCGTGAATGACTCTCCACAAGCCTCATCCCGACGCTCGACGTCGAGGGTGACAACCAGACCCTCTCCGGAGGTTAATAGTCCGTACTCGGGGAAAGACCAAGGTCATCCACTAAGGACGGGGCATTGATCGGGTTTGAGGGCCTGCAGCGAAGTACCTCTCCCCACCAGTCGACTATAAGTATGGCATTCTAAAGTGAAAAGTGCTCTTGCATAGACTAAATGGAAATAACATCAAAGGATTCTTGAATGAGCCTAACTACGAAAAACTCCATGATGATTAAGTATGATGAATTTATCAATTATTATAAATCAAAAAATTAAATTAAATTATCCCACAACATATGTGGAAGGGGTTGATGGTCATATTATAAGTGTGAGGGAAAATCTTATCTAATGAGCTAGCTTTTGCCTACAATGATATCAGAGCTTAGGTCACAACAATTGGCCCAATAACCCCAAAGAGAGAGACTGGTCGAGGGTTCAGCCAGCCAAAAGACTTGGTGTGTGAGGGAGAGATTATCGGGTTTATTCCAAATTGAATGTGCACCTAGGCTCTGAGACACCTTGTGTTCCTCGGTGCACCTATAGCCTTTATCAGCTATAGACTATCCATCCTCAAGGCCAAGACCTATATAAGGAGAAGAGCTCATTTGCTCCAAATTATCTTTCAAATTCTCAACTCTTAGAGTTTAGCATCCTTGTATATTTACTCTCTAAAGATATAAAGAGATTATTTCTTTAATTCTTTCCCTCTTTATTAAAGTCTTCTCAAACGATAGAGTTGGTTAGGGTTACTAAGTGCTTCCAACAGGGTGGAATAACGCTAAGGATGCACGGCTTCTTAAGGAAAGGTTAACACTAAGATTTATCAAATTGCAGATTTGGTCCTTCAAGTTTCACATATGTTTTAGTCTTGCAAAATAAAATTTGACGTTAATGATTTTGAACAAAAAATAAGTTGTACTCAACACGTAGCCCTCTAAATTTAAGACGTTTTCCCTTAAATTTTCTTTCAAAAGGTTTAGTAAAATAATGAAATGTTAAAAATATCCCCATTCGAAGGCCACGTGCTGAGCACAACTCATTATCTGTCCAAAATCATTAACAACGTTTTTAATTTTGCGAGATTGAAACAGATAGTGGAACTTAAGCGATCAAATGTGCAATTTGACAAATCTCAGGATTCATAAAGACACCAACCACGTATTTTTAGGGACCAAAAGTGTAAGTTTCCGAAATGTTATATATCCAGGAGTGATGAATCTGGCAGAGATTGCTTTTTTTAAAAAGACAACAACAGCAGTTGGCAGCTTATGAAGGTAATTTAGCTGCATCATTGTTGTAAATTCTTCAAAGGCCATTTTTTTTTGGCCAATCATAGTTTATTTATTTATTTATTTTTATTCTTTTATGGGTTTAATGTAAATGGAGTTGTATGTGACTTGCAGGTGTCCCTTAGATTATGTTGGACATCAGTATCAAAGCAGAGATCTTTTCCGAGACCTTTGGTGCCTCTCTACTTCCTTTTTTTTTTTTTTTTTTTAACTCAGTGAATGCATATCTTGATTATGATCAAAAGAATATGGGTTTTCTACACTTTGGACCCCTGAAATTTGACCGTCATCTCACTTTGGTCCCTGTAACTTCAATTTGAACACATAAAACCTAAAATTTCCTAATCATCCCGCTTCAGTCCGAATCATTAATCTTGTTCTTTTTTTACCAGCTAAAGGTCACAATGGTCAAAAGTGAGATAGTAGTTAAAGAGTAAAAAACCCAAAGAATATTGTTGAATCCCACATCATTTATGTTACTCGATCCTAGCCTAGGACAATCTCTCTTTAAAGGCGTCTTTTGAGAGTGATTTAGGCCTATTGCATTTATACGTGGTATTAAAGCCAATTCTCTTGAAATATATAAGATTTTGAAAAAATCCTACAAATAATATAAAAGGAATAGTAGAAAAAAATAACCGAACAGTCTTTTTTTCTAGGAAGCCAATTCATTTGTGACCTTACAGATCCACTTTTTTTCCTAATCAAAGATCAACCCGGACCCTAGCTCTGTGTTTTCACATCGAGAATCATTTGCGGATGGAGAGCTATCAAGGGAGCTTCCTACTTTCCAAACAGGCCAAGCATGCTAAGAAGATGATGGGAATATTTGATCTATGTCTAAATCTTGAACTCTCTCAAAATCTCCCTGAATTCAAAAATCCATAATTTGAAAAGAAATCCTGGCATAGTAAGTTTCCCCCCTCCTCAACAAAAATGCATCGGAGAATACTTTTATTTTAATAATAATTTATAGAAATAGAATTCAAATGGAACTTTATATTATCTATGTTATATTCTATAACATAATAATATGATAATACTTGATTTCTGATAACTTTATGGAAATAGAAATAGAATTCAATAGATGTTTATATTATATATGTTATATTCTATAACATAATAATATGATAATACTTTATCTCTGTCAATCTCTAATTATTTCATTTGAATATCTATATTCTTCAATGAAATTTGAATAAATGAATAATTCATTTATCCTAAATTTTTTATTTCAATCAACAATAACAATTAAGCATTTGTCCTACAGTTAAGTGGGGTCAGTTATATGAATCTGTTTACGTCATAGTGATCAATCAAGGGCTATTCCCTCAGTTAAGTTTAATGTCATCAAATCAATTTTGATAGTCTCGTTCTAAGTCTTCTTAGGCCAATATGTCCCTCTATTAGCACCTCGCACTTGAACTAAATCGCATTTTCTCACTTTTGCTTTTATGGATTTTTTATGCACGGTTCCAAACCATTGTAAAAGATTTTCTCTCATCTTGTTTTCTATGGGTCCCATATTCTTAAATTCTTTCAAATTGTTTGATTCTTAATTTCATCCATTCTTGTCTTTTTACTCATCCACCGTAGTACTCTCATATAAGATGTCAAATAAATAAATAAATTAAAAAAAAAAAAAAAAGAACAATGGACACCATATGTAAAAAATTTATGCTAAATTACTAACAAAGTAAAACAATGAAAACTATAATGGAATGTAAAGAAGCAAAGTTGCAAGTTCAACTATCACCACAAATATCTATTTAATTACCCGATAAGAAGATAAGGGAAGACGAAGACTTTTGATTATATTTTAGAGTTATTTTCTAATAGTAGCTTGAGTTAGGGACCATTGAACTGGCAAGCAAGAAATCCTCAACGGGTCAATTGTAGAATTGAAATTGGCATTTAAAAAGCTTGTGAGAAGAGAAAAAAGTGTTGATGTGGCACCTCAAAATCCTGATTTTTATAACTTTTTGCTGGAGAATAATTTTTAACTTTTGAGGAAGGATGAAGGAAGGAGATTTCGGCCACGTTTGGTTGTTGTTGGAGAGTAATTTTTAACTGTTGAGGAAGGATGGAGGAAGGAGATTTCGGCCACGTTTAGTTGTTGTTTCTGTTCCCTAAATTTTGGGAATAATTTAGGAATATATCATGAATTCTTTAAGAACCTGAGAAACACAAAAAGAAAATGTTGATTTCTTTTCACTCCCACAAAATTCTTCTTACCACCGCCCTACCGGCCACCATACATTGAAGAAATAAGAACATATTTTGCAACCAAACGTGTTCTTGTTTCTGTTCTCATAAATTAAAAGATAAAATTTCAGAATAATGGTCGTTACCGAACATGTATCTATTCTCGAGATATTCCAAAACGGAAACAAAATTCTCGTCCTAGTTTATTGAAAGTAGAAACAGAAAAGCAGGAACACTAACCAAACGCCACCTTCATAACTCAATTTACCTTCACAACTCAATTTCCTCTGATAGTCTTGTATGGGCCCCTGCTTATAGTGACCCGTTGTTGTTTACTTCTGGGAAAAACCAAAAGAACACCAGGTTTGACAAGGTGAGGTGACTGGATTGGGTGTTTAAAATTCATCAAAGACCTAGTTTTTATCTCACTTAAGATGACAGTATTCATATGATCCTCACACTTTGTTGCTTATTTGACAAAGAAGTTGAAGATAGAGTTTCCATATGTCCTTAGATTATTCTAAGGGGTTCTTACACTTTGAACCCCTGAGGTTTGACCGAAATCTCACTTTGATCTGTATTGTTTCAATCTGAACATAGAGGTTTTGACACTTTCCACTCCTAAAGTTTGACCATTATTTCATTTTGGTCTTTGTAGTGAAGGAGGTTGGAATTGCCCAAAAAAATCTTAAGAAATAGTCAGATGCATGATAGGTGACTGTTTTTCATCCAAAATTGTAATGGAAATAATGACTTGGACTATAGTCGTATGATTAAGAGAAGCTTTATGGTATTATGACCAAAGTAAGATTTTGGTCGAACTTCAGGTACAAAGTGTAAATCCCTCCTGAACATATAACAACTTAAAGTTTGCTAATCATCACTCTACAATTCAAGTGATTATCCTCATTTCAATTTTGGACATAAAATAGTCATCTGACGTCCCTTTTTCTTCCTTCCCAAATACTCAAAAGTCAGAATTAATAATTTATTACTGATACCTTTTTCTGGGTTCCTTTGTTGGGTTCCTTTGTCTCCCTTTTCTCTTATGTAACAACCAAAACTCGTAGAATGAATAGATAAGAGAACCCTATGGATAAAGTGATAAGAAATCCATAAAAGAGTCACACCACAACGACCGAATTGATCATACATAAGGATAATCGATTACTGAGTACAAACGATTTTAAAGGTAAGCTATCACTCTAAAGCTAATAATTTTATAGGAAATTTGTAGAGTGAAAGAAAGAGGTCGGAAATGCCCATAAATTCCCCTTAAAAATAGTTGGTTGCATGACAATTGACTATTTGTCCTTCAAAATTATATTGGAGTTACTGATTTGAACTGAAATGGGATGATTATGGAACTGCAGGGTGGTGTCATGTGTTTAAATTGCAACTATGAGGACCAAAGTGAAATAACGGTCAAATTTCAGGGGTGCAAAGCGTCCAAACCCCAATGATTTATTTTATTTTATTTTTAAATGGTTGCCATATTTTGGTTTCTGTTTCCAAATTTCTAGGAACAGAGTTTTAATGAAGTTGCTTGAGTTTTAATTGTCAAAGTGGCGGTACTGGGCCACTCTTAAACCCAAAAGCTAGCTAATGAGGCGTGACTTTCTCTTACACTTATAACCTGACTACCGGTCTTTTCCACATTCGTTGTAGGATAAATCTAATAAAATCTTATAGAAATTCCAATTTTTATATATAATATGCTATTTTTTATTTTATTTTACAATAATAGCCACATATAAATATAATTCTGTCGTTAAAATTACAACCACAAAATGAAAGAATAAAATAAAACGAAAATCACAGTACTTAAAAATGGTTGATGCTCTTGAAAGAAGAATGCCTGTAAAATCTCATATCCGGGAAAATTGTGATCCCATGGGGAAATATGACATTGGAATTGGGGGCTTACTACTACTACTACTATTCTTCTTACTCTTGCTCTTTGATTTTTCGTTATGACCTTTTTGCCCCTTTATTTCTTCATTTTTACAGCTAACTTCTTCTCCTCCACATGAAACCCTAGGGGAATCCGAAAAGCAACCAAAGAAGCTGGAGAAGAAAGAAGGCATTACTAGACTGATCAGAAAGCTTTTGGCTATGGAGGAAGAAGGTATGAAAAATAGCCTTTTTTTTGTGTGTGTGTGTGATGCAAAATTTATTGCAGAATGCCTTCTATTTATAGACAGAGATAAGCATGTTTTATCAAGGGAAAAATACCGAAAGAACCCAAAAATACTATCAAATTACCGGTTAAACCCACTAATTAGATAATAAACCAAGAAATCCCAAGTTACATATTATTTGCACAACGCAGTTCCAAAAATCTGATTTGTACACTTTCTATTGATAGATTTGCCCTTGCAGTCTATGCGGTAATAATGTTTCCTTAATAAGGATTGAGAGTTTTCATATTCAACAAAATCATTTTATTAAAATGAAAATAACTATTATTGTATATATTTTTTTTACAATTTAATTATATATTGAGATTCGTCTAAATAAGATCTTCAAAACAATATGCAATTCACTATTTTTTTTCATTAATTTTCAGCTTTCACATTCATGTTATATGTAACATAATATTTTCAGAATTTTTGAATGTTACATATAACAGGATGTAGTTATCAACTTTTTTGGGGGGATTGATATTGGGTTGGTTTTAATGTAACATGCAACATTGATGTTACATGTAATATTAATGATACGAATTTCATCATAATTTTTTTAATGTTACATGTAACATTCGTGTGTATCATGTTAAATATGTCTAAAAAATGTGAATTTCAAACACTTGGGAATTTCAAGCACGTCAATGTTGCATGTAACATTAAAATCAACCTAATATCAAACCCCCCCAAAAGAAATTGGTACCTACACCTTATTACAAGTAATATTAAAAAATTCAGGAAATATTATGTTACATGTAACATGAATGTGAAAATTAAAACTAGTTAATCACATTTTTTGAACATATTTAACACGATACACACGAATGTTACATGTAACATTAAAAAAGGTTATGTTGCATTTCGTATCATTAATGTTGATGTTACATGTAACATCAATGTTGCATGTAACATTAAAATCAACTCAAAATCAAATCCTCCCAAAAAAAAGTGGTAACTACACTTTGTTACATGTAAATATTCAAAAATTCTAAAAATATCATGTTACATGTAGTATGAATGTGAAAACTGAAATTAGTTAATCACATTTTTTTAACATATTTAACATGATACACCCAAATGTTACATGTAACATTCAAAAAGGTTATGATGAATTTCGTATAATTAATGTTACATGTAACATCAATGTTGCATGTAACATTAAAACCAACCCAAACATAAAACTCCCCAAAAGAAGTTGATAACTACACCTTATTACATGTAACATTCAAAATTCTGAAAATATCATGTTACTTGTAACATGAATGTGAAAATTGAAACTAATGAAAAAAAATAGTGAATTGGATATTATTTTAAAGATTTTGTTTAGACGAATCTGAATATGTAATTAAATTGTAAAAAAAAATGTGTACAATAATAATTATTTTTATTTTAATAAAATGATTTTGTTAAATATGAAAACTCTCATTCCTTATTAAAGAAATTTTATTGCTGTATATATTGAAAATAACATGTTACATATAATATGAATGTAAAAACTGAAACTAGTTAATCACATTTTTTAGACATATTTAACATGATACACGCGAATGTTACATGTAACATTCAAAAAAGTTATGATGAATTTCGTATCATTAATGTTACATGTAGCATCAATGTTGCATATTACATTAAAACCAACCCAATATCAATCATTCCCCAAAAAAGTTAATAACTACATCTTGTTATATGTAACATTCAAAAATTATGAAAATATCATGTTACATGTCACATGAATGTGAAAGTTGAAAACTAATGAAAAAAAATAGTAAATTGCATATTGTTTTGAAGATCTTGTTTAGACGAATTTAAATATATAATTAAATTGTAAAAAAAATATGTATAATAATAGTTATTTTCATTTTAATAAAATGATTAGGGGAAAGGACCCGCATGTCGTCTAACTGGACCATACTCGAGGTATATACCAGTTTTACGCAACAATAGTTTGGCGTCGTCTGTGGAAACCGTGCAAAAAGCCTTCCCTTGATCATTACTCTCTACTCAGCTGAGCTTGGATGATCATAAGGTCTGGTCGCACAAACAGACCCAAAATAGAAGAAAGAGAAGATATGTCAAGAACTCCATGAGCACACCCTCCAGCTCCCACCAACGAGTATAATTGCCCCTCAAAGACAAGACAAGGTCATCCACTCTACCACCTGGGGCAGCGAGACAGACCTAGAGAGCTTTGGAGGCGTCTCGGATTGATCTCATTGAGCAACAAATGGTCAAGTTCAAGTCGTGTATGCAGCTTTTCCTCACGCGCCTACCGTTGACCCTCGTCCAGGGGGATTAGCTCTCCTGACCGTAGGGCCTAAAGAGTGACCCCAAGATCACGACGCTCATGTGGAATCTTTGAAAAGTTGCAATTCCGGGGACCGCCCTTCACCTCACGACCACGAGTCTGCAGGACTAAAGAGGGCCCCCCTCGGCTACATCATTAACAACGTTTTCAATTTTGCGGGATTAAAACAGATGGTGGAACTTAGGCGATCAAATGTGCAATTTGACAAATCCCTGTCCACAAAGACACCAACCACGTATTTTTAGGGACCGAAAGTGTAATTTTCCGAAATGTTATCTATCCAGGAGTGATGAATCTGGCAGAGATTGCTTTTTTTAAGAAGACAACAATAGCAGTTGGCAGCTTATGAAGGTAACTTAGCTGCATCGTTGTTGTAAATTCTTCAAAGGCCATTTTTTTTTGGCCAATCATAGTTTATTTATTTATTTATTTATTTTTATTCTTTTCTGGGTTTAATGTCCCTTAGATTATGTTGGACATCAGTATCAAAGCAGAGATATTTTCCGAGACCTTTGGTGCCTCTTTTTTTTTTTTCCTTCCTCTCTCAGTGAATGCATATCTTGATTATGATCAAAAGAATATGGGTTCTCTACACTTTGGACCCCTGAAATTTGACCGTCATCTCACTTTGGTCCCTGTAACTTCAATTTGAACACATAAAACCTGAAATTTCCTAATCATCCCGCTTCAGTCCGAATCATTAATCCTGTTCTTTTTTTACCAGCTAAAGGTCACAATGGTCAAAAGTGAGATAGTAGTTAAAGTGTAAAAAACCCAAAGAATATTGTTGAATCCCACATCATTTATTTTACTCGATCCTAGCCTAGGACAATCTCTCTTTAAAGGCGTTTTTTGAGAGTGATTTAGGCCTATTGCATTTATACGTGGTATTAAAGCCAGTTCTCTTGAAATATATAAGATTTTGAAAAAATCCTACAAATAATATAAAAATAATAGTAGAAAAAAATAACCGAACAGTTTTTTTTTCTAGGAAGCCAATTCATTTGTGACCCTGCAGATCCACTTTTTTTCCTAATCAAAGATCAACCCGGACCCTAGCTCTGTGTTTTCACATTGAGAATCATTTGCGGATGAAGAGCTGTCAAGGGAGCTTCCTACTTTCTAACAGGCCAAGCATGCCAAGAAGATGATGAGAATATTTTATCTATGTCTAAATCTTGAACTCTCTCAAAATCTCCCCGAATTCAAAAATCCATAATTTGAAAAGAAATCTGGGCATAAGTAAGTTTCCTCCCTCCTCAACAAAAATGCATCGTTTGGTTGTTGTTGGAGAGTAATTTTTAACTGTTGAGGAAGGATGAAGCAAGGAGATTTCGGCCACGTTTAGTTGTTGTTTCTGTTCCCTAAATTTTGGGAATAATTTAGGAATATATCATGAATTCTTTAAGAACCTGAGAAACACAAAAAGAAAATGTTGATTTCTATTCACTCCCACAAAATTATTCTTACCACCGCCCCACCGACCACCATACATTGAAGAAATAAGAACTTATTTTGCAACCAAACGTGTTCTTGTTTCTGTCCTCATAAATTAAAAGATAAAATTTTAGAATAATGGTCGTTACCGAACATGTATCTGTTCTCGAGATATTTCAAAACGGAAACAAAATTTCCATCCTAGTTTATTGAAAGTAGAAACAAAAAAGCAGAAACACTAACCAAACGCCACCTTCATAACTCAATTTACCTTCACAACTCAATTTCCTCTGATAGTCTTGTATGGGCCCCTGCTTATAGTGACCCGTTGTTGTTTACTTCTGGGAAAAACCAAAAGAACACCACGTTTGACAAGGTGAGGTGAATGGATTGGGTGTTGAAAATTCATCAAAGACCTAGTTTTTATCTCACTGAAGATAACAGGATTCATATGATCCTCACACTTTGTTGCTTATTTGACAAAGAAGTCGAAGATAGAGTTTCCATGTGTCCTTAGATTATTACACTTTGAACCCATGAGGTTTGACCGAAATCTCACTTTGATCTATATTGTTTCAATCTGAACATAGAGGTTTTGATACTTTCCACTCCTAAAGTTTGACCATTATTTCATTTTGGTCTTTGTAGTGAAGGAGGTTGGAATTGCCCAAAAAAAATCTTAAGAAATAGTCAGGTGCACGATAGGTGACTGTTTTTCATCCAAAATTGTAATGGAGATAATGACTTGGATTATACTCGTGTGATTAAGAGAAACTTTACGGTATTATGACCAAAGTAAGATTTTGGTTGAACTTTAGGTACAAAGTGTAAATCCCTCTTGAACATATAACAACTTAAAGTTTGCTAATCATCACTCTACAATTCAAGTGATTATCCTCATTTCAATTTTGGACATAAAATAGTCATATGACGTTCATTCTTCTTCCTTCCCAAATACTCAAAAGTCAGAATTAATAATTTATTACTGATACCTTTTTCTGGGTTCCTTTGTTGGGTTCCTTTGTCTCCCTTTTCTCTTATGTAACAACCAAAACTCGTAGAATGAATAGATAAGAGAACCCTATGGATAAAGTGATAAGAAATCCATAAATGAGTCACACCACAACAACCGAATTGATCATACATAAGGATAATCGATTACTAAGTACAAATGATTTTAAAGGTAAGCTATCACTCCAGAGCTAATGATTTTATAGGAAATTTGTAGAGTGAAAGGAAGAGGTCGGAAATGCCCAGAGATTCTCCTTAAAAATAGTTGGTTGCATGACAATTGACTATCTGTCCTTCAAAATTATATTGGAGTTACTGCTTTGAACTGAAATGGGATGATTATGGAACTGCAGGGAGGTGTCATGTGTTTAAATTGCAACTATGAGGACTAAAGTGAAATAACGATCAAATTTCAGGGGTGCAAAGTGTCCAAACCCCAATGATTTTTTATTTTTTAATGGTTGCCATATTTTGGTTCCTGGTCCCAAATTTCTAGGAACAGAGTTTTAATGGAGTTGCTTGAGTTTTTATTGTCAAAGCTTTAGGGTGGTCTAGGACATTCTCAAACCCAAAAGCTAGTTCGTGACTTTCTCTTATACTTATAATTTGACTACCGATCCCTTCTACATTCGATGCAGGATAAACCCAATAAAAATCTTATAGAAATTCCAATTTTTATATATAATATGTTATTTTTTATTTTATTTTACAATAATAGCCATATATAAATATAATACTATCGTTAAAATTACAACCACAAAATGAAATAATAAAATAAGATGGATATCACAGTACTTAAAAATGGTTGATGCTCTTGAAAGAAGAATGCCTGTAAAATCTCATATCCGGGAAAATTGTGATCCCATGGGGAAATATGACATTGGAATTGTGGGCTTACTACTACTACTATTCTTCTTACTCTAGCTCTTTGATTTTTCGTTATGACCTTTTTGCCCCTTTATTTCTTCATTTTTACAGCTAACTCCTTCTCCTCCACATGAAACCCTAGGGGAATCCGAAAAGCAACCAAAGAAGCTGGAGAAGAAAGAAGCCATTACTGGACTGATCAGAAAGGTTTTGGCTATGGAGGAAGAAGGTATGAAAACTAGCCTTTTCTTTTTTTTGGTGTGTGTAATGCAAAATTTATTGCAAAATGCCTTCTATTTATAGACAGAGATAAGTGTGTTTTATCAATAGTGCATGTTATTTTCAGATTACTTCACAGCCACGCTTTTCAGTTACATGCTTGGTCAGTGGAAGATAAAGTCATAAAGGTAAAACAAAGTTTACTCCCCCCAATTTCTTAGAAACATCTAGGGTGGTAGGAGTGGTTGAATAGAGAAAAATATTGACGTGGCACCTCAAATTCATTTTTAGTGGTTTTGACACTTTGTGTCCCTGAAGTTTGACCTAAATCTCACTTTGGTCCCCATGGTTTTCGTTAATGTAATAATGAGTTTGGCTCACTTAGACCCATTAGGGCAAAACCCTTACCCCACTTCCCTATAAATACTTGTGTATATGATCTTGTTGGTGCGTAAAATTGTTATACACCTTAAGTATGGTCCAATTAGACGACAGGCGGGTCCTCTCGCGGAGGTGGAGTCGACAGTTGAAAATTCCTCACGTGAGTTATACTGGGTCCTGGGAGGACTGACTTGCTGTGCCCAAAAACTTGCTCCTCAGTGGCCTTTATCTGCATAAGAAACATGGCCGGGGGGTTTTCCAAAAAGCCCTTATGGTGTGAGAATATATAAGATCTCAGAGAAAAAAAGAGTTTAATATGTTTCAACTAGAAAAATGAGCATTACCTTATGGTATTGATTTGTTCCACTATTTATAGAAATGGAAATTGCATAGTAACGGACTTAGGCTTTTGGACTCATTTGGAGAAACCAGCGGGTCTTTGTCAGACCTATGGAGAAATTGTTGGCGATAGTGGACACGGGGCAGGGGCATAAGTGCTGACTCGGTGATGCCAAAAAATGCCTTCATCAGTAGCCCCCCTAGCCTTGTGCGACGAGGAAAGTGAGATGGTCAAGGATATCAATTTCTGGCTAAAACGGGCGTCTTGGAGACTTCGAAGCGTGAGAAACATCTTTGATCGATATTTTTTCAGAAGTTAGTTTTTTCTGAGGAGCTAATTTGAAATATGCTTCTATACGGTCGGGGTCAGGTAGCACGGTAAAGTGACCTCGAATTTTTTCGAATTTTAGGGAAACACTTTTCTCATAGTTGATTTTTTTTTTAGGAGCTAATTTGAAATAGGCTCCCATACGGTGGGGTCCGAGGTCAGGTAGCACGGTAGGGATGCTATCCTCTAGACGGGCGAGGCCTAGGGGGAGAGCATATTGAGCACGTCAGGGTGTTGCTCACCTGGAACTCTGGTCGATACATTTGGAGAAGGCACCCATATATGCCCTACTGGCCAGAGGTAGCGCGGTAGGGCGGTGGGCGTAATATAAAATGATGTCAGCTAGAGATAATGAGACAAAACTTTTGGATGGCGCTCCTAGACGGCATTTTTGGAGAATGTCGTCATCTGGACCCTGTTGGCTAGGAGTAGCGCGGCAGGACAGTGCCGATAGCCATCTGGTTGCCGGTAGAGCGGTCGGTTGCCGGCCAGCCGGTCGCCAGCGTAAAATATCTAGAAATTAACTCAATAATATCGCAAAAATATCCCGAAAATATCTCAAAATATCCTGAAAATATCGATCGCCGACCGGTCGATCTCCAGTCGAAAATATCTCAAAAATATCTCAAAATATCTCGAAAATATCTCTAAATTAATTCAGGTGGCGTGCGAGTGTGTAAGCTTTTGTTTTGAGCGGCATAGCCAAGGTACTTCAGAGTCTACCCTTTCCTCTTGACATTTTTGCCAAGTCAATTTCTGCTTGAACGGGTTTTTAGAGTTGTAAATATGTTGATTTTGTTTTTTAAATACTTCTCGTCTTTACCCAGGGCCAGGGACCACTAAAATATGCCCAGGGTCATGGACGACTAGCCCTCTAATCCAGGACATGAATTGATTATAAAAAGATCGTGTTGTGGATTTAAGAGGAGGGTTTACCAGGGTGTCTGGTCCTCTTGGTCCGTAGGGGCGCAACGCGACGGTTGGTCCCCCATGCTGGATTTTTATATTACGTTACTAAAATTAATTTGTACATGTACAATTTTATTCTTATAGTTATTTATTAAAATTTATAATTTTTATTTTTGTTATTTATAAAAATTCCCCCATTAGTAAAATTTCTGCGTCGTCCTGACAGGATACATTCCTAAAATCTTCTAACACCCCTCCACCCCGACCCCACCCCAGATATTTCCAAGAAATTGGGGGGTGGAAACTGTCTTTTTCTCACTCCTTCCATCTTTTAACTGAGTACAAAAAATTTCAAGACGTGGGCACCAAATACTCTCTTAACGACACGGACACGGACACAGACATAGGCACATATGCTCATACTTATTATCATGTATAAATAGAAGACAATTTGCAAGAGCTTCAACACAAGCATAAAAAAAAAAATTAAAAAATAAAAAATAAAAAAAATAAAGAGAGTGAGAGAGAAGGAGAGAGAGAGAATTGTTTCTTGGTACCTTAGTATATCCTCCTCCATAGCTCAACCTTCTGAAAGATTTTCATCAGAACCAGTAATGGTTTCGTCATTTTCCAAATTTTTCTCCAATTTTTTTATGCTGCTTTTCAATTCCAATAGGGTTTGCTCGATCGGTGAAGAAGAAGCTAGCTGTAAAAAGAAAGCTAATGAGAAAGGCAAATCAATGAGCAAGTCCAAGAGGAGTAGTTCTTCAGTTCCAGCATACAACTGTTCTGCTGAATCAATACTTTCTCGGATATAAAGATTCATTTTATAATGGTAAGGTTGTTCCATTGTGACCCGGAGGTCTCGAGTTGAAATCTTAAAAACAGCCTCTTTGTATACAGGCTGCGTACATCTGGTTCTCTCCAGATCCTGCAATAGCAGGAGCCTTTTGTCTTTATTTTATTTTACTTTTTTTTATGGGATTGGGGATGTAATTTTTAAGCAGGGATTGTATGTTTTATTAATGTAAAATTGTCTATATTATGTAATAATAAAAACAATATTTGATCTTTTGTAATCCATTTCTAGTTTATTCTGAGTTAGTACATTGATCTCAATAACAAATAAATAGAACAGGTGAAATAAATATTAATATTTTAATTAATTTGTCTAAAATCACTAAATAATCTGATAATTTTGACATAAATATATAACTATCCATGCTTTAAGGTGTAAAGTGTAATTAAAACTTGTTGCAGATATGAGAGAGAGGAGATGGAAAGAGAAAGTATGAAGCGGGGTGCATTTAATTATTTTGGATTACAAAATTAAAAAATGATCTATTGAGGAATTAACACATACTTAAAGATAATTAAAAAAACCAAAAATTCGTTAAAAGGAAAAGAAAAAAAAAGACAGAATCAGCCTCCTCGGCCTCATGGGCCCCGGTTTGGTTATTGTTTACGTTCCCTAATTTCTATTCTCACTATCAAAATTTTGGGATTAATGTAGAGAAACGTGTTTGGTTTGATAAACATGATTTTGTTCCTAAAATTTTGGGAGAGTAATTCCAGAATTCATTAACAACCTAAGAAACAAAAAAAAATGTGAATTCCTATACACTCTCACAAAACTATTCCCACTAACACCTTGCCTGCCGCCGCCACCACCCTCGGCAACCACCATCCCGCGGGCCACCAATATGCTCCGACCACCACCATCTGTGACCACAACCACCCCCGGCCACCACCATGCCGGCCAATATACATTTAAAAAAAAAATTAAAAAAAAAAAGGCAAATATTGGAACCAAACTTGGTTTTTGTTTTTGTTCTCAAAGATTAAAAGAAACAATTTCAGAACAATAACATGTTTCTATTCCCAAAATACTCCAGAACCGAAACAGAATTTTCAGCCCAATTTATAAGAAGTAGAAATAGAAAAACAAATATATATCCTAAAAAATTAATCAAGAATTCTAAATCAAACTTAATATATATATCAAATTGGAAAGATACATTTAAGATTCTTAAGCTCATACATATCGATAATTTCATGTAGGATTAATGGCACTTTACCTTACCCCTATGGTTGACTGAATTGCACTTTATCCTAGTAATATTTTCGTAAACACTGAACTCTCGTATTAACTTTTATGTATGATAGTGGTAACTTTTATGTATGATAGGAAAAATACTTGGGTTTAGAAGGGTAGATTTTTGTTACGGACTATATTGAAAATTTAATACATTTCCTAATTAAAGTTCAAATTAACCAGCTTAAACTGAAGGGTTTTTTACAGTGGCGGAGCTGCTTGGTGCCCAGCGGGGATTCAAGCCTCCCCAAACTTTTGAAATCTTTCATTATTACCCTAATAATTTTTAGGGGGGCGAAACAATTAAAACCCTTTAAAATGTTATATAAGTTCTCTTAAATTATAAAAATATCTAATTAACTCCCTAAAAATATTAACAACCCCCAAAAAAAATGTACTTCCGCCGGCGGCTTTTCACAAACATGAATTAATTCTCTTTTAATATGAAAATGACAATAACTAATAATCTAAGGACACTTGAAAGTCAACATTCAATTTCCTTGTCAATTAAGCAAAAAACTATGATTGGCCAAGGATCGTATGACTGAGGGCATCTTTGAGAAATGTTCAACATCAAACCTCTTCCAAAATTTATGAGAAAAAAAAAAATAGAGTTTTTGACATTTCACATCCCTAAAGTTCGACTATTATTTCACTTTGGTTTTTATAGTTTCAATTTGAACACATGACACTTTGAAGTTTCGTTATCATCCTTACCTCAGCCCAAAATCCCAATCTATAGCTCCATCAAAATTATGGATGACAAATGACCACCTACCGTGAACCCACCTGTTTTTAAAGGGAACTTTTGGGGATTTCCAATTTATTCCTTTGCCCCTTATCTTCTACGAAAAAAAAAAAAATAAGAGGCTAGAAATGCCCAAATTTCTTTAAAAACAGTCGAGTGTGGGCAAGTGACTATTTTCCGTACGGTTTTTCATGCGCGGGGCCGGGCCGGGCTGGATTTTTGCTAAAAAATTATAAGATTCTTTAGGGCCCGATCACGCCCTTTTATGTATATATTAAAAAATAATTACTAAAATACAAAATACAATTTTTTTTCTTAAAAAATAAAAAAAAATAAAAAAATCAAACAAATGCCAATATCCATATTAATTAAGCATTCCTACCGGGCCACTACAAACTTCACTTCCAAGTCGAAATACATCATCCATATATCTATTCATATATATATCATATAATTTATCTATTTTATATATCTATTATTATATATAATAAATAATTGTTATATCAAAGGCTTCACATTGTACCGCCCTAAAAAATGATTGGGCCAAAAGTTTAAGACCCTAACCCAACCCATTGGCCTAAATTTTAGGCTCAAGCCCTAAAAATTGGGCAACGGGCACGGCAGACTAGTTGGGCCTCCAGGCTCATGAACAGCCCTAAATTGACTTGGACAGTAATGGGATGATTACGAACCTTTAAGGTGTTATACATTAAAATTGAAACCATGGGGACCAACGTGAGATTTTGGTCGAACTTGAGCGACACAAAGTGACAACCCCTAAAAATAATGAATTTGAGGTGCCACGTCAGCATTTTTCTTTATCCTACCCCACCCCCACCCTAGGTGTTTTCTAAGAAATTGGTTTTCCTTTCTCTTTCATTTACTGAGTATGTAATTTTAAAAACCGTGGGGATGAAGTAATCTGAAAATGACACGCACTAATGATAAAACACGCTCAGCTCTATCTATAAATGGAAGGCATTCTGCAACAGATTTTGCATAACACACACACAAAAAAAAAGGCTTGTTTTCATACCTTCTTCCTCCATAGCCAAAAGCTTTCTGATCAGTCCAGTAATGGCGTCTTCCTTCTCGAGCTTCTTCAGTTGCTTTTCGGATTCCCCTAGGGTTTCATGTGGAGGAGAAGAAGTTAGCTGTAAAAGTGAAGAAATAAAGGGGCAAAAAGGTCAGAACAAAAAATCAAAGAGCAAGAGTAAGAAGAAGAGTATTAGTAGTAGTAAGCCCCCAATTCCAATGTCATATTTCCCCATTGGATCACAATTTTCTCGGCTATGAGATTTTTTTACAGGCATTCTTCTTTCAGGAGCATCAACCATTTTTAAGTACTGGGATTTTTGTTTTATTTTATTCTTTCTTTTTGTTGTTGTAATTTTAAAGACAGGATTATATTTATATGTGGCTATTGACTATTGTTGTAATATATATATATATATATATATATATATATATATATATATATAAAAAGCATAATATATATAAAAATTGGAATTTCTATAAGGTTTTTATTGGGTTTATCTTATATTGAAGGTGGAAGGGACCAGTAGTTAGGTTATAAGTATAAAGGAAAGTCACGCCTCATGAGTTAATTTTTGAGTTTGAGAGTGGCAAGCACCACCCTAAAGCTTTGACTATTAAAACTCAAGCAACTCCATTAAAACTTTTGTTCCTAGAAATTTGGCAACAGAAACCAAAATATGGCAAGCATTTATAAAAAAAAAAAAAAAAATCATTGGGGTTTCGACGGTTGGACACTTTACACCCCTAAAATTTGACTGTTATTTCACTTTAGTCCTCATAGTTGCAATTTGAACACATGACACCCTACAATTCCGTAATCATCCCATTTCAGTTCAAATCAATAACTCCAATATAATTTTGGAGGACAAATAGTCAATTATCCTGCAACCAACTATATTTAAGGGAAATTTATGGGTATTTCCGACCTCTTCCTTTCACTCTACAAATTTCCTATAAAATCATCAACTTTGGAGTGATAGCTTACCTTTAAAATCGTTTGTACTCAGTAATCGATTATCCTTATGTATGATCAATTCAGTCGTTGTGGTGAGACTCTTTTATGGATTTCTTATCACATTATCCATAGGGTTCTCTTATCTATTCCTTCTACGAGCTCTGGTTGTTACATAAGGGAAAAGAGAGACAAAGGGACCCAAAAAAATGTATCAGCAATAAATTATTATTTCTGACTTCTGAGTATTTGGGCAGGAAGGAGAATGGACGTTCAGATGACTATTTTATGTCCAAAATTGAAATTGGGATAATCACTTGAATTGTAGTGTGATGATTAGCAAACTTTAAGCCGTTATATTATATGTTCAGGAGGGATTTACACTTTGTACCCCTTATGTATGATCAATTCAGTCGTTGTGGTGGGACTCTTTTATGGATTTCTTATCACATTATCCATAGGGTTCTCTTATCTATTCCTTTTACGAGCTCTGGTTATTACATAAGGGAAAAGGGAGACAAAGGGACCCAGAAAAATGTATCAGCAATAAATTATTATTTCTGACTTCTGAGTATTTGGGCAGGAATGAGAATGAAAGTTCAGATGACTATTTTATGTCCAAAACTGAAATTGGGATAATCACTTGAATTGTAGTGTGATGATTAACAAACTTTACGCCGTTATATGTTCAAGAGGGATTTACACTTTGTACCCCTGAAGTTCGACCAAAATCTTACTTTGGTCATAATACTGTAAAGTTTCTTCATCATACCACTATAGTTCAAGTCATTATCTCCATTATAATTTTGGATGAAAAACAGTCACCTGTCATGCACCTGACTATTTTTTAAGGCATTTTTTGGGCAATTCCAGCCTCTTTAACTACAAGGACCAAAATGAAATAATGGTCCAACTTCAGGAGTGCAAAGCATCAAAACCTCTATGTTCAGAGTGAAACAATAGGGATCAAAGTGAGATTTTGGTCAAACCTCAGGGGTACAAAGTGTAAGAACCTCTTAGAATAATCTAAGGACACGTGGAAACTCTATCTTCAACTTCTTTGTCAAACAAGCAACAAAGTCTGATAGGTCAAGGATCATATGAATCCTGCTATCTTAAGTGATATAAAAACTAGGTCTTTGATTAATTTTCAACACCCAATCCAGCCACCTCACCTTGTCAAACCTGGTGTTCTTTTGGTTTTATCTAGAAGGAAACAACAACGGGTCACTATAAGCAGGGGGCCATACAAGAAAAGGATGGGAATTTTGTTTCCATTTTGGAATATTTCAAGAATAGATACATGTTCGGTAACGACCATTATTCTGAAATTTTATTTTTTAATTTATGAGAATCGAAACAAGAACCCGTTTGGTTGCAAAATTTGTTCTTTTTTTTTCAATGTATGGTGGCCGGTGGGGTGGTGGTACGAATAATTTTGTGGGAGTGAATAGAAATCAACATTTTTTTTTTGTGTGTTTCTCAAATGTTTAAGGAATTCAGAAAATATTCTCAATTTATTCTCAAAATTGTGTGACCAAAAAGAAACGTGTTTACCAAAAGCGTTTTTGTATCTTAATTCCAAAATTACAGGAGCAAGAACAGAAATCAGGAAACAGAAACAACAACTAAACGCGGACGAAATCTCCTTCTTTCATCCTTCCTCAACAGTTAAAAATTACTCTCCAACAACAACCAAACGTGGCCGAAATCTCCTTCTTTCATCCTTCCTCAATAGTTAAAAATTACTCTCCAGCAAAAAGTTACAAAAATCAGGATTTTGAGGTGCCACATCAGCACTTTTTCTCTTCTCACGAGCTTTTTAAATGCCAATTTCAATTCCAGAATTGACCCGTTGAGGATTTCTTGCTTGCCAGTTCAATGGTCCCTAACTCAAGTTAACCTAACTCAAGCTACTATTAGGAAATAACCCTAAAATATAATCAAAAGTCTTTGTCTTCCCTTATCTTCCCATCGGGTAATTAAATAGATATTTGTGGTGATAGTTGAACTTGCAACTTTGCTTCTTTACATTCCATTATAGTTTTCATTGTTTTACTTTGTTAGTAATTTAGCATAAATTTTTTACATATGGTGTCCATTGTTCTTTAAGAATATGAGACCCATAGAAAAGAAGATGAGAGAAATTTTTTTACAATGGTTTGGAACCGTGCACAGAAGATCCATAGGAGTATCAGTGAAAAAATGTGATTTAGTTCAAATGCAGGGTGCTAATAGAGGGAGAGGTAAGCCTAAGAAGACTTAGAGCGAGACTATTAAAATTGATTTGTTGACATTAAAGTTAACTGAAGGAATGGCCCTTGATCGATCACTATGACGTAAACAGATTCATATAGCTGACCCTACTTAACTGTAGGACAAAGGCTTAGTTGTTGTTGTTGATTGAAATAAAATATTTAGGATAAATGAATTATTCATTTATTCAAATTTCATTGAAGAATATAGATATTTGATGAAATAATTAGAGATTGACAGAGATCAAGTATTATCATATTATTATGCTACAGAATATAACATATATAATATAAACATCTATTGAATTCTATTTCTATTTCCATAAAGTTGACAGAGATCAAGTATTATCATAGTATTATGTTATAGAATATAACATATATAATATAAAGATCCATTTGAATTCTATTTCTATAAATTATTATTAAAATAAAAGTATTCTCCGATGCATTTTTGTTTAGGAGGGAGGAAACTTACTTATGCCAAGATATCATTTCAAATTATGGATTTTTGAATTCGGAGAGGTTTTGAGAGGGTTCAGGATTTAGACATAGATCTAATATCCTCATCATCTTCTTGGCATGCTTGGCCTATTTGGAAAGTAGGAAGCTTCCTTGACAGCTCTTCATCTGCAAATGATTCTCGATATGAACACACAGAGCCAGGGTCCGGGCTGATCTTTGAATAGGAAAAAGAGTGGATCTGCAAGGTCACAAATGAATTGGCTTCCTAGAAAAAGGGATTGTTCGGTTATTTTTTTCTACTATTCTTTTTCTATTATTTGTAGGATTTTTTCAAAATCTTATATATTTCAATAGAACTAGCTCTAATACCATGTATAAAATGCAATTGGCCTAAATCACTCTCAAAAGACGCTTCTAGAGAGGAAGATTGTCCTAGGCTAGGATCGAGTAACATAAATGATGTGGGATTCAACAATATTCTTTGGGTTTTTTACACTTTAACTACTATCTCACTTTGGCCCTTGTGACCATTGTGACCTTTAGTTGGTAAAAAAAGAACAGGATTAATGATTCGGACTGAAGCGGGATGATTAGAAAATTTTAGGCTTTTATGCGTTCAAATTGAAGTTACAGGGACCAAAGTGAGATGACGGTCAAATTTCAGGGGTCTAAAGTGTCGAAAACCCATATTCTTTTGATCATAATCAAATATGCATTCACTGAGGGAAAAAAAAAAAAAAGGAGGAGAGAGGCACCAAACGTCTCGGAAAATATCTCTGCTTTGATACTGATGTCCAACATAATCTAAGGGACACCTGCAAGTCACATACAACTTCATTTACATTAAACCCACAAAAGAATAAAAATAAATAAACTATGATTGGCCAAAAAAAAATGGCCTTGAAGAATTTTCAACAATAATTCAGCTACGTTACCTTCATAAGATGCCAACTGCTGTTGTTGTCATCTTAAAAAGGGGAATTGTGCTAGATTCATCACTCCTGGATAGATAACATTTTGGAAAATTACACTTTTGGAAAAGTACAGGGTTGATGTCTTTGTAGACCCTGAGGTTTGTCAAATTGCACACTTGATCCCTTAAGTTTCACCATCTGTTTCAATCCCGCAAAATTGCAAACGTTGTTAATGATTTTGGACAGATAATGAGTTGTGTTCAGCACGTGGCCTTCAAATGGGGATATTTTCAACATTTCATTATTTCACTAAACCTTTTGAAAGAAAACTCAAGGGAAAACGTCTTAAATTTAGAAGGCCACGTGTTGAACACAACTTATTTTTCATTCAAAATCATTGACATCAATTTTTATTTTGGAAGACTAAAACATATGTGAAACTTGAAGGACCAAATCTGCAATTCGATAAATCTCAATGTCACAGGCTAAAGGTTTTCCCTAAGAAGCCGTGCGTCCTTAGCGTTATTCCACCCTGGTGAAAGCGCAAAGTAAGCCTAACCAACTCTATCGTTTGAGAACACTTTAATAAAGAGGGATAGAATTAAAGAAATAATCTCTTTATATCTTTAGAGAGTAAATATACAAGGATGCTAAACTCTAAAAGTTGAGAGATTTGAGAGATAATTTGGAGCAAATGAGCTCATCTCCTTATATAGGCCTTGCCATTGAGGATGGATGGTCCATAGCTGTTAAAGGCTCTAGGCGCACCAAGGCACACAAGGTGTCCCGGAGCCTAAGCGCACATTCAATTTGGAATAAACTCGACGATCTCTCCCTCACACATCGAGTCTTTTGGCCGGCTGAACCCTCAACCAGTCTTTCCCTTTGTGTTTATTAGGCCAATTATTATAACATGGGCTCTGATATCAGTGTAAGATGGTTTTGGGTCTCTCTCAACCCCAAAAGCTAGCTCATGAGGTAAGGTTTTCCCTCGCACTTATAATCTAACCATCAACCCCTTCCACATCCAATGTGGGATAATTCAATTTAATTTTTTGATTTATAATAATTGATAAATTCATCATACTTTATCATAATTTCTTACTATTTGTATACTACGCTACTAAAATTAATTTGTACATGTACAAGTTTATTCTTATAGTCATTTATTAAAATTTATAATTTTTATTATTATTATTATTTATAAAATTCTCCCATTAGTAAAATTTCTGCGTCGTCCCGACAGGGTACATTCCTATAACCTTCTAACACCCACACTCCACCCCGACCCCACCCCAGATATTTCCAAGAAATTGGGGGGTGGAAACTGTCTTTTTCTTACTCCTTCCATCTTTTAACTGAGTACAGAAAATTTCAAGACGTGGGTGCCAAGGACTCTCTTAACGACACAGACACAAACACAGACATGCTTATTATCATGTATAAATAGAAGACAATTTGCAAGAGCTTCTACACAAGCATTAAAAAAAAAAAAAATAGATAGAGAAAGGAGAGAGAGAATTGTTTCTTGATACCTTAATATATCCTCCTCCACAGCTCAAAACCTTCTGAAAGATTTTCATCAGAACCAGTAATGGCTTCTTCCTTCTTCAATTTTTTTGGCTGCTTTTCGATTTCCAGTAGGGTTCGCTCGATCGGTGAAGAAGAAGTTAGCTGTAAAAAGAAAGCTAATGAGAAAGGCAAATCAATGAGCAAGTCCAAGAGGAGTAGTTCTTCAGTTCCAGCATACTACTGTTCTGCTGAATCAATACTTTCTCGGATATAAAGATTCATTTTATAATGGTAAGGTTGTTCCATTGTGACCCGGAGGTCTCGGGTTGAAATCTTAAAAACAGCCTCTTTGTATACAGGCTGTGTACATCTGGTTGTCTCCAGATCCTGCAATAGCAGGAGCCTTTTGTCTTTATTTTATTTTACTTTTTTTCATGGGATTGGGGATGTAATTTTTAAGCAGGGATTGTATGTTTTATTAATGTAAAATTGTCTATATTATGTAATAATAAAAACAATATGTGATCTTTTGTAATCCATTTCTAGCTTATTCTGAGTTAGTACGTTGATCTCAATAACAAATAAATAGAAAAGGTGAAATAAATATTAATATATTAATTAATTTGACTAAAATCACTACATAATCTGATAATTTTGACATAAATATATAACTATCCATGCTTTAAGGTGTAAAGTGTAATTAAAACTTGTTGCAGGTATGAGAGAGAGGAGATGGAAAGAGAAAGTATGAAGCCGGGTGCATTTAATTATTTTGGATTAAAAAATTAAAAAATGATCTATTGAGGAATTAACACATACTTAAAGATAATTAAAAAAAACCAAAAATTCGTTAAAAGGAAAAAAAAAAAAAAAGACAGAATCAGCCTCCTCGGCCTCATGGGCCCCGGTTTGGTTATTGTTTACGTTCCTTAATTTCTATTCTCACTATCAAAATTTTGGGATTAATGTAGAGAAACGTGTTTGGTTTGATAAACACGATTTTGTTCCTAAAATTTTGGGAGAGTAATTCCAGAATTCATTAACAACCTAAGAAACAAAAAAAAATGTGGATTCCTATACACTCTCACAAAACTATTCCCACTAACACCCTGCCTGCCGCCGCCGCCGCCACCACCCTCGGCAACCACCATCCCGCGGGCCACCAATATGCTTCGACCACCACCATCTGTGACCACAACCACCCCCGGCCACCACCATGCCGGCCAATATACATTTAAAAAAAAATTAAAAAAAAAAAGCCAAATATTGGAACCAAACTTGGTTTTTGTTTTTGTTCTCAAAGATTAAAAGAAACAATTTCAGAACAATAACATGTTTCTATTCCCAAAATACTCCAGAACCGAAACAGAATTTTCAGCCCAATTTATAAGAAGTAGAAATAGAAAAACAAATATATATCCTAAAAAATTAATCAAGAATTCTAAATCAAACTTAATATATATATCAAATTGGAAAGATACATTTAAGATTCTTAAGCTCATATATATCGATAATTTCATGTAGGATTAATGGCACTTTACCTTACCCCTATGGTTCACTGAATTGCACTTTATCCTAGTAATATTTTCGTAAACACTGAACTCTCGTATTAACTTTTATGTATGATAGTGGTAACTTTTATGTATGATAGGAAAAATACTTGGGTTTAGAAGGGTAGATTTTTGTTACGGACTATATTGAAAATTTAATACATTTCCTAATTAAAGTTCAAATTAACCAGCTTAAACTGAAGGCTTTTTTTACAGTGGCGGAGCTGCTTGGTGCCAGCGGGGATTCAAGCCTCCCCAAACTTTTGAAATCTTTCTTTATTACCCTAATAATTTTAGGGGGAAATTAACAATTAAAATCCCTTAAAATTTTATATAAGTCCTCTTGAATTATAAAAACATCTAATCAAAACCCCCCCCCCCCCCCCCCCCCCCCAAAAAAAAAATCTACTTCCGCCGGCGGCTTTTCACAAACATGAATTAATTCTCTTTTAATATGAAAATGACAATAATTAATAATCTAAGGACGCCTGAAAGTCAACATTCAATTTCCTTCTCAATTAAGCAAAAAACTATGATTGGCCAAGGATCGTATGACTGAGGGCATCTTTGAGAAATGTTCAACATCAAACCTCTTCCAAAATTTATGAGAAAAAAAAAATAGAGTTTTTGACATTTCACATCCCTAAAGTTCGACTATTATTTCACTTTGGTTTTTATAGTTTCAATTTGAACACATGACACTTCGAAGTTTCGTTATCATCCTTACCTCAGCCCAAAATCCCAATCTATAGCTCCATCAAAATTATGGATGACAAATGACCACATACCATGAACCCACCTGTTTTTAAAGGGAACTTTTGGGGATTTCCAATTTATTCCTTTGCCCCTTATCTTCTACGAAAAAAAAAAAAAAAAAAAGAGGTTAGAAATGACCAAATTTCTTTAAAAACAGTCGAGTGTGAGCAAGTGACTATTTTCCGTATGGTTTTTCATGCGCGGGGCCGGGCCGGGCTGGATTTTTGCTAAAAAATTATAAGATTCTTTATGGCCCGATCACGCCCTTTTACGTATATATTAAAAAATAATTACTAAAATACAAAATACAATTTTTTTTCTTAAAAAATAAAAAATAATAAAAAAATCAAACAAATGCCAATATCCATATTAATTAAGCATTCCTACCGGCCGCTACAAACTTCACTTCCAAGTCGAAATACATCATCCATATATCTATTCATATATATATCATATAATTTATCTATTTTATATATCTATTATTATATATAATAAATAATTGTTATATCAAAGGCTTCACATTGTACCGCCCTAAAAAATGATCGGGCCTAAAGTTTAAGACCCTAACCCAACCCATTGGCCTAAATTTTAGGCTCAAGCCCTAAAAATTGGGCAACGGGCACGGCAGACTAGTTGGGCCTCCAGGCTCATGAACAGCCCTAAATTGACTTGGACAGTAATGGGATGATTACGAACCTTTAAGGTGTTATACATTAAAATTGAAACCATGGGGACCAACGTGAGATTTTGGTCGAACTTGAGCGACACAAAGTGACAACCCCTAAAAATAATGAATTTGAGGTGCCACGTCAGCATTTTTCTTTATCCTACCCCACCCCCACCCTAGGTGTTTTCTAAGAAATTGGTTTTCCTTTCTCTTTCATTTACTGAGTATGTAATTTTAAAAACCGTGGGGATGAAGTAATCTGAAAATGACACGCACTAATGATAAAACACGCTCAGCTCTATCTATAAATGGAAGGCATTCTGCAACAGATTTTGCATAACACACACACAAAAAAAAAAGGCTTGTTTTCATGCCTTCTTCCTCCATAGCCAAAAGCTTTCGGATCAGTCCAGTAATGGCGTCTTCCTTCTCGAGCTTCTTCGGTTGCTTTTCGGATTCCCCTAGGGTTTCATGTGGAGGAGAAGAAGTTAGCTGTAAAAATGAAGAAATAAAGGGGCAAAAAGGTCAGAACGAAAAATCAAAGAGCAAGAGTAAGAAAAAGAGTATTAGTAGCAGTAAGCCCCCAATTCCAATGTCATATTTCCCCATTGGATCACAATTTTCTCGGCTATGAGATTTTTTTACAGGCATTCTTCTTTCAAGAGCATCAACCATGTTTAAGTACTGGGATTTTCGTTTTATTTTATTCTTTCATTTTGTGGTTGTAATTTTAAAGACAGGATTATATTTGTATGTGGCTATTATTGTAAAATAAAAAAAAAATAGCATATTATATAGAAGAATTGGAATTTTTATAAGGCTTTTATTGGGTTTATCCCACATCGGATATGAAATGGGCCGATAGTCAAATAATAATTGTAAGGGAAAGTCACTCCTCATGAGCTAACTTTGGGGTACTTGAAAGTGGCACAAGACCACCCTAAAGCTTTGACTAATAAAAATCAAGCAACTCCATTAAAACTTCTGTTCCTAGAAATTTGGGAACAGAAACCAAAATATGGCAACCATTTAAAAAAAATATCATTGGAGTTTGGACACTTTGC
The DNA here is from genome assembly GCA_016647705.1 of Eucommia ulmoides. Classification (NCBI taxonomy): domain Eukaryota; kingdom Viridiplantae; phylum Streptophyta; class Magnoliopsida; order Garryales; family Eucommiaceae; genus Eucommia; species Eucommia ulmoides. The sequence goes on from JAENRU010000488.1 coordinate 279,593, forward strand.
TCCCCTGAAATTTGATCGTTATTTCACTTTCGTCCTCATAGTTGCAATTTGAACACATGACACCCTGCAATTCCGTAATCATCCCATTTCAATTCAAATCAACAACTCAAATATAATTTTGGACGACAAATAGTCAATTGCCATGCAACCAACTATTTTTAAGGGGAATTTATAGGCATTTCCGACCTCTTCCTTTCACTCTACAAATTTTCTATAAAAATCAACAACTTTGGAGTGATAACTTACCTTTAAAATCGTTTGTACTAGGTCATCGATTATCCTTATGTATCCTTATGTATGAAGATACTCAATTCGGTCATTGTGGCAAGACTCTTTTATGGATTTCTTTTCACAATATCCATAGGGTCCTCTTATTTATTCTTTCTACGAGCTTTGGTTGTTACAGAACGGAAAAGGGAAACAAAGGGACGCAGACAAATGTATCAACAACAAATTATATTTCTGACTTCTGAGTATTTGGATAGGAATGAGAATGGATGTCAGATGACTATTATATGTCCAAAGTTGTAATGGAGATAATCACTTGGATTGTAGTGTGATGATTAGCAAACTTTAAACTATTATATCTTCAAGGGGAATTTACACTTTGCACCCCTAAAGTTTGACCAAAATCTCACTTTGGTACCCATAGTTACAATTTGAATACATAATACCGTAAATTTTTCTTGATCATACCACTATAGTCCAAGTCATTATCTCCATTACAATGTTGGATGGAAAACAACCACCTGTCACATACCTGACTGTTTCTTAAGAGGTTTTTTGGGCAAGTCCAACCTCCTTCACTACCATTCTTTTTCCCACCCAAAGATCATAAATATGTATAACAGAGTATGTATGAATATATGTATAGTGTGGAATCGCACATTGATGTTAGATCCCCCAATATCTGTTCGCAGTAGTTTGCAAAGTCCACTTTGCGCATGAGGGGGTGTGTTAAATCCTGGGTTAATAGCACTTTACCCCCTTGTGGTTTGACCAATTTGCACTTTATCCCCATATGGTTTAAAAATCGTCACTTACCTCTCTGTGGTTAGATATTTGTTACACTTACCCCCCTATATCAAGGGAATAAGTGGTTTGAAAATCTAACCACAGCGGGGATAAGTAGCGATTTTCAAACCCATGGGGGTAAATGCAAATCGATCAAATCACAAGAGGTAAAGTTTAATTAACCCTTAAATCCTACATCGCTTGTATTACGTGATCCTGAGCTATATATAAAGTCTATGGCAATCCTCCTCTTTCAAGGCGTCTTTCAAAAGTGAGTGAGACCCATTGGGTTCCTACATGATATCAATGGTAGGTCTTTTGCCTGATATTGAGCGTGTTAAATCTCACATCAATTTTGGGCCCCCGATATCCGCTCACAGTGGTTTGTCAAAATTCACCCAGCACATGAGGGGGCGTGTTGAATCCCACATTGATGTTGGGGCTCCCAATATCCATTCACATTAGTTCGGCAAGGTCCAGCATGTTGAATCCTACATCGCTTGTGTTACCCAATCCTGAGCAATATATAAAGTCTAGGGCAATCCTCTTCTTACAAGGCGTCTTTTAAGAGTGAGTTAGGCCAATTGAGTTGCTATATATATGTATATATATAGGACTTCTTCGTCGAAAATTTATAAGGAAGAAAAAAATAAGTTAGAAATACCCATAAAGTCCCCTTCAAAATAGTCGGGTGCACGACAGTTGGTTGTTCATTCATCGTCTAAAATTATAATGGAGTTATTGATTTGGACTGAAGTGAGATGATTACAGAACTTTAGGGTAGTAAAATTGCAACAATGGGACCAAGATGAAATAATAGTCAAAATTTAGGGGTGCAAAGTGTCAAAACCGCTATATTCAAATTGAAACAATAGGGACTAAAGTGAAATTTTGGTCAAACTTCAGGGGTACAAAGTGTCAATACCCCTTAGAATAATCTAAGGACATACGGCAACTCTACCTTCAACTTCCTTGTCAAATAAGCAACAAAGTGTGATAGTCAAGGATCATATGAATCGTGTTATCTTAAGTGAGATAAAAACTACGTCTTTAACGAATTTTCAACACACAATTCAGCCACCTCACCTTGTCAAACCTCACTTCAGCCAATTCAACGGGTCACTGTAAGCAGGGGGAACATACAAGAACTATCAGAGGCAATCGAGTTATGAAGGTGGCGTTTGGTAGTGTATTTGCTTTTCCATTTCTACTTCTAATAAATTGGGATGAAAATTCTGCCTCCATTCTAGAGTATTCCAGGAATAGATACATGTATGATAACGATAATTATTCTAAAATTATTTCTTTTAATTTATGAGAAAACACTACAAAATTTGTTTTTTTTTTTCTAAATGTACAATGGCCCGGAGGTGGTGGTGGCCGGCAAGATGGTAGTGGGAATAATTTTGTGAGAGTGGAAAGGCAACATTTATTTTGTTTCTCAGATTCTTTAGAAATTGAGAAAATATTCTCAAATTACTTCTAAAATTGTGGGAATAAAAAGAAATGTGTTTACCAAACGCGTTTTTGTACATTAATCCCAAAATTTTAGGAACGGGAACAGAAACAACAACCACAAAAACATCAACCAAACGTGGTCAGAATCTCCCTCCTTCATGCTTCCTCAACAGTTAAAAATTAATCTCCAGCAAAAAATTATAAAAATCAAGATTTTGAGGTGCCACATCAGCATTTTTTTCTCTTCTCACAAGCTTTTCAAATGCCGTAATCAAAAGTCTTCATCTTCCCTTATCTTCCTATCAAGTAATTAAGTACATATTTGTGGCGATGGTTGAACTTGCAACTTTGCTTATTTACATTCCCAGTTTTCATTGTTAGTAATTTAACATAAATTTTTAACATATGTTGCCATTGTTTGTTTTCCTTTTTTCCCAACGTAGATGAGAATGCTATGGTGGATAAGTGGAAAGAAAAAAATAAAATTATCAGAGAGAATTTAGGAATAACACCCATCGAAGAGAAGATGAGAAAATATTGTTTTAAGATGGTTTGACCATGTGCATAGAAGACCCATAAAACCACCAATGATAAAATACGATTTAGTTCAAGTGCGGGAGGCTACTAGAGGGAGAGGTAAGCCAAAGAATAATTGGAACAACACTATTAGAATTGATTTGATGACATTAAACCTGATTGAGGGATGACCCTTAATCGATTACTATAGCATAAACGGATTCACATAGCCGAACTTACTTAACTGTGGGACAAAGACTTAGTTGTAGTTGTCGTTGATATTTTTTTCTACTATTTTTTTTCTTATTTTTGTAGGATTTTTTCAAATTCTCATATATTTTAAAAGGACTGGCTCTGATACCATGAATAAATCTAATGGGCCTAATTCACTCTCAAAAGACGCCTTTAGAGAGGAGGATTGCCCTAGGTTTTATATATAGCTCAAGATCAAGTAATACAAGTGATGTGGGATTCAGCAATATTCTTTGTTTTTACACTTTTCACCTTTCAACTTTGGCCCTTGACCCTTAGGGATCAAAAAGCGTAACAAGTTTAATGATTTGGACTGAAGCGGGATGATTACAAACTTTTAAGTGTTATGTGTTCAAATTGAAGTTACATGGACCAAAGTGAGATAATGGTCAAATTTCAGGGGTCAAAGTGTCGAAAACTCATACTCTTTTGATAATAATCAAGATAAGTATTCGCTGGAGGAGAAAAAAAAAAGGAGAAGAGCACCAAACCTCTCTTAAAATACCTCTGCTTTGATGCTGATGTCCAACATCAAACACCATTTGTACCATAATCTAAGGCGCACCTGCAAGTCACATACAATTTCATTTATATTAGAACCCCCCCACCCCAAAAAAAATAAAATAAATAAATAAACTATGATTGGCCAAAAACAAGACCTTTGAAGAATTTTCAACAATAATTCAGCTAAGTTACCTTCAGAAGCTGCCAAATGCTGTTGTTGTCTTCTTAAAAAAGACCATTTGTGCTAGATTCATCACTCCTAGATGGATAACATTATGGAAAATTACAAATTTCGTCCCTAAAGTAAGCAGTTGGTGTCTTTGTGGATACTGAAATTTGTCAACTTGCACGTTTGATCCCTCAAGTTTCACAGTTTGTTTCAATCCCGCAAAATTGAAAACGTTGTTAATAATTTTGGATAGTGCTCAGCACGTAGCCTTCGAATGAAAATATTTCGTCATTTTATTATTCAACTAAATCTAAGACGTTTTCCGCAAACAATTTCTTAACAACGATTGAGATTTTTCCCCCTCATTCTTTGGACGAATCGTTGTTAAAGAAAATTTATGGGAAAACGTCTTCACTGGAAGGTCATATACTAAGCATAACTTATTTTCCGTCCAAAATCATTAACATCATTTTTTATTTTGCAAGGCCGAAACATATGGGAAACTTGAAAGACCAAATCTGCATTTCGGTAAACCTCAGTGTCACGGGCTAAAGGTTTTCCCTAAGAACCCGTGCAGCCTTAGCATTATGCCACCATGTTGAAAGCACTAAGTAAGTCTAACCAAATCTATCACTAGCGGAAGACTTTAGTAACAAGGGAAGGAATTGGGGAAAGGCAAGGAATTGGAAGAAAGAATATATTTATATCTTTAGAGAGGAAATATACAATGATTCTAAGCTCTAAGAGTTTAGGGATTTGAGGGATAGTTTAGAGCAAATGAGTTACTCTCCTTATATAGGCCTTAGCATTGAGAATGGATGGTCAAAATTGATTTAATCTGACAGTCGAGACTCAAGGCCTAGAACCTTTCTACAAAATATCCTCCTAAAGAATCCTTTAGAATCTTCTATATACATTTAGAAATATACAAGGCAATCTTCTTTAGACTACCCTAGAGTTCTCTAGAACCTTTCAGAAATTGGAGAGCCTCTTTGAATTGGGTCTCCCTTTTTACTTGGGTTGGATCAAAATTGGTCGTGTTAGGGCCCAAGGACTTTGGCCGTGACATCAGGGTCCACATAGACACCCACACCATACATTTACGGGTGAAAAATATAATTTTCTTACAATATTTCAAGGAAATACTAGAGGGAAGTTAAAATTTTCATCTAACAAGTGTATACTGTTAGTCACACTGCTGTAACAAATGTATGCTGATAAATAATACAGAAGTAATAAAAATAAAAAAAATAAACTATGACTGGCCAAAAAAAATGGCCTTTGAAGAATTTACAACAATGATTCAGCTAAGTTACCTTCATAAGCTGCCATATGCTGTTGTTGTCTTCTTAAAAAGGACAATTTGTGCCCGACTCATCACTCATAGATGGATAACATTTTGGAAAATTACACTTTTGGTCCCTAAAAGTATGGGGTCGGTGTCTTTGTGGAAACTGAGGTTTGTCAAATTGTACATTTGATCCCTCAAGTTTCACCATTAGTTTCAATCCCACAAAAATTGAAAACTCTTTCAATGATTTTAGATAGAAAATGGGTTGTACTCAATACGTGACGTTCGAATGAAAATATTTTCGTCATTTCTTTATTCCACTTCTTTATTCCACTAAACCTAAGACGTTTTCCGCTACCCATTTCCTAACAACGATTTAGTTCTCTCTCTCATTTTGGTAGAATTTTCCTTCAAGTTTCTACTTCAACCATCATGCATTTCTCTACTTCAACCATCCTACCTTGCGGATAGAAATGAAAATGCTACGGTAGATAAGTAGAAAAATGAAAATGGATAAAATTAAAAATGAAATTATTAGAGATAATATAGGAATAATACCCATCAAAGAGAAAATGAGTAAAAATCTTTTACGATGGTTTAGACATGTGCATAGAAGACACATAAAAACACCAGTGAAAAAATGCGATTTAGTTCCAAGTGTGGGGGGCTACTAGAGGAAGAAATAGACCTAAGAAGACTCGGAACGAAACTATTAGAATTGATTTGATAACATTAAACCTGACTGAGAGGATAACCCTTAATTGATCCTTACGGTGTAAATGGATTCATGTAACCGACCCTACTTAAGTGGGACAAAAACTTAGTAGTAGTTGTTGTTCCTCTTCTTCTTCGTACGGATCGTTGTTAAAGAAAACTTAGGGGAAAACGCATGTGCTGAACACAACCCATTTTTTGTTCAAAATCATTAACATCACTTTTTATTTTGCAAGACTGAAACATATGTAAAACTTGCAAGACCAGATTGAAACATATGTGAAACTTGCATGACCAAATCTGCAATCCGATAAGCCTAAGGATCCACATTGACACCCACCCCCCACACTTTTACGAACAAAAAATATAATTTTCCTATAATAGTCCAAGGAAATACTGGGGGAAAGTTCCAATTTTCATCTCATATAAATACGGGAAGTACAATAGACTGCTCAAAGTTGTTTGCTAGAAACCGGTGTTCATATAACAAACCAAACAGGCTCTAGTTAACACACACTGATGTAACAAGTGCATACTGTCAAATAACACAGAAGTTACATTTTACATCTTAGTTATTGCCTAGAAATAAAGATAGGGGTTCAAGATAACGGCGTAAACCGCTCATCGATAATATATTTTAGACATTAAAACCGAACTCCCTCTACGCCACCATAATATTACTCTTCCTTGTGCAATTCTTTCAGAAAATCTTCGTTATCAACCAGAACCTACATTGCAGCAAATGAACAAAAATTTAGCTCTTGCTAAATTTTTCTCCACTTGAGTAGTACACTCACTTTTTTGTAGAAAGAGCGGGGGGGGGGGGGGGGGGGTTTGCTTTCTACCACTTTATACTTAAATTTTGTTTCATTTTGACCCCTACTTTAAAAACCTCTACTTTCTCCACTTGAGTAGTACACTCACTTTTTGTAGAAAGAGAGGGAGGGGGGGGGGGGGGGGGGGGGGGGGGGTGTTTGCTTTCTACCACTTTATACTTAAATTTTGTTTCATTTTGACCCCTCTACTTTCTCCACTTGAGTAGTACACTCACTTTTTTGTAGAAAGAGAGGGAGGGGGGGGGGGGGGGGGGTGTTTGCTTTCTACCACTTTATACTTAAATTTTGTTTCATTTTGACCCCTCTACTTTAAAAACCTATACTATACCCCGTTCTACTTATCATAAATTAGAAAATTAACTTTTTTTCTCTTTAACTTGACGAAACATGCAAAAAAAAATTGGTTAATAAATATCCAACTACCCTTTATTTTAATTTTTAGTTTATTTTGTCTTTAATAAAAAAATAAAGAGGTAGAGAGAAAGTGCTAGTTTTTTCCCTTTTATTGCCGTTAAATATCGAATCTAAATTAAAAAATTAAAAATAAAAAGAAATTAAGTCATTTTCTATATTTATATATATATATATGTATATGTATATATGTATATGTATGTATTCTGAATAAAATGTGAGTTTCTCAGTAGAAGGGGATGAAGTGTAGGTTTTTAAAGTATAGGGGTTAAAATGAAACAAGACTAAAGTACAAGGGCATAAAAGGGAACTAACCCAACAAAAACTTACCGTTTTCCAACCATCTGGATCAAGGAAAGACGTGATCTTGGTGTTGATTCCTGGAATTGGACCGGGTGGTCGAGTAATCTTTCCTCCAAGCTCTTGGGTGACAAGTTTGACAACCTCAGCACTTTTGTACACATCATCACTACTGATTGCAACCTAGAATGGGCAGATCCAGATTAAATGAGAAACAGAATATTCAAAACAATTGGGGGTTTTTACACTTTGTATCCCTCAAGTTTAACCAAAATCTCACATTGGTCCCCATAATTTCAATTTGAACATATAACACCTTAAAGTTTCATAATCATCCCATTAGAATCCAAGTCACTATTCTCATTACAATTTGGAGTGAAAACAGTCATATGCCGCGCACTTGTCTGTTTTTAATGGACTCTATGGGCATTTCCAGCCTCCTACTTTCTCCCCTCCCATTCTCCTTCCTAATTAGAAATATAAATCTAACGTAATATCAATATATACACACACACATACATGATTTTATTTTTTTTAAGAACTTTTGAGGGGCAAAGGAATAGGTTGCCCATAAGTTCCTCTTAAAAATTATTGGGTGCATGGCAGGTGACTAATTGCCGTCCAAAATTGTAATGGAGCTACACATTTCGATTGAATTGTGACGAATACGAAACTTCATGGTGTCATGTGTTCAAATTGAAACTAAGGGGGGCCAAAGTGAAATAATGGTCAAACTTCAGTGGTGAAAAATGTTGAAAACTCAAACAAAAGATGCTTTAGTTGTTCAAATAGTGTAAGCCTAACCTGGGCGTATGCATTTCCTTTGGTGTATTCAGTCACCCCATGGTTATAGGTTAATGCAATTATAGGTGCCTTGTCTTCATCATCATATCCCATAATAGCTATAGCATACTGCGCAGTACACAATTTAAACAATAATATATATATATATATATATATATATAAAATAAATTTTTCACCTGATTGATAGTAAGGAAAACAAGAAGAAAGAACCAAATTTTTACCTTTTGTTGCGGTCTATCAATCTTCCTCAATAGTTTCATGCCCAACGCCTGCATAAGCCAAGAAAAAACATGTAACTGCCGGTTCATATATATTTGTTGGAATATTTAATATCTCCACCAATATATTATTTGTTATTTAGTTAGAATATCTATTTTATAAAAGGTCATATTGACCGGCTCTTCTTTTCCCATTTTTTAGCCTAATTTAATTTTCTCTTTAGGATATATAAAGAGGTGTGTACATCATACTTCAAATATATAAAAATCTTCTCATTTTTCCTGCATACCTTTTTGGTATCCTTTTATATTTATGTCCATACAGACTTGAACTATCCACCTAGCCATATAAACATCAAGCAAATATGCCTTTTTGCTGAATTCCAGTTGTTTTCCCTCATTAGTGTTCTCACCATTATCTCTTCATAGCAACTTTCCATTCATTATTTACAACAATAAACCCCAATCTCCTTTCTCTCCTTTTCTTTTGATTCTATTCAATGATCTGAGCTTATAATTTGTTCACCAATGAAATATAAAATACGCTCTGTTAGATTTTGCCTGAGGAAATCTAAATTAGAGTTGTTAATATATTTATTATTAAGGGTAAAATTGTCTTTTATTCTTTTTTAGCTCTTTTTATTGTAGTCTATATAAGTCATCTTTCTTAGATATCTGCATTCATTATTTGCAATGATAAACCATAACCTCCTTTTTATCCTTTCTCGTGATTCTATGTTATTCAACGACCTTAACAAGAATACTACAGGCAACCTGTTATGGGTCAAAATTGAAATTTCTAAACCACATCCAGATGCACTGACAATATCATATTTCTTAGATATCTGTATTTATTATTTGCAATAATAAACCATAACCTCCTTTTTATCCTTTCTTGTGATTCTATGTTATTCAACGACCTTAACAAGAATACTGCATCCAACCTGGGATGGGTCAAAATTGAAATTTCTAAACCACATCCATATGCACTGACAATATTATATTACATAGACATCTTCAAATAGTGATAAAAGTTTAAAACTATCGGACTAAAGCCAAAGATCCTGACAAAATAAACAGCTGTAACTTGACCCTCAATCTGTAAACTAAACATGGTTGACAAGGGCGGAGTTGACAAGGGCGGAGTTATTAGGGTACAGGGACTCCAACGCCCTCTCAACTGTTCGAAATTTTCACTATTGTCCCAGTAGTTTTAGAAAAAATCAATTAAAATCTCTTACAATTTACATAAGCTCTCCCTTTACAACAACAATAACAACTAAGTCTTTATCCCACTTAAGTAGGGTCCACTTACGCCATAGTGATCGATTAAGAGTCGTCTTCTCAGTCAGGTCTAATGTCATCAAATAAATTCTAACAATCACGTCAAGTCTTCTTCTTAGACCTACCTCTCCCTCTAATAACCCCCACACTTGAACTAAATCGCATTTTTTCACTAGTGTTACTATGCACCTGCACACTCCATCGTAAACGATTTTCTCTCATCTTCTCTTTGATGAATGCTATTCCTAAATTCTCTCATATAGTTTCATTCTTAATTTTATCTATTCTCATCTTTCCACTCATCCACAGAAGCATCTTCATTTTTTCCACACCAATTTTCTAAACATACTTCGTGCTTACCGCCCAACATTTTGAATCATACAGAATCACCAATCTTATTGCAGTTTTTTAAAATTTTCCTTTGAGTTTTAAGGTATCCTACGATAATATATTACCCCAACTACATTTCTTTAGTTTAACCATCGTACCATGACTTTATAAGTAATATCCTCCTCAATTTCATCATTAACCCCAATCATTGAATCTAAATATCTAAAATGATCATCCTTTGAAATTTCTTGATCTCCAATTTTGACCGCACCATCATCTCTTCGAATATTAATAATATTACAATGCATGTATGTTTCTGCTAACCTTCAAACCTTTAGACTCAAAGACTTCTATCTTTCTAACTTAGTACTATGACCTATTCTAATTTCATCAATTAGTACTATGTTATTCGCAAACAATACACTCCAAGATACTCCATCTTGAATATGTTGAGTTCATCCATCACTAAAACAAATAAGTATGAACTTAAAGATAATTCTTGATGTAAACTTATATTAATAGGAAATGCACAAGTATTGCTTTCTCCTGTTTAAACACTAATGATTATGTAAGACCCAATTTTCGGTTATGCATATTTTTAATTGCATTTCAGAACATTTAAAAATATTTGGGTCTCATATGTTATTTTAAATATCTCCTTATAACTTTTAGGAGTTATTGTGATATGTAAAATTTAGTTTCAAGAATCTTGGGTTAATAAGTTAATTTGACTTTTAAATGTTTTGACATTATTATGTTATTTAAATTAAAAAAATTAATAATTTTAAGGTAAAATTAATATATTCTTGATTGTAAGGTGGTGTTTTGTGTAAATAAATAAAAAAATAAAAATAAAAACATTCAAATTAAAAAATTAATAAGGTGAGTCGTTGATTTGGATTTGTGTTGTCTTCACGAAAGGAAGACAACACAAATGCATGTGCCACATGTATTTATTAAATAAATAAATGACGTAAATGAGTCTTGATTTCCATAAACACATATGTTTAAAATGAAGAAAAAAAAACCACACTAACTTTCATTATGCTCTTTTTGCGTTCTCTCTCTAAAGAAAAACAAACAAGGTTCACAGGTGAGGCAGACCCCGTCAGGATTACGACAGTAGTGTGAAAAGCAGCGTGATTATCGAGGTGAGTGTACTGTCTTCTATGTAAATTGTCAAATTATATTTTTGTATTAAATTGTGAAAAAGAAAAGATTTATTAAAATAGACAGTTTTATAATTTCAGATGGATCAAGTAAAAAGTTGATTGTGAAAAGTGATTTTTATTATTATTCGACTATGTCATAGTGTGGTCCGACAGGAGAGCATGTCCTGCGGAATATTATTGGTCCTAACAGAAGGACATGTCCTAAAGGACGTTGTATTATGACCTGACAGAAAGACAAGTCTTGCAGATGGTTATTATATTTGTTGTTGTTGTTATTGTTGGCGATGATGATTATCATCCTAATATGGTGGTTTATACCTCGTGTTGACTTCTACCATTAGAGATATTGAATGACCCTGACACTGATGGCAACTTTAGATTGCACAGTTATATAGATTACGGTACCGTTATAACTCCCGATCGTGAGGTGAAATATTCCTATGGCTAGTAGAGAAATATGTTTTTGGTATTTTATTATATAAAAGTGATTTGATTAGTTGATTTATATTAAATTGTTGTATCTTGATGATATCTGTGAATTTCGTTATTGTTTAGTGCGATTATATTTTATTTTGAAAAATATCACTGCGGTTATATTCTGTTTTGGAAAATAGATTATGAGAAATACACTTAATCCATAAATTATTTTTATATTATGAAGACAGTACACCGATAAAATAATATTTTGTCTTAGGTACTCCAAGTAGAAACGGATCTACTACTGGCGGTAGGTAGAGTCAGAAGGTGGTGTAATATTCTTTTGAGGCAGTCAGAACAGGTGTTGATCAGGAAGTGTTTAAATTTTGTAATTTTGCTATGGAATAGTTCGTTATATATAATCGTTGAATTTTGAATTGGTAAAATATATTATATTTTTTAAAATTTGTGTCAATTGACAGTTAGCGGATATTATTATTTTTATCATAGTGACGCAGCGGAAGCGTGGTGGTGGAGTGGTTTGTGTTTCACCAATATTTTTCCGTAAAAAGAAAGAAACCTAGTAGCGGCCCTGGAAAACCGGGTCATTACAGATTATATCTTTATACATATCCTTAATTACCTCAATATACACATTGGATACCTACTTCTTATGCAACACCCACTACAAAACTTCTCTAGGTACTCGATCATAAACTTTTTCCAGTTCCACAAATATCATATGTAAATCTTTATTCTTCTCTCTATATTTCTCCATTAGTCTCCTGAGTAAATAAATAATTTTAGTGGTTGATAGGCTAAGCATAAATCCAAATTGATTCTCTTTTATGCTCGTTTCATGTCTTATTCTATATTCTATCACTCTCTCCAAAAGTTTCATAATATGACTCATTAATTTTATGTCCCGATAGTTCGTGCACTTTTGAATATCCCCTTGATGTTTATAGATGGACATTAAGATACTCCTCCTCCAGTTATCAAACACTCTCTTAGTCCTAAACATGTCATTAAAAAGTCTAGTCAACCAATCTATTCCAAGATCTCCCAAATTTTTCCACAACATTATACGGATATCACTAAGCCCTACTACTTTTTCAATCCTCATCTTTCTTAGTGTCATTCTTACTTTCAAACCCCTAATTCTTCTATGAAACCTATAAATCACATCTGAAGAAAACTAAGCAACACTAATCTAGATTCCCCGGCGTTGTTCTCATTAAATAAACGATAAAACTAATTTTTCCATCATTCCATAATCTCTTCATCCTTCAGAAGGACCTTTTCATCAACGTCTTTGATGCATCTGACAATCTTATATCTCTTGTCTTCCATTCACACTCCTAGTGAGTTTAAATATATCCCTCTCTAGCTTCTATATCAAACTTTCGATACAAATTAGCATATACCCTAAATTTTATATCTTTCCTTATGTTTTGCCTTTTTTTTTTGCATGTTTACACTTCTCCAAACTCTCGCTACTTCGACATTTTTGACATTCTTTATAAGATATTTTCTTGTCAATAACAGCTTTTTTGGACCTCCTCATTTCACCACCAGTTTTCTTTATATTGTGGTCTCCCTCCTCTACATACTCCTAAAACTTCTCTTCCTATCTCTCTAATGCGACTCGCCGTATCACTCTATATTTTGTTCACTTCATCATCTCTCTTCCAAAATTCCTCATTGCTGATTTTATCCTTAATAGCACCTCTTAGATCTCTCCAATATATACTTGCATGTCTACTTATCTTAAACTCTCACTTCCACCCCTAAAACTTTAAATCGGTTACCATCAATCTGTGTTGGGTAGCAATACTCTCTCCGGGTATGATTTTACAGTCCTTACATATTAGACGATCACTCGTTCTAGTAAGAACAAAGTCTATTAGCTATTCCTCTGTCCACTCTTAAATGTGAAAAAATGTTCATCCCTCTTCCTAAAACATGTATTTAGAAGTGTTAAATCATATCTAAAATTATCTCTCCCAATGCATTCTTCTCCCCAAATCCATAGCAACCATGTATTTTCTTGAATGCCCTTTCCTTCCCTACGTGTTCATTCAAATCTCCCCAAGTAAATATTTTTTCTTGGTTAGGTACTAATTTCAACGACTTCGTCCACATTCTTCCAAAATTCTTGTCCAACATCTTCTTGCAGTCCAACTTAAAGAACGTACACACTAATAACGTTAATCATCTCCCCTCCAATCACCACCTTCATAGCTATCACCTTATATCTAATTCTCCTAATATCGACAACGCTATCATTTAAATCCCTATCTACCATAAAACTCACCTCATTCCTATGATTGTTCTTCCCCGTATACTATAATTTATATACCGTATTCTCAATTTCTCTTGACTTCTCTCCAATCCACTTAGTTTCCTGCAAGCATAGAATATTAATCCTCCTTTTACTCATCACGTCTCCCAATTCTCTAATCTTACTCGTCGGTGTTCTTATATTCCAAGTTGCTAACCTAAGCTTATTCAATTCATATAATTTTCTAATTGAAAATCATGAAAACAAAAAAAAGGGGGGTACCATCAAATTAAGGAAATCTGATAAATTAATCAAAATACCTTTTCGTAGAAATTGATAGAGCGATCTAGATCACCCACGCGAAGCATTACTTGACAGAGAGGTTCGCGAGTACAACCAGTTTGGATTATCTCAAAAGAGTAGCCATCAGGATCTTTCACAAAAGCAATCACATCCTCTTCTCCGCCTACAACTGGACCTGGCTCGCGTGTGACATTGCCGCCCTTCGCTTTAACGTTTTCAATAAATTTGTAAATCTGCAAGATCGGCAAAGCGAAGATTCAAATTCACCGCCAAACAATATCATGCCTCAGAAACAAGTTTACCAGTTAATACTAGACTTAAGACTTACATCTTCTGTTGCAATTCCAAATGGTCCAAGGCCTGTGCCAATGTCATACTTATCCACTCCATAATCTGTGCATTAATAGAAGTTAATGAAGCCAAAAAAAAAAATTAATAAAAAATAATGCTGAATTTTAAAAACATAATGTTACGCTCTTAATAAACAAGTAGGGCATTTCTTTGCCATCTATATAATAAATTAGGATAGGACAATTTTTTTTTTAAAATGTCTTTTCATTAAGGGTTGGGATTGATTTGAGAAAAATGATTGAATGAGACTGAATATTGTGTGTACAAGTAATCAAGTGTTTGAAGGTTCAAAAAGAAAAGATAAAAACACCAACACCGCGACTTTTTAATGGTGAAAACTACTTTTGGAGTCTATAAATCCTGACAAGGCCACAGAATTAGAGGAGGAAAATGATAAGAACATAAAAACTATTAAAACATAATTAAAAAAAGGGTTGCGCTCTCTAGTCATGGCCGGCCCTGGGGCTAGGCCACTCCAGTAGTGGCCTAGGTCCCCAATTTTTGGGGGGCGCCTTCAAATTGACCCCTATATAAATAGTGAAGGGATAATTTTCAAAATCCGCCTAGGGCCACCGTTTTCTCAAGGCCAGCACTGTCTCTCGTGGAAAACATATGAACAAAATTGCCTAATTATTTATACTATTCTACAGGCAACTATGTAAAACATTCAATATGAAACAATGATTTAGAACTACATGAGGAAGATTTGATACATACTGTATGTTAACTCCAGAACAAAGTGAGACTCTTCTGGACCAAACCCAAGGAAAGCATTAGAATATTTCTCTTCAGGAATATCTCTCTTCCTCAACAGCTTCATCCCAAAACATTCTGTGTAGTACCTGAGAACCAAGAAATTGCAATCATTCACAAATTCACAATTACATTCAAGCCTCAATCACTTGAATCGTTTTCTTTTTCTTTTTACAATTATGAAAAGTTCAATTGAACAGTGGATAATTCTAAAAACATACTTGATGGTGCGATCAAGATCACCAACACGATAAACCACGTGTAAGAACCTACGCTTATCCTTCTTCGGCCACTCCAACAATTCGTTGCCCGGAACAACAGGTGTATTAGCCCCAGCCATGTTTGAACAAATTCCACGAATCTGGTCTCAGCAACATCAGAAGCAAGGTACTACACCATTAATCGATCACCTTCTTACTATATTATATCCTTATACATAGAAACAAACATAAATACAAATTCGATCGTTCTAATCTCAAAATCATTTTGAGCGCATAGACATTAGATAACAGCATCAAAAAAGAGATTCTCAACACTTTTTAGCTAAATTCAGAAT
This sequence comes from Eucommia ulmoides, assembly GCA_016647705.1. Taxonomy (NCBI): domain Eukaryota; kingdom Viridiplantae; phylum Streptophyta; class Magnoliopsida; order Garryales; family Eucommiaceae; genus Eucommia; species Eucommia ulmoides. The sequence goes on from JAENRU010000488.1 coordinate 295,530, forward strand.
GAAACATCACAATTTTGTATTATAATTATGAAACTTACAAAACATTAGATAACAACATCAAACTGAAATTCACAACACCTTTTAGCTAAAATTTAAATGAAACATCCCACATTTGTATTATAATGAAGAAACGCACAGAACAATAGATAACAACGTCAAAACAGAAAATCGCCAACACTTTTTAGCTACAATTCACATTGAAACATCACAGATTTTTGTAGTATAATTAATAGCAGCATAGATGATAGAACATTAGATAAAAACATCAAAACAGGTCAACCCTTATTAGCTAAAAGTCATAATGAAACATCACAAATTTGTATTATGATTAAGAAACGCATAGAACATTAGATAACAACATCAAAACGGAAATTCGCAACAGACAACACCTTTTAGCTAAAATTCACAATGAAACATCACAATTTTTAGGTATAATTAAGAAACGCATACAACATTAGATAACTACATCAAACCGCAAATTCGCAACACTTTTTAGCTAAAATTCACAACAAAACATCAAAATTTTGTATTACAATTAAGAAACACATAGAGCATTAGATAAAAACCTCAAAACGGAAATTCGCAACACTTTTCAGCTAAAATGCACAATGCGACAACACAATTTTGAATTGTAGCTAAGAATTCCACAGAATAATCAGCTCAAGTCTCATGAAAAATCATTTCAAACACTAACACAGGTAAGAAATGCTGCTTTTACTAATCGATCACTGTAAATTTCACTAGAACAACAAGCATTTGCAGGAAACGAAATCCACATAAACCTGTACATTCTGACGATTGAGAAACCCTAAATTCACGATTAAATCATAAAAACGGATAGAGAATTACCAGAGGGAACGATGAAGGACGAAGAATCGAACAGAATGCCCTAGAAACGATCATACCAGTGCTTCACTGATACATACAGACATATATATATAAGCTTCGTTTCGAATTTGAGTGACGTGGCAGAAAATCACCTAGAAACTTCGGTGGCGTTTGGAGTATTCTCACGTTCCTCAACCCAACTGGAATGGGTTGACTTGAGTTAAGTTGAGAATTCTATTTTTTATTAGGAACATAATTGCGTTTGATAATGACGAATTTATTTTGTACGGAAAACAGAATCACATTTGGTAACGATATTATACTAGAATTGATTTCATGAACCAACCCTAAAATTGATTCAACTAAAATCCCAAAATCAAGAACCAACTCTAGAATTGATTTCATAAAATTCAATCAAACCCTTAAATTAAGAACCAACCCTAAACCAAAATCAAGAACAAACTCTAATCCAAAATTAAGAATCGAACCCTAAATCGATATGAACAATGAAATCGAAATTGAAAATCGAAATGGAAATTGAACCCTACATCAAGTAACGAAATCGATCTGCAACAAATTCAGTAACGAAATCGATATGCAACCCTAAATCAAGTAACAAAATCGAAATTGAAAATCAAAATTGAAATGGATATCAAACCCTAAATCAAGTAACGAAATCGATTTGCAACAAATCTAGTAACGAAATCGATCTGCAACCCTACATGTCACACCCCACCCCGGCCACCCATCACCCTGAGGCTAACGTGACGTCAACATGACATCATCTGCACGCCAAAACAACTAGGAAACGACAAGTGCACACATAAATACACAATCACAAAATCAGACCATATATATATATATATATATATATATATATATATATATATATACACTCTCTAATTGGGGACACACTCGTCCCTACAAAATTATGATAACAGCAAAGATAAAACAACCATGAACCCCTCATAGATTCACCTCAACTAGCACCTCCCAAAATACTCCCTCACTACCGCATCGCCGGACTTTACATAGTGCCAGTAGGGGACCGACTCTTAGCTGTTGCACCTGCGAGTGTACTGTCTTTCTAATAAAAATATTTTAGATGGATCAAGTATAAAATATATAAATATCACATATCGAACAATAATATAATAATCTCATAATTTAAATATCTCATACCACAAGGAAAACCCTTTATTTTTTTTATTTTTTTTTCTTTATTCCTATCACCACGAAATCAACGTGTGTATATATACATATCACATCCCAATTGAGCAGTGAAAATCAACCAGAATATTATAGTTAACCATCTAGTAAAATGAAATCAAAACAATAAATATACCAACATACATAAATATACTAATTCAATATCGAATAATATGTATAACTGTACGCATCTCATTTACCTCATCATACCACACCACACCTCATCACACCACACCACATCACGCCCCGGCTAGCCATGTAATCGTTTTAACCTCACGATCATGAGTTGCAACGGTACCGTACCACCCGTAGGATATGCCTTCCTAGCGGGACATAACAACGCTCTGCTAGACTATGCCAAGCAGGTGAACAACGCTCCGCTGGACTATGCCAAGCGGGTGAAACATCGCTCTGCTCGACTATGCCAAGCAGGTGAATATCCAACACCAATCTCCACCTCATCTCAATAACAACAACTCATTTCCACCTCAATAACACAACAACTATGCTCACAATCAACAACATCATCAAATCAATAACATCGTCATCAAATTACAACTCAATAAATAATCAACGCTCTACCGAAGCAGATAAAATCAATAGCATCATCAAATCAATAACATTGTTAAACTGCAAATCAATAACATCGACTTCTATCTCCAAAACCGATTTAATTCAATTATCATTTTTTCACCCTTTTTTTAAAACCAACGAAATCCATATAAGTTATAAATTCGTCCAGTTTTTAAGTAAACACATTTTTCCATCATATATATATATATGAAAATAGATTTACTAGAAAACAATATACTTACTTCGTTTTTCTCATTGCAAACATACTGTCGTCCAAGACCTATTGGGACGCTGGCGCCTGTGAACCTAACAACGATATGCCTAAATTAATATTTTAGGTAAAAATGACCTAATCATGCAAATGCAGACCCTACGTTCCGTAATTTCCCGTCCCCACATTTTATTTATAACAATTATTATTTGGTAAATTTCATTCCGTTAATTACTGTATAAAATTTAATAATACAACGGTCCCAAATTTATTATTCCTATTACAAAATTTTGATGCTAGAATTTGATTTAATAAACTAAAATAAATTTAACGAAAAACGTTACCTATTCCGAATCGTTCACGGGCTGCAAGATGGATTTTCGGTTTTTATCAGGGTTGTTTTTGAAATTTTTCTTTTTCTTCCTTTTTCCTTTTTTTTTTTTTTTTTTTTCCTGTTTTGTTCTGAGTTTCAGCCGACACACACCCACATGCACTCTCTTCTACCCCAACGACCAAACACTGATCACACACATGCACACGATGAACAGAGCACGACAACCCACCGGCGACGAACCGCCGATCCCTCTCTCTCTTTCTCTTTGCTTTTTCTCTCTTTCTCTTCCTGTGTTGTTTCCTTTCAGCAAGCCAACAATGACACACACACCCCACCAGAGGAGCCACACACACCGAAGAACACACACAGAGAACACATCACCGCACACCCACCTGACCGTCGGAACACATACATGCACAACACCAATCAGAACGCCCACACACGATCGCACACCCACACACACACTACCTGCAAATCACACACCCATACATGCATCATACATGCATGCTTATACACAGCACACACACACCCAATTGACCAGAATAGAGTATTCACACATACACTTACCAACAGTCACCGTCGATAACCCAATTTCGTTGGCTGACCTTGATTTGTCCTGCTTCAGCTGGCACGAAAATCCCCCACACGCCGGAAAATACGCATTGTCGCCGTTTGCAACCACTGCCGACGATCACCAAGAACGATCCACCGTTCCTCTCTTTAAATTCCACTACTGCTCCTCTCTCTCTAGCCGAACCGCCAAGCCTTCAACATCGGCGACCAACCCCCATGCACCTCCGACTCCCTCTCCGGCGATCGCTCCTTGACCCCAACTCCGGCCCGCTCTCTCTTTCCCTTTCTAGATTTTTCTCTGATTTTTGGATTTGATTTTAGATTTTTCTGATCTCTACATGTATGATCATGTATATGTTTGCATGTAAGTAGTGGATCAACTTGTTTTCTATTCAAGCCACATCGCCCACTATTCCTCTCTCTCCGATTCCGGCTTCCGGTTCAACACTCGACACACACAAACATAGATGTACATATGTATATATAATTAAAAAAATCTTTTATTTAATTGCTCTTTTCTCCCTCAACTTCCTTAAAGTCTTCTTTTGAGTTCAATTCGCCATTTATAAGTTTCTTAAATTGCAATTTAATCCCTAACAGTTAAATTTTTATAAATTGAATGACAATTTGGATCCTAAGTTTAGAATAATGTTTTTAAATTTGCAATTTGACCCCTAAATTTTTTAATTTGAATTTTATTTAACACCATTTTACCCCGTATTTTTCCAAATGCTCTAAAATGCAACTATTAATGACGTACGTGCTATGATTAGGGTCCTACACTACATCAAGTAACGAAATCGAAATCTGTAACCCTAAATCAAGTAACAAAGATGACGATGGCTTGGATGAAGATGACGATGGTCGGCTTGGTGAACAATCGAAATCACGATGACGGTGAGCTTCGATGAAGACTACGATGGCCAGCTTGGTGAGCAATCGAAATCACGACGACGGTGAGCTTCGATGAAGACGGTGATGGTAGGTCGACGGTCATGAACGAACCATGGCGGCGAGTAGAAACGAGTGGAGGCGATGCAAGGAACACAAGGAATAAGAGATGTGAAACGAAAAAGAAAATGGACGAACTAAAAGGAAAAAGAAAATGAACTTAACCAAAGTGGATCAGTGGACCAACTAACATTTTTTTTTATTCCCAGCGTGTCTCTCATTTGGGTTGAGTTTTTTGGGTAAAAAAAAAAACAAATTTTTTTTGTTTCTTATTTTCTTAGGATTTTGAGAATCAATTCTTATTTTTTGGGTTGGGTTAGGTTGAGTTTTGTGTTGCCAAACACGTTCCCGAAAATCAATCTCAGAATTTTTAGGTTGAGTTAGAATGAAAACACTAAGGTGGCGTTTGGTTAGTGTTCCCACTTTTCTCAACCCAACTGTGATGGGTTGGGTTGAGTTGGGTTGAGAACTATGTTTCCTACTGGGAACAGAATTGCATTTGGTAACGACAATTTTTTTTTTGTGCTGAGAACAGAATCGTGTTTGGTAACGATATTATCCTAGAATTATTTCCTCATAAATGTTTTTTTTCCTTTTTCTTTTTCTTTTTCTTTTTTCTTTTTCTTTTTCTTTGTCTTCGTCATCTTCACCGAAAACCATCCTCCGTTGATCAAAATCCACAAAAATTTCATAAACAATCAACGAAATCGAAATCGATTTCGTCAACGAGCAACGAAATCAAAATCGATTTTGTGAATGAAAAACGAACAACGATGAATAATGGCGGAACAACGAAAAACGATTGTGAATGAACAATGAACAACAACGAACAAGTGATTACATGAACAACCAAATCGAAATCAAATTTCAGTAACGAAACCCTAAATCGAATTTCAGTAACCAAATCGATTTCGTGTTCAAAACCCTAAATCGATTTCAAAAACCAAATCGAAATTAGTGATGAAATCAAAAGCAAAATTGATTTGGATTTCGAAATCAAAAATCAAAATGAAAATCGAAATCGATTTCAAAATCGACAATCGAAATCGAAAATCGATTTCGTTTCGAAATCGATATCGATTTTGCTTTTCGATTTCGAAATCGAAAATGGAAATCGATTTCGATTTCGTGATGACGGCAAGACGAAGATGGCGAAGACGACGGCAAGAGAAGATCAATGTCGACCATCAGATTGTGTGCTCAAGAACATATCAACGTCAGTGAGATTCGACCATCAGAATGACGATGATGAACATCAGTGAGCTTCGACATCGAACACATTGAACACAACGACGAACAAATCGAAGATGAACTTTGACGACGATGATGGCCGGCTAGGAGTAGAGAGAAGATATCGACGATGCATGGTCGGCGATGGAGTTCAGATGAAGTAGGCAGAAGACGATCGAACAGCTCATCATTAACAATTAGGAAAATACCAAGTATGTCCTTTAGTTGGGTTGAGTTTTTTGGGCACAAAAAAAAAAAAAAAAAACAAGTTTTTTTTGTTTCTCATTCCTTTAGCATTTTGAGAATCAATTCCCATTTTTTGGGTTGAGTTTTGTGTTTGCCAAATGCGTTCTCAGAAATCAATTCCAGAATTTTTGAGTTGGGTTAGATTGGGTTGGGTTGGAAACACTAACCAAACGGGGTCTTCATGACCATATTAGTTTAGTTTTAGCCCGCACAATGCGCAGGTTTAGACAAAAAATAAAAATAAAATTGTATTAGATTTGTTTATAATAAGACGAAATAATTGTTTACAATTTGATGCTAAGTCAATAGAAATTGTATTTTCTTACTCATGATATTTTCATTTAATATTTTTAATAAAATTAATTGAATACCTATGTTTTTTTGTAACAAGATCTGTTTCGAAAAAACATAACAGAAGTTAGAAACCATAAAATATATATAAAAAAAAAAAAATCACAAAATTATGGAATGGCAAAATTGATTTCTGACCTCGGAACAAAAAAATTACAAAAATATCAACATATTACTTGTTTTTCAAATTTTGTAAACTAGTAGACTGTATAAACATAAATTTTAAGAGTTTTTTTTTTTTTTTTTATGAATAGTATATGAACTTGAAATTTTAGTCAATGTATTCCGTGTTGGTACAATAATTTTATGAATCTAAAATTATAACACTACTTTAAAATAACTGCAATTTTCATATAAAAAATCATATAACTTTTGTGGCGTACAATAACTTTTAACTTTTGAGAGAATTATTAATTTTTCTTAAAAAATCACTGCAAAAAAGTGAATTGGATAAATAGTGAATCGTAAAATTTGGATTTAAAAGAAAAAAGAAAATCATGTTTAATGTATGGAATGCTCATCAATGACTCCATTTTTTTTTTCAATTATGAAAAAAAAAATACATTCATTTAAGATAAGATTAATGATAAGATAGATTATTGGGAAAAATAAAGGAAAGTTCGAATTGATAATAATAACAAAACAAAAATAAATAAATAGAATTATTAATTAAGACATAATTTTATTTGAATAAAAAATTAATTTAATTTTTTAAAAAAAAATCTATATTGTGAATTTAATATTTTTTTTTTAAAAAAATGAAATTTTTAATTGATTGAAAAAGAAAAAAAGAAAAATAAATAATTATAATTATTAATTAAAAAATAATTTATTTTATTATGCAAATATACAATTGGAATTAGAAGTAATTTTTTATTCATTTTGAATGTTATTAATTTGAATTAAAAATAGTTTTCTATTAATTTAATGTTATTGATAATGGGTAGAAAAGATCTTCGCCATTAATTTAATAAGAGTAAGGAGATTTGAGATATTAATCATATTTCATTCTAAATGCTTGTCTTCCACTTTTAAGTATTATAAAATAAGATTTGTTTTGACACTTTAAACCCTGAAGTTTGACCAATATGTCACTTTGGTCCTTATAATTTTAATTTGAACACATGACACCCTAAAGTTTCCTAATCATTCTACTCTAGTCCACATCATTAACCTCGTTATGATTTCGGATTGCAAATAGTCACGAGTCGTGCAAATTACTATTTGTACAAGGACACTCTAGTATTTCAATATCTTTGTCCATCTTAACACAAATATTTACATTAAAATAGGAAAAGATTGAAATGCTAATAAAACTCCTTAAAATTAGTCACACGTGCAGCAAGTGACTATTTCCTAGTCAAACTGTAATGGAAATAATATTTTGGACTATAGTAGGATGATTAGGGAATTCCAGAGTGTTAAATGTTCAAATTGAAATAATAGGAGCCTAAGTGAGATAACGATGAAACTTCAAGGGTAGAAAGTGTTAAAGCCCTTAAGTTTTGTGTAATTTGTGTTTTCATCCTCTATATTTCCAATTACAACAGCGACTGGCCGGTAAACGAAGAGGCAGTGAAGGAAGTACAACGAGAAAACTGGAATTTGTTGATCGGTGGCTGGATTCTGCAACCAATGGTGACAACAAGTGATTGCCCAACGATTGATAATTGTGTTTAAATTAATTTATTTAATAATTTATAACGTAAGGATAAAATTGTCACTTAATAAAAATAATTGGATTAAAATGTTCAAAAATGTAATTTTAACAACACAAACCCCCACCTACTTAAAATTAACAATCTCTTGAATTAATGAGTTCAGGCATTCAACTAGAAATACGAATGGTTTCTAAATGCAAGTGTTCATTTATAATTCTAAAATTATCTTGAATTCCATGCTATTATGACAAAAGTAATCCAACCGTACTTCAATATTCCATGTGTAAATGTCGAGAAATTACTAGTAAAATAATTACTCTCATAAACCTCTTAAAAGAATCACAATTTTGGATAACTTTGATTTTTATATTTAAATTTTGTTTTTATGTAATATATTTCCTATTAATTAATTTTTATTACTTTTTAGATCAAGGTTGTTATACCTTTTTTTAGTATTTAAATAGTACGGTGCTAAATGTTTTAAATTTAAAAGTATTACAAGAATTAAATACCGTTGATTTATGTAACAAGTTTTTCAATTTTGCAAAATTTGATTTGAGTTTGATAGAAAACCTTAATGTTTGGAGGTTTTGTTATTGTTTTAATGGTAAGAATATAATTGATTAAGATGACCGAATAAGGAACTTCAAACAAAGAAAACTCAATTAAGAAATCAACATATATTCGTTAATTACTCAAATTGTCCCCTAACTTGTGCGCATAAATCTTTACTAAGAAAGAAAAGAATAGAGTGAAAAATCAGGAGGGAATTGAGTTTAGTGGCTCTCTTCTAGGTATTCCTCTTCTCTCATCTCCTCTTTATCAAAACATTCCCCCTTGCTCTATACAAAGAATCTGCAATTTTGTTTTTATTTTTATTTTAATCAACATCAAATATTAGACACATACCTGGTGAACATTGTGTGTCGACTACGGTATTGGGTTCGGATGGGCAAACAATAATGGAGAATGGAAAGATGATGTGCTGCACTTTTGGAGCTAAAAAAACCAGTACTACAATATTTATGAGAATAATTAGAAAAACAACATTCAAGTATAGAAAAATCGAAAACAATCTATTTAATCTAATATTTTTTGTTCAAGTATTTTATTGAACACATACAGAGCCTTGGTTATAAGAAACACATACTAAATTAATGGATTCAAGTATTGGGAAATTAGAAACACAACATTCAAGAATTGAAAAAAAAAAATACATTTAAATTAATTTTTTTCATTCAAGTATTTCATCGAACGCATACAAAACATTTATTGATTGGAAACACACAGACTAAATTAATATATCAAATTCAAGAATAAATCATTTTTCTTCAATTATTATTAAAAAACAATTCAGCAGCTTAGAAAAAACTAAATTAATTTTACAATATGCAACAAAACATGATGAAAATCTTACCTGACTCAATCGTGTAGTAATGATTAAACAAAGAACTCTCCTTAAAAAATAACAAAAAGAATGTCAAGAAGCAATTGACTACAAATTTGATCGGTATATCAATGCCACGAAAGTAAATTTCATTTTAAAGCAATTGTTCAAAACCGATGAAATACTAATTGCACGAGGAAGTGAAAGGGCATCAAATATAGCAATTAGGAAATAAGTGAACCATTAATATAAAAATTATGACAATTAAGAATAGGTGAAGAGATAAGTAAGTGAAGGGCCATCAAAGATAGTAATTAAGAAATAAGTGAACCATTAATTTAGAAAATGTCACCATTAAATAGAGGAATTAGCAATGATTTTAGCCATCCATTTCATTAGAAGAATAGGAGTAAAGAGATGGGCAATACTTAGCTTTCCTTCATTCTAATACAATATCTTCCACTTTTAGGTTTTACTATTAGATATTAGATACTCACAAAATTCATTCTTTTCAATTTTCTCTCTTTAATTAACATTTTATTTTAATAATAAATAAATAAAAACAATAAATGTTTCTTTTACTAGATTTTTATTTTTATTTTTTTTTTAAAAAAAAATCTTGTTTCTTTTTTATATTATTTGTTGTTGATAGAAGTAATGAATTTTTTTTTTCTTTTTATGCAAATAATTTCATACTTACTAGACTTTTTATTTAAAAAAAGTTTTTTTTTTTAATTATTTTTTATATTCCTTGTTTCTCATATAAGTGTTAATAGAAGTAATGATTTTTTTTTTCTTTTTATGCAAATAATTTCATATACAAAACAAAATAAAAAGTACAAACATAATAAAGAATAAAAAAATAACAATTAAAAAATCCACAAGTTGATTGTTTTTTAATTTGAGTGAAAATATTACTAAATAAATTCTCATATGAAAATTTCACCAAACAATTCAAAAAACAATTACTAAATTAAATAGTTTATATATAAATTGTAAGTAAATTTCATAAATAAAAAATATTTAGTTCTTAGAATAATTTTAGATTTCAAAAAATCAATAGCATTTCTCTTTATATACTCAAAAAATTGTAACAAACCATCATTTGATCCCAAAAGTAATTAAAAAATAGAATTGAAAATGTATTTCATAAACCAATAATATTTAATTCTTAGAATAATTTTAAATTTAAAAAATTCAGTACCAAGTACTCTTTAAATACTAAAAAAATGTGTACCAACCAACAATTGATCCGAAAAATAATAAAAGAAAAATTAGAATTGAAAATATATTACATAAACAAAATTTAAATACAAAAATAAAATTTGTCCAAAATTGTAATTCTTTTAAGAGGTTCATAAAAGTAATTTTTTTATTAGATAGTTTTAACTAAATTTTTAATAGTATAGTAACAAGGACAAATAAGTAATTTTATATTTAACATCAAATAAAAAGGGTGTCGAAGATATTTTTCAAATAACGCAGAATATCATTGTAAGTTTTCCAAATGACAAGGGACATCACTTAAATTTACCCATATAATTCATGGTTATTTTTATTATAATTAATTATATGTGACTTATCTCTTCCTCACTTTCTCTTTGTCCAACCATTTAATAAAAAAAATTCTCTCCGTCTATTAATTACATATTAAATTTCATTTAAGGATTCCAATAATTTTTAATCAAATAATAAAAACTATTAAATAATATTAAAAAAATATATTATATTATTTTAAAACCATTATTTGAAAAAATAAATAAATAAAAACTTTTGAAAAGCCCCTTTAAAAACTTATTTATTTTTTTCCGAAATTAAATACGAGTGATGACATTAATAGTTTCTAAGATTGACATTAACAAATTTTTTTTGTTATAACTTGTATTCTAATATTCAAATTTGTTTTTTCTATATTTTCATAAAATATATGAATTATAAAATTAAATGATCAATTGTACATATGTCTAACATTCAAATAAATATATAATTTTTTTACTAGAACCGCATAATATGTGGGTCTAAAACTAGTTTATTGTAAAAAAACGAAAGAAAATGAATTTTGGCTAATTTTAAGAAAATTTTATTTGCTTGATTTATAATGATCCCATTTTTTTTTTCATTATTTCTAATTATCTTCTCAGATCAATAGACATCAGTGATGTAATTGGATTAAAATATTTAAAAATTAAGTTATTAATACAAGTGTGTGTGTGTGTGTGTGTATATATATAATAAATAAAAAGTTGAAAAATAATTAAATCCTCCTTGCAATAGTTCACTTATTATTATTTTTTGCCCATCTTTCCTTTCTTAGGTGATTGAATTTCCTTCGCGGTTTGAATTGCCTGACTGATTTCAATGCAAAGAAAGGAGAAGAGGCATCGAGTTGTGCTAGCTTTTGTTAGGTTACGAGAAAGGTTTGAGGCTGGGGGGCTTTGACCTAGGAATCCTCGATGATGAGATGTCTCTCTCTGTTCTATAGATTTGTATGTTACTATTAAGGGGGATGGAGATAATATACATAAAGTGAATATTCCATCCAAAAATTTCCTCTTAGTTCAAAATGAATAATTTTTTGGCTGTGCAAACCAAAGGGAATGATGATTATGGGTTGTACGATGTCTAAACCTAGTCTCTTGTTAGTGCACATGAAAGAGAAAGCCTATAACAGAGACTACTCACACGAGCATGGTGATCAAAACTCTTCCTTCTATGCTGAACTCTCAATTGATTGGCAGTAAGAAATTCTAATAGATTAAATAGTAATAACAAATGGGTAAAAAAAAAGAAATAATCAACTTAATAAATATGAATGATTTTTTTTATTTATTTTTTTCAGAAAATAATTTGCTTCTTCCTTTAAAAAAAATCATTAAAAAAAAAAATCAATTTTTAGTTGCCCAATTGATACCAACTATATTAAATCTATCGAATTAAATCAACAATATAATAAATTTATATTTAACAATATAGTTAAAGTTAACTAAAAAAGATAATAATTAAAACATAAATTTATAGGGACCTAAAAATAAATTACTTTACAAAGAGTAGTAAAAAAAAATTAACAAAAAAAATAATATAATAGAAACCCCATTAATAAGTAGGTATTTTGCCACGTGTCTTGAATTTTACAGTCCATTATTTACTCAGCGACTCGATAGAATAAACTTTTTAGAAGTTTAATAATTATGTTAAAAAATAAAAAATAACTGCAAGACATGAAAGTAACTGTAATTTTGGACATAAAAAAATTACAGTAAATTTCATGTGGTGCAATAATTTTACACTGCTGAAAAAATTATTATAACAAAAAAGTTAAATTCATAAACTATTAATATTAAATATTTTGTTGGGAAAAAACACTTGTTGGAAAAGGTAGTTACGCACTCTGAACGATATCAGTGTTACTGCCTGTGTTGGTGTGGAAACACTTATAAGTATTAAAAAAAAATATATTAAATATTTAGCATCCCAAATTGACTCCCAAGAGTCATGTCCCTTGGTGGAGTGTGGAGGTCACACTATTTTCTCAAGCATAAAAGACAAAATAATTAGTGATTTTGATATATTCTTCCATCCACTAATATTAATTTAATTAACAACTTTTACCACTTTATGATGATTATCTATATTTTATTGTCCTTTCCATTAATCGTTATGACAAATTGACAATATAATATCCTTAATATCATGATTAGTAATTTAATTAAGGGGATTTGGTTAACAATTCACAATTTAAAAATTTTGCCAATGCAATCTATGTATTACAATAATTTTTTCAGAAATTCAAAATTGTTGTACCACATGAAACTCAATATCATTTTTTCATATAAAAAATTACAGTAATTTTTATAGTATGCGATGACTTTAAATTTTTGACATAATTATTGAACTTATTTAAAAAATTATTCTACCGAGTAAATTATAAAATTAGGGTCTTTCTAAAAAAAAAAAAAGAAACTTAATTAAAACCATTTTTATACTCTATTCATAACCCATAACTTTAGCATTATAAATGGCCTAAATATCAAATTTTACTATATTGTTCTTTATTTTTTGTGTTTAAATTTTTTAATTTATTTATTGAGGAATTTATTTTTTAATCCCAATTAATTTGAGTTTTTGTTTTTCTAAAAAAAAGAAATTTAAAATAAAAGACGACAAATTTAATTCAATAACTAAGAAATAAAAAAAAATTAAAATTGATAACTTTAGTTTAGCCTTTAAAAATAAAAGACTACAAATTCAATTCAATATTTAAAAAATTAAAATTAAAAATTGATAACTTTAGCTTTATGGCCTATGTATTAGTCTTCATATTTTCTCTATTTTTCATATTTTTTATTTACTGTCAACTTATATTTGAATTAAATTTTAAAAAAATAGTATTTAGTTAATATTAACTTGATAAATTTAACTTAGTTAATATAAATTGAAAGATTAAAAATTTAATCGAATAACCAAGAAATAAAAAAATATATAAATAATTTATTTTATTTTAAGGACAATTTAATTAAAAAAATAAGGGGTTAATTGGCATTTTCAATTTTAATAATCACCCTTTAAACACTTTTCCTCTTTATAAAATGAAAAAAATAAATAAAATAAATGGTCTTCATCGGAGATTCTCTTAAAAAATTGACCACTCACCTATTAAAATTAAAAAATAGACACTAAAATTAAAAATGGGAAAATTATGTTTTTGATCCCTAAATATGGGATAAGTGTTTATTTGGACCTTGAAGTTTGATAAGTTGCACATTTGATCCCTCTAGGTTCACATTTGTTTCAATCCTGCAAAACTGAAAAAAGGTTGTTAAGAAAAATCGAAAAATAAGTTGTGCTTAACATGTGATTTTCTAATGGAAATATTTTTATTATTTTATTACTCTACTAAATCTCCGACGCTTTCTGATGATTTTTTTTAACAATGATTTAAGTTTTTCTCAGACATTCTTCACACAAATTCATTACAATTTTTTTATTTATTTTGCAGGATTGAAACAAATGTAAAACTTGTCGAACCAAATGTACAATTTGACAAACCTAAGGGTCCACACAGACACCCATCCCATACTTTAGAGACCATTTTTTTTTTCCTATTTTTGGGTAAATAGTCCATGAAATAAAAAAATTTGTCCATGCAATCCACGCAGTACAATAATTTTTTTTAGAAATTAAAAGTTATTGTTAAAAATCCAAAAGTCGGTGTATGGCCACACCTTACAAATTACTACATTTTTTTACATGAAAAAATTACAATAAATCTTGTGTGTTACAGTAAATTTGTACTTTTGAAAAAATTACTGCAACGTGTGGACTGTATGAGCTAAAATTTTAATTTCGTCAAAGAAAATCTTTTTTTTTTAATGGCAAATTATATTGTAGACTCTCTACATATTAACAATTTTTTTTGTGGTCCAATAACTTTGTTTCGGTTAAGTTTAAACTTTCTAAATATAAACGTGATTTTAAATTATTCTTCTGTTAAATTTTGTTCAAATCGAACGGCATTATTATAATTTTATGTATTTTTCTTTACTTACTTTCACCGTAGCTATCATTGTCTCTTTCTTCTCCTTAAAGCCGAAACCAACCCCAACCCCATGGTCCCCCAACCCCGTGGTCACACCAATTCCACTCAATTATGTTCTTCAATGACAATGGATCTCTCAGCATAATTAATCTCTTGTACAGTTGGTCCAACGATCGTAATTTCAACAACATACGAAACCAGCTGAGCAAATTCTTCTACGACCTCAAATGGAACAATGACACATCTTTCTTCTATACCTTGGGTCACCAGGGTTTCAGTTTCCCGTTCATGGGTTTAACTGTTCATCAGACTGCCATTAGCTACTTGAGAATTTCTGGCGAAAAACTCCAAGTGATTTATGGCATTAAGAGGTACGAAACATACTCGAAAATTTTGAATAGGTTTTATTCAATAGAGAAGGATGGGATCTTCAACTTCTCCCAATCAATTTTTTGAAAGCTTCCATGGGAGAATCATGGCCAAGATTAAGGAGGGGATCAGGCAAAGAAGCTCGACGAAAAAAAAAAAGAATAAAAAGCAAATAAAAATGAAAAAATACATAAAATTACAATTTTATCCCTAAGTCCGTCCAATTTGAATGAAAAATTTCATAACCTTTAAAAGTTTATTTATACTTAAAAAGTTTAAATTGCAATGTAACAAAATTATTACACCACATAGAAATACGTCAATATTTAGAAGGTTTAAAATAAAATCTACCCGTTATTTATAAATATATATATATATATATATATATATATTTTAAAATTAGTAATAATTTCCGAAATGGCCGATGTTTATCAACCACGAAGCTTCACTCCTCGGTTCGACTCCCGCCACATGACGAGAGCGCTGAGCAACGAGTCAGAGTCGAACCAATCATTCACCGACACGTGTACATAACATGAGGCCTTGTAGTAGTCCGTAAACCCGTCCAGGTTCAATGAACCTAAATCGGCCGCCCGTCTCTCGTGAACCTCTTATAATCAAACAAATCCAGTCCGCAAAATCGAAAAATTAAACGAAGAAAAACAACACAAGTTGTTTTGCTAAATTTTTTCTTGAGAGAGAGTAGTGAGAGAAAGCTTCAGATTCATCCATTAATGGCGTTGGCTTTCGCTTCCTCGACTGCAATCACCGGTTATGAACAATCCAAAGGTACTTCATCATTCATGTTTGTTCAATTTGTATATTACATTTACCGTTTCGACATCCGACTCCATTTCCGGCGAATTTCCGATCTCTCTCTTTCTAATTTCACGTGTTCATCCATTTTGCAGCTCCACAATTCGCTTCGTTTCAGCACTTAGATCGGCCGCATCATCATCAATCAACGGCGGTGAGTTTTTCCCGCCGGCGATCCGCCGTCGAGCCGTTGAATGCAGAGCCGAAACGAACCGATTCCATCGTTTCTTCGGCAGCAACGATCGTTGCTCCTGGTTCGTATCTTCTCGATTTTTTTATTATTATTATTTTTTTGAATTTTTTTTTTCGTGTTGAATTTGGAATATGAGAATGACGGATTTGCCCCTGGGGTTTGTGTGGATTTACAGAGGTGGTGGAGAGAGTAGAGGTGGAGGAAGACTATGAGAAATTGGCTAAGGGGCTAGAAAATGCTTCCCCACTTGAGATTATGGACAGAGCACTTGAAATGTTTGGAAATGATATTGCAATTGCCTTCAGGTATTTACAATTTTTTTTAATTATTTATTATTTAATTTTAAGATTTTTATTTTTATTTTTGCTTAATTAATCAAGAACAATATTTGATTATTGATGAGTTTTGTTTCTTTCACCAAGAACCAAAACTATTTTTTTATTTTTTTTCATGAATTAATTTGTATATCATTTTTCTTTATTCATGATTTAATCAAATTTACATGTTTTCTGTTTAAACAAAAAAAAAAAAGGTATATTCTACTCTAATTATATGTTAAAGTAATATTTTAATCATAAATAAAGTGATTAAGGTGGCATTTGGTTAGTGTTTTTGCTTTTCGGTGAAAAAAAACGTGTTTACCAAACACGTTGATGTACATTAAACTCAAAATTTTTGGAGCCGGATCAGAAATCAGGGAACAAAAACAGTAACCAAACCGTATTTTTCATTTTTGAAATTGGAAAATAAAAACAAAAGTAAAAAATAAAAAATATGTTAATATTTTTAAGATATTTTTGTCATCAAAACATGATAAAAATGATAGAGAATGTCTTCCCTATTCATGAAAATGATAGGGGTATCTCGGGTTTAACATCATAAATCTAATCACAAGGTTGACCTAATTTATATTTTCACCCCCTTCCAATTTATGAAAAACGGGGTATAGTGTTTCTGTTCTCGGATTTTTGTTTCAGTTCCCAAAAAAATGGAAGAAAAACCATGTTCTTTGTTCTTGACAATTTTTTTTTAAACCTTTGTAGTGGTGCTGAAGATGTTGCCTTGATAGAGTACGCCCATTTAACGGGCCGGCCTTTTCGGGTCTTCAGCCTCGACACCGGTCGACTCAATCCTGAAACCTATAGATTCTTCGACGCTGTAGAGAAACATTACAACATCCGAATCGAATACATGTTTCCGGACTCTGTCGAAGTCCAAGCCTTAGTTAGAAACAAGGGCCTCTTCTCATTTTACGAAGATGGGCACCAAGAGTGTTGTCGTGTGAGAAAAGTGAGGCCGCTTAGACGGGCCCTAAAGGGATTTCGGGCCTGGATAACAGGCCAGAGGAAAGACCAATCGCCCGGGACGAGATCAGAGATCCCAATTGTTCAAGTCGACCCCTCTTTCGAGGGCTTGGAAGGCGGGCCTGGGAGTTTGGTGAAGTGGAACCCGATGGCGAATGTGGCTGGACTCGATGTTTGGAGCTTTCTTCGTTCCATGGAGGTGCCAGTGAATCCTTTGCACTTGCAAGGATATGTTTCGATTGGTTGCGAGCCCTGCACGAGACCCGTTTTGCCTGGGCAGCATGAGAGGGAGGGGAGGTGGTGGTGGGAGGATGCTAAGGCGAAGGAATGCGGGCTTCACAAGGGAAATATCAAAGAGGATGGCTCTGCGGCGGCGGCGCAACTGAATGTGCTCAAAGCTGAGCCCGATATTTTTGATACCGAAAATGTGGTTGCATTGAGCAGGCCCGGAATTGAGAATTTGGCGAAATTGGAGACCCGAAAAGAGCCTTGGATCGTTGTTCTATACGCACCTTGGTGCCAGTTTTGCCAGGTAAAAAAAAAAAAATAAATTTACTTTTTTCAGTTGAATTTAACTACGATAATTAGTTGCAAATTCAACATTTAGTTGATATGGATTCATTTTTCAATTTACTTCAATTATGATTTATTACATATAAATTCAACATCTAGTTGATATTCACTAAATTTATTTAGTTAAATTTAACTATCATTTTGCATGCTAATCCAACATCTAGTTAATATCCAATAAACGAATTTGCTTTTTTAAGTTGAATTTAATTGTGATTTCACATACAAATTGAACATCTAGTTCAAATTCACTAAATGGATTTTTTCTTTAATTGAATTCAACTATGATATTAACTATTTCAGTTGAATTTAACAATTTTCTTTAAACAGTTTACGTCCATTTTTTTTTGTTTCAAAAAATCTTTTTAAGTTACTTTTTAGGAGCAATTTCAACTCAAAATAGCGATTGCTTTTGAAACAGGCAATGGAAGGATCATACATTGAATTGGCGGAGAAACTGGCGGGGACTGGCGTGAAGGTTGGAAAGTTTCAGGCCGATGGCGAGCAAAAGGCGTTTGCTAAGCAAGAATTAGGGCTCGGCAGTTTCCCAACAATACTCTTTTTCCCCAAACACTCCTCTCGGCCCATTAAATACCCGTCCGAGAAAAGGGATGTCGACTCGTTGATGGCTTTCGTAAATGCCCTCAGATGATATATATATTTAGTAGTGGAATTCAACTAAAAATCTTATGATTAGTTGAATTACTTCTTCTTGTATAATGCAATTTTGGTGGTGTTTTTTTGTATATTTTTTGTTGTTAAATATAGTTTGTTTTGTTTTTGTTTTTTTTAATGTTTGTCTTATTTTCTATTGAAATGGAAATATTTCTTTTAATGATTCAAATTTTGCAATTTTTTTATTTTTTTTTTCAAATGAAAGTGAAGAAAGTAGTGAAATTGTAGTTGAATTGTTTCTTTGTCTATAGGTCGTGTTTGAGTACAATTTAATTTGTATAAAATCCATCAATCCAATTGACTGGTTGAATATGTCACATATTATTCCAATAATGAAATATTATTAACAAGTAAATTCAATCAATTTTAGGACCATAATGAAAAATTATAAAATGTCCATTTTCTTCTTAACCAACGCATTCCAAGAATTGAACCATGAATTCAAATTTGAATATATTAAGTCGATGTGAGATAGTGTGTTTAACGTTATCTGAAAATATGATATTTGAGGTATGCATAAACTGATCCAGACACATTTTACCATGAAATAATAACAATAAAAAAAATTAACAAGTAGAAAAATAAAAATGTTACTAATAAGTTGTATATAGATCCGAATAGAGTTACTAAAGTCAACGACTTGACTCATTAAATAAATGAACTACGCAATCCAAAATCAAATTTTGCTGATCAACTCTAACCCAACTCATTTTTTTTACACTCTCGTGTTGTGAGATCCCGACATTGATTATATTAGAAAATATTATTTTATATATAAAGTATCATGTGGACTACTAACAGTATTTTGACTTAAGCATTTTGGATAAGGCAGACTCGTTCTCAAAGATGGTTAGTGGGTCTCGTGGGGTTTTACAAATGGTATCATAGTCAATCCTGGTTCAGAAATAGCTTTGTAGTAGTGTTGATAGAGGAGTAGAGGCTCTGGAGAAAATCTTCATGTTAATTATCATGTGTCTGCTTATAAGTTATTATGTGTTCACTTATAAGTTGTTATTTATTATCTACACCACCAATTAAGAGGACGAAGTAGGTCAACGAATGAAAGATGTCGCGTCTCTGAATAAGGGATATTATAAGAATCTCACATCGAAAGTATTAGAAAAATATTTTCTGATATAAAGTACCATGTGGGTTATTATTAGTACCTTAGTTTGAAGTATTTTTTGCCACGTGAAACTCAATCCAAAATATACTAAGTCAATGGATAGTGTGAGACGTTACACGTTCAATGCCCTATCTACAATGGGCTTAGGAGAACTCGAGCCTCCCATTAATTTTTGAAAATTCTCATTAGTATCCCGATAATTTTCAAAAAAAAACCAATTATAACTCTTACAATTTTATACAAGTCCCGTCTCATTTGAAAATAAAATAGTAAAACCCTAAAAAAAAAGATAAATCTCCTCAATTAATTTCTGGATCCGTCGCTTCTTTTATAGTACAATTATCGATTTCGTGTTGCAAACTAACCCTAACTAGCTAATGCGAGGTCAAATTTACCCTTACGAGATTTCAACTTTCAAAAGGTCAAATTTACCCCTAATTAATTTTTTTCAAAATTGCAAAAAAAATTTAAAAAAAATGAGAGTATGGTGTATAATGATTGATGAATGATGGTGAAGAACACTCTTATTGGATTCCAAATTTTATCAACAGTTCCCAACAAACATGCCTCTGACAATTTCTATCAAGTACTTCCTTTTGGATGCATTACAACTAAAATCCAAGTAGGGGTGGTGGTTGAACACTATTATAAACCTCTCACTATATTTACATTTTGCACCCCATAATTTTCAATTCTTAAAAAAGCAGCGCCCCATTGACAACTTCATCATTGTACTTATCAATACATTATTAATTAATTTATTATATAAGTTTTATAAGTTTCACTTTTTCCTTATTGTAAAGGGGAAATTACATTTTTGGTCTCAGGGTGGGAGTCTAGGGATGGTCATGGGCCCGATCGGCCCGTCCAATCCGGCCCTATTTTTTAGGGCTTGGGCTTGGTATTTGAGCCCATGGGTCGGGTTAGGGCTTAAAGACTAAGGCCCATTCATTTTTAGAGCCAGGCTAGGGTTTGATCATTTTTGTTTAGGGCGGGCCCGGCTCGGCCTGAACTATTTTAAAATATAAAAAATATATATTTTATATATATATCCATAGAGAAAGAGTTGAGGGGTCATTTTGTAATTTATAATTTTGGCTAGATAATTTAGCAAATCCTAATTTCATTCCTCTCATACAGAGAGAATTAAGGGGTCATTTTGTAATTTTTGTATTTAGTTTTTAAATTTTTTAAAAAATAAATTATAGGGCCGGGCCTGGGCTTAATTTTTTTTTTTGTAGGGCCGGGTTTGGGCATAAAATTAGGGCTCGATCATAGAGTCGGGCCGGGTTAGGGCCTAACATTTTTGTGTAATACCTTAGTCAAAACCCGGCCCGACCCATGACCATCCCTAGGTGGGAGTCTATTTGTACTCTAAAGTTAGTTAAATTGCATATTTAATCTCTCAAGTTTTACGTTTGTTTCAATTCCACAAAATTGAAAACGTTATTGATGACTTTGGACAAACAATGAGTTATTTTCAATACATTGTCTTCTAATAGGAATATTTTTATCATTTTAACAACGATCCAGATTTTTCTCTCTTATGTTCCAGAAGAATCGTTATCAGAAAAAAATTAGAAAAAAATATATTAGAGCGATGAAATAACAAAAATATTCTCATTAGAAACTCACTGTAGCACAATGCAATTTCCAGCCAAAATCATTAATAAATTTTAAAAATTTTGTGCAATTGAAACAAATGTGAATCTTGAAGGACCAAATGTGTGATTCATCAAAGTTTAGGGTCCAAATAGACATCCGTCCCATATATTAGGAAACAAAAGTATAAATGAGAAGGAATTTGCATAAAAAAATTAAGAATTTTAGTTGAATTTTTAAATTTATATAAATAAAAAATGTAAATTTTCAAAAATCGGGACAAGGAAAACTCAAACCTCCTCAATTTTTTAAATTTGTTTCTTCAAATTTCACGTACCTTGCCTATTGAATTGTGCGATTTTGACATAATTATTTTACCTTTTTGATAGATACAAACGATTTTTTGGTTAACAGTTCAAGAAATAACAAAAATTAGCTCATACACTTCACGCGTTTCAGAATTATCGTTAAAATTCCAGAAGTCACTATACACAATAAAAATTATTATACTTTTTCCATAAAAAAATTAGAAAATGTTATGATGTACACTTTTGAATTTTTGACGATAAAAAAATTATTATAACACGTAGAATCCGAACACTCACCAGTAGAAACGAATAACAGAAACAAAACGAGTACTTGCCAGTAGAATTCGAAGTCGTGGCGGCAATCTGAAGTCAAAAATTACTCAGCCAATCAAAGAATACATTTTTGCCAAATCAACCCTCCAATTATATACATAAGAAGGGCAAAAAGGAGATTTCGAAATTCGAAAATCACCTTGCATTTTACCGTGAAAATTTTGATCATATCTCTGACATTGATCGCTTTCTTAGAGAGTTTGAAGCGATATAGCTGTTCTGTTGTGATTGAAGCGATATAGTTGTTGTGTGTATATATCTGTCACTTCTTATTTCCCTATATATAATTGTAAGGACAAAAATGAAATGAAAAGTGTATTGTCAGTTAAGCATGAGACTTTTTAAGTCAAGAAACTCAAAATGGGGCTTTTCACAACACTACATGCCACGTAGGACTCAAAAAGTTGTCTAACTAGAAAATGAGACATTTGGAGTAAAAACCCAAAAAATTAAGAATTTTAGTTGAATTTTTAAATTTATATATAAAAATTTGTAAATTTTCAAAAATCAGGACAAGGAAAGATTTAAACCTCCTCAATTTTTTTAAAAATTATATATATATATATATTTTCTTCAAATTTCTAGGTGCCTTGCCTATTGAATTGTCCGATTTTGACATAATTATTTTACCTTTTTGATAGATACAAACGCTTTTTTGGTTAACAATCCAATAAATAAAAAAATTAGCTTGTGCGTATAGTGACCTATACGCAATAAAAATTATTGTAATTTTTTCATTTAAAAAATTATAGTAATTATTATGACGTACACTTTTGAATTTTTAATAATAAATTTAAACTTAAAAAAAAAATACGATAATACGTGAACGCATGAAATATATAGACTAAAATTTTAGTAACGAACGGTTGACCAAGTCATTCATAAACCTTTCTCCCCCCCAACCCCCCCCCCCCCCCTTCACAACCCAAAAAATGTGGGTTTCCTTTATTTAGGGCACTAGGGAGACCTTAACTACTAATTAGGGCACCTTTTACCACATGAGATGAGAGGCCAGCCTGGAATTCCAGAACCATTCCAAAACTACCCAGTAGCAGCAGCAGCTTTCTCCTTAATATTACACTAGTAACCCCCCTACAAAGTGAGAAATTACATAGAAGTCCCTACAATGTGGGAAAATTGCACAAAAGCCCCTACATCATATAGGACATGTGGGAAAATTACACTTTTAGCCGTTGTAAATTTAAGTGGTCTAAAAACCCCATGGAACATTTAGCACACGTATAATTGCACTTTTACCTCCTAGTTTTATTAGGGTTATTATACTTTAGTCCATACGATTCCAATTTTATTACATACACGTTTTAGTTAGTTTTTCATGTGGTAGGACTTTTCATATAATTCTCCTAGCAATTACTTACTATCACGTTCGAGATTCTTCTTCGTATAAAATCCACTCAGCGTCAGGATTCTTGCAAGTTACCAATCGCTGAGCTGACACGTTTATTGAAACCTGTTGATTATGAGAATCACTAGTTTTGATTTTTTTTTTTAGGTGTTTTGGTAGTTCAAACCAACTCAAAATTTTTATTGGAAAAATAAGACTATTACAGCCTAAAAAAGCAAAAATTGGTCTGAATATTGTGAACCGATTCAGATAATTTTTATATCAAATTTGGTTTAGTTTGAATTTTTTTTCAAATCATTATCTTCGATTTTGTTTAGTGAGAACCTAAAAGTAAATCGAACCAAACCATTTACACCCCTAATTAATAGATAGACATCATTTGCAATCCTTGATGGGGATTTCCAAGGAAAACTTGTGGCCTTATTTGTTCGAATCACAATTATTTGGACCAAAATAACCCTCACCCAAAAATTATCAAAAGTGTAATTTCCACTTTAACCCCAAAATCTTTTTCCAACTTTTTTGTTTACCAACCATCATGGAAAAAGGGTTAAAAGTGCAAAAGAGTACTTGGATCAATAAAATAAAATAAAAATAGTTTTTTTTTTTTTTTTTTAAAAAAGATCAATTTCTAATTGTCTGCTGAGAAGGGCATTTTGGTCATTTTTCCAAAAATCAAAACCCAACCAAGAAACACCACCATATCCCCCCTCTGCAACTAGAAACAGTAGAAAAACACTGACTGAGTGAGTCCATCAATGTCCTCCAACCCTCTTCTCATAGTAAAAACCACCTCTCTCAACCATAAAAAACCCAGAAATTTCTAAAGATAATGCTGTTTCTAGTTGAATTCAACTACCGGAAGATGAAACTAGAACAAGAAGAAGAAGATGACCTCAACATTCTTTCTTAAATTTACCCTTATGAAGAGGATACAACCCGTTCTTAGACTTAAGACTATGCGCGTTGCGTGCTCGATCTAGCAATCTTGGACAATTCTTTCGTTGAGTTGACCGAAAAGTTCATCAAACAAATCTGTTAAAACGTTGATATCGTGCTCATTCGCCCTATAGAATGAATTGTTGAAGGTTTTACTTGACGAGTTCAGTTATAGTTAGTTACCCAAAAAATTTCAAGTATCGAAAGGTCAAATTTACCCTTAATTAATTTTTCAAATTTGCAAAAAAAATTAAAAAAAAAAATTGAGAGTTTGGTGTATAATGATTGATGAATGATGGTGAAGAACTCTCTTATTGGATTCCAATTTTGATCAACAGTTCCCAACAAAGCCTCTGACAATTTCAATCAAGTATTACCTTTTGGATGCATTACAACAAAAATCCAAGTTGGGGGGTAGTTGAACACTATTATAATATTTACATTTTGTACCCCATAATTTTAAATTCTTAAAAAAGCAGCACCCCATTAATAACTTCATCATTGTACTTATCAACAAATTATTAATTTATTTATTTATTATGTATAATTAAAGAATCTAAAAGAGGATCCAAAGGCCATTTTATAAGTTTCACTTTTACCTTATTGTAAAAGGGAAATTTATAAATTTGGTCTCTAGTGTGTGGAGTGGGTGTCTATTTGAACCCTAAGGTTTGAGAAATTGCACATTTGATCCCTAAAATTTCGTATTTGTTTAAACCCCAGAAAATTAAAAACGTTATTGATGATTCTGGATGACAAATGGGTTATTCTCAACACATGGTCTTCTAATAAATGTGTTTTTGTCATTTCATCACCACCCAATCTAAAACGTATTTTTTTAAAGACGATTTCACACTTTTTCTCTCGTTTTTTTTCCCAAAATAATTGTTGTTGGAAATGTTAAAAGATCGTCTTACATTTAGTAGAGTGGAAATAACAAAAATATTCCCATTAGAAGCCCACTGTGCAGAGCACAATCTATTTTCCATTCAAAATCGTTAATAATGTTTTTAATTTTATGTGATTGAAACAAATGTAAAATTTAAAAGACTAAATGTGTAATTCAACACCCTTTCCCCCATGGTAAATTTAATAATTTTACTTCAGATTTTTTTTAAAATAATAAATGATGTTGCCAAGAATTCTCAGTTCATATAATTAGCTTCCCACGTGTCAAAAACCTCTTTTACTTTCTCCTTCAACCTGCAAAACAGTTGAGTTCTTAAGGAGGACTCCGGTGTGGTGTCGGCTAAAGAATCTCCGGCGTGAGAATAAGATAATCTGATTGTGGAGAAGGCTAAAACACTCAGATTAGTCGTAAAAAATACACAATGATACATTCCCTTTATATAGGCTCAATAAATCGTTGTCGTTTCATTGGTAAGGTTGCCCGTTACGTGATCTTTTCCTAACGGCATAGGAAATAACCATGATCTTCTCCATTAAACCAGAGAGAGATATCTGTAATGTGCTACCATAAAATATAGATCGTTACAGTCAATGAGTTATAACACTCCGTATGCATAGTAGTCACCAATGGTAAGGTCGCCCGTTACGTGATCTTTTCCTAACGACATAGGAGATAACCATGATCTTCTCCATTAAACCAGAGAGAGATATCTGTAATGTGCTACCATAAAATATAGGTCGTTACAGTCAATGAGTTATAACACTCCGTATGCATAGCAGTCACCATAAGCTAACCTTCGTCCTTGGCTTAACCACTGTGGGCTCCTAATCACCCATTAATGGGCCTCCTCATGATTTATTTGCGTTGTGGACTGCTAAGGTCTTTCTCTGATGAGCCTAATATGCTCAGCCCAATTTACATATTGGGTTTTATGTCTTTTGGGTAGATCCGACCCATTAAGACTCTCATGCTTATTTCAGTTATGAGCCTAATCGAGTTAAAACCAGTTTTGATACCAATTGTTGTCCTAGTAAGCTACCCAAGAGGTCGCAACAAAGCTGAATTGTTTAGGATGCTCATATGTGTTCTCCTTCCGGTAATCGCAGTTATTTTTAACAATTGTTGGCCTAGTGATTAAAGCTAAAACACTAATTTTATGAATTGTTGAACAAACAAATAAATTAGTACTAAAGCTTTCACCTTTTCTTAACACACACACACACACACAATCCCCCACCCACCACAACCCAAAAAATGTGGGTTTCCTTTATTTAGGGCACTAGGGAGACCTTAAGTACTAATTAGGGCTCCTTGTACCACAAGAGATGATAGGCCAGCCTGGAATTCCAGAACCATTCCAAAACTACCCAGTAGCAGCAGTAGCATTCTCCTTAATATTACACTAGTAACCCCCCCTACAAAGTGAGAAATTACATAGAAGTCCCTACAAAGTGAGAAAATTGCACAAAAGCCCCTACAACATATAGGACATGTGGGAAAATTACACTTTTAGCCGTTGTAAATTTAAGTGGTCTAAAAGCCCCATGGATCATTTAGCACACGTATAATTGCACTTTTACCTCCTAGTTTTAATAGGGTTATTATACTTTAGTCCATATGATTCCAATTTTATTACAAACATGTTTTAGTTTTTCACGTGTGAGGACTTCATTGGCGGTGATATTCTCTTATAATCTAGCCTTTTTTGCCGTACTAGCCTATATATTAATGAGGGAGGTAAGTTATCAAAGTAAGCTCGTTTTTTTTTTCTTCTAATTTTGGCCAAGTCTTTTCATATAATTCTCCTAGTAATTACTCACTCTCACGTTCGAGGTTCTTCTTTGTATAGAATACACCCAGTGTCAGGATTCTTGCACGTTACCAATTGCTAAGTTGGCACGTGCATGATCTTTGTTCTTCGTTTATTGAAGATTGTTGATTATATGCATCACCAGTTTTGATTTACTAGATGTTTTGGTAAGTCAAATCAACCCAAAATTTTTACTGGAAAAATAAGACTATTACAGTCTAAAAAAAAACAGAAATTGGTCTGAATATTGTGAACCAATTCAAATCATTTTTTATCAAATTTGGTTCAGTTTGAATTTTTTTCAAATCAATATCTTCGATTATGTTTAGTGACGTAAAAGTGAATCGAACCGAACCATTTACATCCCTAATTAATGCATAGGACATCGTTTGCAATCCGTGATACGGATTTCCAAGGAAAACTTGGGGTCTTATTTGTTCGAATCACAATTATTTGGACCAAAATAACCCTCACCCAAAAATTTAAGAATCAAAAGTGTAATTTCCACTTTAACCACAAAATCATTTTCCAACTTTTTTTGTTCACCAACCATAATGGAAAAAGGGGTAAAAGTGCAAAAGAGTACTTGGATCAATAAAATAAAATAAAAATATTTAAAAATAAAATAAAAAATAGAGAGAATTTCTAATTGTCGGTTGAGAAGGGCATTTTGGTCATTTTTTCCAAAAATCAAAACCCAACCAACAAGCACCACCATATCCCCCCTCTGCAACTAGAAACAGTAGAAAAACACTGATTTTAGTGTCATCAATGTCCTCCAACCTTCTTCTCAAAGTCAAAACCACCTCTCTCAACCACTAAAAACCCAGAAATTTTCAAAGATAATACTGGTTTTAGTTGAATTCAACTACCGGAAGATGAAACTAGAAGAAGAAGAAGAAGAAGAAGACCTCAGCATTCTCTTTAATGGCGGACTTTAAGCTCACTCTCTTCACTTTCATCTTCTTCTTCGTCTTTTTCAGAGCCAATTTTGCGGGGATTAAGGCGCAACAGGGGAGGGATGAGCCGTATGTTGGGGTGAACATCGGCACCGACGTGTCGAATTTTCTGTCGCCGGCGGACCTGGTTTCGTTTCTTAAGCTTCAGAAGATTACCCATGTCCGGCTATACGATGCTGACGCCGATATTCTCAAATCGCTGGCGAAAACCAAGATTAGGGTCATCGTCAGCGTGCCGAACAACCAGCTTCTCGCGATTGGGTCGTCGAACGTCACCGCCGCCGCCTGGATCAGACGGAACGTCGCTGCGTACTACCCGGAAACCCTCATCACGACGATCGCCGTCGGCGACGAGGTCTTGACAACGATACCCAGTTCTGCTCCAATCCTCATGCCGGCGATAGAATCGCTTTACGCCGCCCTGGTGGCGGCGAATCTCCATAACAAAATCAAAATCTCCACCCCGAATCCCGCCTCCATAGTCCTCGACCCGTTTCCTCCGTCGCAAGCGTTTTTCAACCAAACCCTAACTCCATTAATCTCTCAACTCCTCGGATTTCTCTCCAGAACGAATTCGCCATTGATGATGAATCTCTACCCTTACTACGTCTTCATGGAAAACAAAGGCGTCGTCCCCCTCGACAATTCCCTCTTCAAACCCATTATTCCATCCAGGGAAATGGTTGATCCAAACACCCTTCTCCATTACACCAACGTCTTCGACGCCATGATCGACTCGGTCTACTTCTCGATGAAGAATATTAACTTTACGGACATTGTCGTACTCGTGACCGAAACAGGATGGCCATCGAAGGGCGATTTGAAAGAGCCATACGCAACAATCCAGAACGCAGATACCTACAATTCGAACCTAATCAAGCACGTTTTCGATCGAGTCGGAACCCCATTTCACCCGGAAATCAGCTCCAGCGTCTACATCTACGAATTGTTCAACGAAGATCTTAGAACGGAGCCGATTTCAGAGGCGAATTGGGGGCTTTTTCATGGAAATTCAACGCCGGTTTATCTCCTCCATGTCTCCGGGAGTGGATCATTCTTGGCTAACGATACTACGAATCAAACTTACTGTGTGGCCACGGATGGGGTGGATTCAAGAACAATGCAGTCGGCTTTGGATTGGGCTTGTGGACCGGGAAGAGCGAATTGCTCTGAAATTCAACCGGGGGAAAATTGTTATCAACCGAATAATGTGAAGAATCATGCTTCTTATGCATTTGATAGCTATTATCAGAGTGAAGGGAGGGCTCCTGGATCTTGTGATTTCAAGGGTGTGGCCATGATCACAACCACTGATCCCAGTGAGTTCTTGAAACAAACTCAAGTCTCTGCATATTTTCTTTAATTAATGTTATTGATTTTATGCTGTTTTTTTAAGGAAATTTAAGGGCTTGTTTTGAGGTTTTGAATTTTGGTTTTTGAGATGGCGAAAAACGGGTTGAGTTAGGGGTTTTTGGAGATCATAAAAACAGACTTTGAAGGGTCGTAAGATTATGATTTTGCGTAGTTTGAAACAAACCGTGGTTTGTTTATTGACGAATTTAAGGACCCGTTTGGCGGAATTGTTTAGAGGTTTTGAATTGCTGTTTTTTTGGATAGCGAAAACCGGTTTTCATTTAGTGTCTTGTTTGGTTGATAGTTTGGAGGTCACAAAAACAGAGTTTAAAGGGTCTTAAATTTATGATTTTGTGTGTTTTGAAACAAACCGTGGTTTGTTAGCGACGAATTTAAGGCTCCGTTTGGAGGAATTGTTTGGAAGTTTTGAATTGTGGTTTTTTGGGATGGCAAAACCCGGTTTTGATTATTAGTGTCTTGTTTGGTTTACAATCTAAAGATCCCAAAAACAGAGTTTAAAGGGTCTTAAATTTATGATTTTGGGTTTGTTTGAACAAAGGAAGAAATTAAGGATCCGTTTGGGGGAATTGTTTGGAGGTTTTGAATTGCGGTTTTTTTGGATTGAGAAAATGGGTTTTGATTTAGTGTCTTGTTTGGTTTACAATTTTGAGATCATAAAAACGGAGTTTGGAGGGTCTTATATTTATGAGTTTGGTTGCTTTGAAAAAAAAAATTGGTTTGTTATCGACAAATTTAAGGATCCGTTTGGGGGAATTGTTTGGAGGTTTTGGAAATGCATTTGGAAAACCGGTTTATTTGAAGGGTCTGTTTGGTTCACAACTCCAATACCCCAAAACTTAGTTTTGAGATCCTAAACCAACGATTTTGGTTTCTTCTTTTCATACAAACCGTGGTTTGTTCATCGACGAATTTAAGGACCCGTTTGGAGGAATTGTTTGGATATCTCGAATTGCAGTTTGGGACGCCCGAAACTAGTTATTTTAGGGTTTGTTTGGCTTACAATTCGGAGACCCCCAAAATGCGGTTATAGGCAGTCTTGAATCAAAGATTTTTTAGTTTCACCGCCAAACAAGTACTTAATTTTTTGCCAAGACTTTGTAGTTTGATAATGGTGCCCCCAAACAAGTCCTTGAACATCTTCTACTTGTAAGATATAGGTTTAATTGCCTTTTACCCCCCTTGTACTTTGGTCTTGTTTCATTTTAGCCCCTCTACTTTTTAATAAACAGAGAAATTCACATTTTTATTAAAAAAAAAAATCGTTTCTTTTCTTCTTTTTAGTTAGGACCAAATAAGTAAAGGGTTTAATTTTATCCACTTCATGTAAACTTTAAATTAAAATTTTAATTTCGCCCATTTTTTAGCATATTCGGTTAAGTTATGTAAAAAAAGTTAATTTTCAATTTATTATAAGTAGAGGGGTTAAGTTTAGGTTTTTAAAGTTAAGAGGGTAGAAAATGAAATAAGATCAAAGTAAAAGGGGGGTAAAAAGCAATTAATTTCATATTCATGGACAAATAATTTAGGGCTTCACATGTTTTCTGTATTTTTCTTCTTCTCTCTGCAAATTCTGACCTTTTTTTGTTTGTTTGTATTTTCAGGTTATGGGAGGTGTATATTTCCTGGAAGGTAAGCCATATTTTTTTAATTATTATTAATTAATTTATTTTTTATTCTTTGTTAGGTGGTGTTTGGGTAACCATAAAAATTTGTTTTCTAGTTTCCATAAATATTTGATTTGTTTTTTTAATTTATTATAGGGCTTTTTACACTTTGCACCCTTGAAGTTCACCGAAATCCTAATTGTCTCACTGGTCCAAGTGTCTTAATTGTTGAGCGAAATTCATCATTTGCCAAGCACGTGACTATTTTTAGGGTTTTTTTTTTTAGACATTTCATTTAGTTACACATTAAACCCTTTGAACTTCTTATTTTACACTATCACACCCGTTTCCAAAACCACCGCCAGTGGTTTAATGTGTAACTAAATGAAATATCAAAAAAAATTGAAAACGTCACTTGCTTGGCACGTGATGGATTTCTATCAACAATTAAGACGGAGTTAATGATTTGCACCATAGTGAGACGATTTGGATGCTTCGGGTTTAAAATGTTCAAATTGAAAAGACAAGGGCTACAGTGGGATTTCGGTGAAACTTGAGGGTTCAAAGTGTAAAAAGTTCTTCATTATAAGTAGAAGAGGGTAAAATATAGTTTTTTAAAGTAGAGGGGACAAAATGAAACAAGATCTTAATACAAAGGGGTAAAAAGGCAATAAACCCTAAATAATTTATTGGTGATTAATTTTTTTTTTTTTTTCGTTTTTTTCGTAAATGCAGCATGAGGATAAGCAATAGAACAAGCCAAATAGTAAATACAACTCTAGCAAGTAGCGGCGCAAATACGATACGATTCAGCGGTCTTTTTTTTGATATCGGTCTTGCTATGTTATTTTACGCTTCCACCTTATGATTTAATCGAGGTACGTATTGAAATAACGGGATAATTTCATTGTTAGTCCCTGAACTTTGATGCGAGTATCAATTTGGTCTCTGATCTATTTTTGTTTTTTACCCGATTTCGTTTGTTAAGTATGAGAGTGTTTCAATCAAGTTCAAATTGGATGGACTGTTAATTTTTCGGTGGCTTTTTCTGTACAAAAAGTTACTCGTCCATCTAATTTGGGCATGATTAAAACATTTTCACACTTTAGGGACGAAATTGGGTTAAAAAAATAGAGGGGTTTTGACACTTTGCACCTTGAAGTTTGACCGTTATTTTATTTTGGTCCCCATGGTGGCATTTTGAACACGACACCCTGAAGTTCCATAATCATCTCTCTCTCTCTATATATATAATATTTGCATGGGAAGGGAAATATAAGTCTCTCTTAAAAATACCAGGTGCATGGCAGGTGACTATTTTCCGTTTAGAATTGTAATGGGAATAATAACTTGCACTGTAGTGACTAGTGAAATGGCTAAGAAACTTTAATGTGTTATATGTTCAAATTTAAACCATGGAGACCAGGGTGAGATTTCGAGGTATACAAAGTGTCAAAACCCAAAAATAGATTAAGGACCAAATTGATATTCGCCCCAAAGTTCACGATTATATATATATATATATATATATATGTATGTATATGTATTTATCTTTGCTATTCAACTTACGGCCCGATTATTTATTTTTATTTTTTTTAACAGCGACAACGAGACTCAAATTCTGGTCTTTTGCAGAGCGGGAGGAGAAAAATTGAATCATTCGAGAGCAATTTCGGCTCTTTTTTTTTTTTTTTTTTTTAGGAATTGTTTTTTTTTTTTCTTTCTCGATTATTTATTTTTTTAACGATTTTCGCTTTTTTAGTTGTTTGATTTTTGAATGAATGATTATTTGATGGAAATAATAATGGCGTTGGCGGCGGTTTGTTTCGTTCTTGAATACGATTTGTAAATTTATTTTAAATGATTTTTTTTTGTGTGTGTAGTGAAAGTTTACTAATTTTAGTAGAAAGGCGTTTGGTTAGTGTTTTCACTTTTCTGAACCTAACTGGAATGGGTTGAGTTGAGTTGAATTGGGTTGAGTTGAGAATTTTAGGAACAGAATTGCGTTTGGTAACGATAATTTTTGTTTTGTGTTGAGAAAATAATGTGTTTGGTAACTATTTTATCCTAAAATTAATTTTTTTTTTTTAATTTTTTTTTTTTTGTGTTTGGCGCCGGCGCCGGCAGCAGCGGAAGGTTGTTGGAGACGGTGGTCGGTCGCCGGACTGTAGACGGAGACGATGGTCGGTTGTCAGCGATGATCGCCGGACGGCGGTGGATGGTGGTGGTCGGCCGGCAGATGAAAACGAAAGTTGAGAACTTTGGGTTGAATTTTTTTAGCACAAAAAGAAACAATTTTTTTTTGTTTCTGGTTTCTTTAGGATTTTGAGAATCAATTCTTCTTTTTTGGGTTGGGTTGGGTTGAGTTTTATGTTTGCCAAATGCGTTCCTAAAAATCTAACCCAAAATTTTTGGGTTGAGTTGGGTTTGGTTGGGAATACTAACCAAACGGGGGTTTATCCCAATGATTTGTTTCTATGATTTTTTTTTTTCTTTTTCTTTCGTTAATAATGTTATATATTTCAAAAAATATATTTTAATTGATAAAATAAACTCGAAGGTGAATAAATAAATCGTTTCTTAATACAATATTTGTATTAAATTGTGACAGTTAAATTGTTATTCAAATCGCACACACAATGACGTTTTTTACAAGCGCACCAAACACATCGAGATTGATTGTGACTTCATTCGTAATTTCATTCTCCATAATATTGTTCATCTCTACTCAATTAGTTATGTATATCAGACCGTATATATTTTTATTAATGCTTATCTCTTTGGACACTTTCATATTTTGGTTCTAAACTCGAGTTCGCGTCTATTTTACTATTTTGAGTTTGAGGATGAATGTTAATATATGTAAATATAGGCCTTAATTGGTCCACCAAGTTATTTAGAACCTAATCCTTAAAACCCCGATCTTTGCATTTATATATATAGGCATTTTTGTACATTGAGTAAGTTTGACATATATTGATACAATTGTCTTATATTCTCTTTTAGGTGGCGTTTGGAAACTGTTTCTGTTCCCATCCCAGCAGTGGGATGAGAATGGAATGGGATGGGATGATAATTCTGTTTCCATCTTGAGAGTAGAATCGCGTTTGATAACGATAATTTTTTATTTTTTATTTTGTTTTGAGAACAGAATCACGTTTGGTAACGATTTTATCTTAAAATCATTTTTTTTTTGTTTTGGCCGGACAACGGCGGCAGGCGGGTGGGTGACGGTGGCCGGAAGTTGCCGGACAGTGGACGACCGGCAATGCCGGAGTTGACGGGCGACGGCTGCCGAAGATGGACGGCGACAGATGATGGTCGGCAGGCGGATGAACAATGGCAGTGGTTTTAGGAATGGGTTGGGAATATTGAGAAACAATTTTTTTTGTTTTTCATTTCTTAAGAAAAAAGTGGATACAATTCTCAAATGAGAATGAAATGGGAACGGAAACAAAAATTACTAAATGCTATTCTCAAATAGAAATTTCAAAAATCTGAAAATGAAATAAGAATTTCTAAAATAGAAACGGTTACCAAATCGGCCTTAATATTCCGTATTCAAATTATTCTACACAATCATATTAACTTTTAGAGGGAAATATTTCTCAATACACTCTTTTAGAATTCATAAATATTTATTTCACTGTAATAGTATTTTACGAGTTGCAGATGCAATTGTTGACTAGAGAGGGACTCAATCGGGCCCCCAAAAAATGTTTTTTATTTTTTTTTAAGTTTTTATATTTTTATTTTCTGAAAAATTAATTAAAATTTTAAAAATCTTACACAAGTCCTCTATGATTTATAAAAATATTCAAAAACCTTTTTTTTTTCACAAAAACAAAACAAAACTCCCTGACCAAATTTCTAGATCCCCCTCCTCTTATTTTATTATAATTTCGAAAAATATGGGATTTTAATTTTTTGCATAATATAAATATTATTTTTGCATAATTATATTTGGAATAATTAGTGATCAGTCTTAAATAGCGGGTGTAATATATTATTAGTCACATTTAAAACATAAGTTTGGGTTTAGTCCTTTAAATTCATTTTTGCTTGCGTATTAATCTCGCACGTGTTTACGTCTGTGTAATATTTACATGTGACTATGTGACATGTACTTGTCTAATATTTGTTACATCTATCAAATATTTTAGACACAAGTTAGATAAATGTAATTGCGAGGGTACAGCGTGTGTATTGGGTCTTTGACATCTTTTAAAATGCGCGGGATTAAAACACAAATTATAATTGTGTACGGGATTTTTCTATTTTTAGCTTCTATTTAGCTTTTGTTTTTGATTTTTTTTTTTATTTAAAAAAAAAAACCAAAATCATCTCTCAAGTCGCAACCAAACACGGCCTTACACTTTTGGTGTTGAACCAGTGAAAACGCGGCAAAACCCAGGTGGGGTTTTGGTTTTCACTTTTCAAAATGGCCTCGATCCTTCGCATTAAACCAAACCAACTCTTCGATTCCTTCCACAGTCATCTCCCCCTGTCAAACCCTAGCAAAACCCTTTTCTCTCTCTACAAATCAATGTCTTGGTCTTGCTCAAAATGCACATTCATCAACCCATCGTCTCAGAAATCCACTTGCGAAATCTGCTCATCGACACAGGATCAAAATCAACATCCGCCGTTATCATCGTCGGCGTCGCCGTCTTCTTCATCTTCCCCGTCGAAGCCCAAATGGGCTTGCAAGGCCTGTACATTTCTGAACTCGTATCAGAAAACCAGCTGCGAAATCTGCGGAACTAGAGGATCGGCTTCGTTTGTGTGGACGATCGAAGACGACGAGGAGCTGGATTCGTCGGTCGGGAATGTTTTCTTGCCGTTGCAGCCGTGTAAGAGGAAAAATAAGGAAAATTCGATTGAGGTTGTCGATGGCGATGATGTTGATTCCGGTGGGTTTCGCGGCCTTAAATCGGCGAAGAAGGCGGCGGTGACGTTGTCAGGTATGGATGTTCTCTGAACAATGTTCAAATGAGCTCGAATTTTATTCAATTTTCAGGCTTTTTGTTAGGATTTATCTATGGATTTCTATTGTTTCTGCTGCTGCTGCTTGCTATGATCTTTTGCTTTGAATATTATATGCTCTTAAATTGTATTATTGAATAGCAAGATTTCATCAATTTAGGTGGTGTTTGTTTAGTGTTTCTGTTCACAGATTACAGAAAAATTTGAAGGAAACAGAAATTTGGGAACAAATATGTGCTGCTCCCAGAAATTTGTTCTAAAAATCCGAGGACATAACATGGTTGAGTATAAGATAGAATTTTGGATTTACTGTCTTCTGTTGATTGTTCTTGGTGTTGCTTGTTGGTATGCTATGCTCGTTTACTCATCATTATTGAATAACAAGATTTCTCTTAGTTTACGCACAATTTGATAACGGTTGTCTTAAGTAGTCTTTTTTGGTTTTGTTCGGTTTTTATACTAAATGCGATTGAGATCGATGAACTAGGACCTCTCCTTTCACTTTTTTTTTTTAATTATCATGGTTTTTTTTCTTCTCGGAATTAACTATTAAAAGATCATTTACAGGGTTAATACTAAGATATTATCTATAAACTATAAAACACACTTTTGATATTCTACTTTTGCTTTTAAGTAATTTTTTTTTTTTTGCCAAAATAACTTTTTTTGGTTTTAAAAATTACGTGTAAAAAAGTTTCCAAACGGTGCCTTAGCTTCTTAGTTTTATCCCATTGTCAATTGTCTTTTTGATTATCTTATTTATTTTTAAAATTTAAAATTAGTTTTTTTTATGTAAAATAATAGTAAAGCATGCTTTTAGGCACGGTCCTCTTCCCCAAATCGCGAAAGTTAGAGAGGAAATGAATGAAATGACCAAAACACCCTTATTCTCTTCATTTTCATTTTATAAATAGGGCTCAATAGTAATTTGTATAAAATAATTATACTTCCTCCTCTTTTCTCTTATTGAATTTCCCAAATAAAAGCGGAAGAATGTTGAATTATATATATATATTTCCTTTTTTTTCTTTTCTCCTAATGATTTTTTTCTTCTCTTTCTCTAACTCTCAATCGAAACATAGTGTAAACCGATTGTTTGTATGTCAGATGAAACAAATTCGATCAAAAAATGGAAAATTATGACTTATAATGTGTGGTTCCGAGAAGATTTGGAGATGCATATGAGGATGAATGCCTTGGGCTACCTTATTCAACTTCATGCCCCGGATTTTATATGCTTCCAGGTTATTTCTCCTTACTTTTCACTGCACTTTGCATAAGGCAGTGTTTGGTTTCATGGAATTCGAAATTAAAACTGAAAAAAAATCTAAAAATTTACATGAGTTCATTTCCAATTCCAAGACTTGATTTTTGCACTGCCAAACACCACCCAAGTCATGAATCTAATTTGAATGCCACACGTGGCATACGGTAGCGTTTGGTTTCTAACAATTGAAATTTACAAGGATTGATTTGTAATTTCAATTTCACGTGTTAAATTTCGTGCTGCCAAACACTGCCCAAGTTTTGAATCTAGTTTGAATAGTTATTAAACCTTTTTTTTTTTATTTTTCCAACTTTTAACTTTGTCTGAAGGAGGTTACTCCGAATATATATCATATTTTCGAGCAATCCAGCTGGTGGAAGGCATACAGATGCTCTGTTTCGAATGTAATGGCATCCACAAGACCATACTTTTGCATGCAGGTGATATTATTTATGTCAAGTCTCAAGTGCCGTTTATTTAGAGTTTATGTCCCAAAAAACTTAGACATCATTTGGTAACATTTTTTTTTTTTTTAAAAATAAAAAAAGTTAATTTGACCAAAAAAGTGCTTTTACTTTAAAAAAAAAGCAAAAATTCAAAAGCGTTCTTGGGCCCCCCGATATCCGTTCATGTTGGCTTGTCAAAAAAATCCACCTTGCGCTTGAGGGGACGTGTTGAACTCCACATCGATGTTGGGCCATTCTCTCGATATACGTGGTTTGTCAAAGCTACCCTATTCATGAAGGGGCGTGTTGAATTCCGCATTGCTTTTGTTACCTGATTTTGAGATATATTTATGTTTAGGGGTAATCCTCCTCTTTCAAGACATCTTTTGAGATTGAATTAGGTTCATTGGGTTTCTATAATATGGTAGTTTATAGATGATCATCAATCTCATATAATATTAAAGTGGAGTTTTTTTTTTTTTTTGAGAGAAAAAGTATTTAAATTCATGTTTCTGCTGTTAAAATCTCAAGAATTTTGGGATTAATCTCAAAAGTTTGGGAATATTTGGGAGCAAAAACATGTTAATTATACATGTTGTTGTTCTTAAATTTCAAAAATTTGAAAACGGGAACAAGAATTGGGGTCCTGAAAACAAACGGTGCCTTAACAAGAGGGGCCTCTTGTGTGCGCATCTCAAATTTCTTATCTTGACCTCATCAATTTTTTGCAGCTGAGCAAACTACCGGTGAGGTCCTATAGCACTAAACCCTTCAACAACTCCATCATGGGTCGAGAACTTTGTGTTGCCGAGGTCGAAATTGACGAAAATACCCCTCTAATTTTCGCCACTACCCATCTCGAGAGCCCCTGTCCAGCCCCTCCAAAATGGGATCAAATGTTCAGCAAAGAACGCGTTTTTCAGGCAAACGAGGCCTTAACTTTTCTCAAAAAATACCCAAACACAATTTTTTGTGGAGATATGAATTGGGATGAAAAATTAGACGGAAAATTTCCTTTATTGGATGGATGGGTTGATTCTTGGGAACAGGTAAAGCCCGGGGATGATGGATATACATATGATACGAAGGCAAACAAGATGTTGAGTGGTAATAGGACTTTGCAAAAGCGGCTTGATCGGGCTATTTGTAAATTGCGGGATTTCGAGATTTGTGGGATCGATATGATTGGGATGGAAGCGATTCCGGGCTTATCATATGTGAAGGAGAAGAAAGTGAGGAAAGAAGTGGTGAAAATGGAGCTACCGGTTTTGCCGAGTGATCACTATGGATTGCTCTTGACTATCTCTACCAAGTAGTTGCCTCTTTGTTTTTTGGTTTTTTGTTTTTAGAGGTGGCGCTTGGTTATATGGGAATTATAAAAAAAATTCTCTGTTCTGTTCCCATATTTCTGTTTTTGTTTGAGTTTTGGGCAACATAAACCTGGACAAATGCCATCTTAGTGTTCCTATTTGTGTTTCTTTTCTGTTTCTATTTCTACTTTCGGAAAACTTGGAACATATTAAAAAAAAATCTGTTTCTGTTTTGATTCCAGAAATTTGTTCCGAAAAATTTGGAACAGAACAGCTTTTTTTTTTTTTTTTTTTTCTGTTTTTGTTCCAATATTTTCAGGAATGGAAACAAGAACACGAAACAAACGCCACCAAATAGACCAAATCTAAGCAAAAAACAAAATGGGAACTTGCCCTTTTTTTGTGTATGCAATTTTTTGTATGTGTTGGTTATTACATCTTCTTGATCAGCAGCCTAGTATGTGTAAAAAAAATGTATATATGCAAATGATAATTGCAGTTCATCTCGATAACAGAGGTTTTTTGGCCTGTTCATTTGTTCCCATATTTCCATTTCTGTTCCCAAAACAGAAACACTAACCAAACACGTCCCCAGTTTTTTCTGTTTCGTTTTTTTCTGAAATTGCAGGAGCTTCAAGTCTTATATAATCATAGAGAACACCACAAAATGCATCTCCACCTCTTGCCTGAGTTAATAATATGCAGTTGTCTCCTTTTATGAACAAGGCTGAAGAAACGTCAATGCTTATAAGCCTGTAAAGTCGGTGTATACCATGGCGATAGACGGTGTTATCTGTTCCCAAGTTCAGCACTTGGAACACCAGGTGATCTGTTTCCACATGATTGATATGAACCTGTAAAATTGCTTTAATTTAATGTTTCTGTTCCCAGATTTGTATTTCTGTTCCTAAAACTGAAATGTATGGGGTGTGTCTGTGTATATATATATGCTATGTTCCTAAAGACACTAATTTTAATTCAATACATCAATCTATTTTGTTGACAGTTTTTTATTTAGTTTCTCAACAAAATCTAAATCAATAGTTTGCAATGTTTCGAACAGTCCATTTGTTAAAAATGTCTAAAATAAATCTTGATTTTCTTTTTGCTATATATATATAAATATATACACATGTTCCTATCTATCTAAGGTTAGTTGCCTTTCCCCCTTACTTTGATCTTGTTTCATTGTGTCCTCTATACTTTAAAAATCTACATTTGACCACTTTTTACTTATAATAAATTGGGAAATGATCCTTTTTTTTTTTTTTGTTAACTTAAAAAGATATGTTCAAAAATTGGTGAAATTAAAATTTTCATCTCAATTTTACATGAAATGGAAAAAATTAGCCTTTATTTTAATTTTTATTTTATTTTGTCTTTATTTAAAAAGAAAGAACAATAGAAGTAAAAAGCGAGAACTAGATATTTTAAATATTAAATTTAAATTAAAAATAAAAGAAAATTAAATCATTATATATATATTTGAATAACAATGTCAGTTTCTCGTTTTAGTCAAAGAGTAGAAAGGGTGTGTGTAAGTTTTTAAAGTGGAGGGGTTAAAATAAAATCAAAGTAAGGGGGGGGGGGTAAAAGGCTAATTAAGGTAATTAGTTATTTAAAATAATTAAAGTAGGGGGGGGGTTTAAAATAATTATAATTATGTTATACAAATAATTTACTATTTAAGGTAATTAGTTATTTAAAATTAGTTTTTTTATTTATATAATACTAAAGTTTGTTTTAGCCACGTATTACGAGTATATCAACAAACCTTCTTCTCCAAATTGCGAAGATTAAGAGTAATTTGATAAATTCTTTAAGAACTTGAAAAATAAAGAAATTATTCTCAGTATCATTCTGTCGGTTATCACCATAAGGTCAGAGTATACCATTTTGTTGGTTATCATACCTTAAATGAAGAAAATAAAATAAAATATTACAATTAAATGGATTTTTTTATTTTTATTTTGATAAATTAAAAGAAATAAATTTAAGACAATAATTGTTATAAAAATATGTTTTCCGCCCATTTCCTGTCATTTCGGTGTCATCTCCCTCGGCTTTCTTGTCGATCATTCCAGACTTTATCTCTGTACAGTGTTATTACTGCATGTCATTCCTTGACTTCGAAGACTCAGTTTACCTTCGTCACGAAGCAAATCCCTATATAAGACTGAGTTCGCGGTTCTTTCATATCATCGTACAACATCATACATATAGCGTGAAGCAATGGACACCGGTGGTTACTACAACCGTGGTAGTGGTGGCGCTGGACGCGGCCGTGGCCGTGTATTTGGAGAGCAGGGGGGAGGCCGTCGCGGCGGCCGTGGTGGTAGAGGTGGGGATGATCAAAATCAGCCGTGGGGAAGAGGTGGACTTGTCCAGATAGGTGGAGATCCGGCACCGCCTCGGAGTCAAGGGTTTAGGCCGGTCCAGGCTTACAGACCAACCCAGGGAGGGGTACCGGCAGCAAGGCCGGGGCTTGCGGAAAGTACCGGACCTACCGGTGGTCATGGAAGAGGCAGAGCTGCCGGAGTTGGTGGAAGAAGCGCTTGGGGTCCTTCACCGTCTACTGTTGCCGGTCCATCTCGGAGGCCTCGAAAACCGATTCCTGGTATAGATCTTCGACTCTAAATTTCTCATGATCCTAATTCTTCTGATTCTATTGTTTTTTCGTTTAATTTTCGGGGTTTCTCTTTCTCCCCCAATTCTTAAATCAATGCACCCTAGTTGGGCTTTTTTGAGCCCAAAAGCTAGCTACTTCCTCCACACTTTTTTGACTTGACTTTCAACCTCTTTCACATTCGGTGTAGTATTTTATTAAATAAATTTTGTTCAAAAAAATAAGCCCACCTCACACCACACTCGCGTTCGGCAGGGCACACGCGGTAAACCAATAGGGATGTGGCTCCTCTCTCCTCCACAAAATGTGGGTACTCCTTAAGACACATTCCAAGTATTCAACTCATCCCTAAATATATTCCTCTAGATCCTTATTCCCAAGCAATGTGGGACAAAAGGAATAGAGGGAAAACTTGGCATTATTTTTTATTTAAAATTAAAAATTCACTTTATTTCAACAATTCCCCACTTAATTTTTTTAAAAAAATTCATCGACTAGTATAGTACAATATAAGATTGTGCATAAGTTAAGGTGTCTATCGACTTAAATCCTTATATAGTGAAGATGATTTGGATTATACTAGAGGAACTCGTAGTTTTGAACTCTATCTCTAACAACATCACATACACAACCCTATCAGGGTTTAGTCTAAAAGCCCGTGCTTTGCGGCCATGCACGTGTATCCCGGTGTAGTGAATGCTCTAGAGAAGTCGCTCAAAATTCCATAGGAAGCGGCCACACTTCCACATTCACATAGGTGAGTCTATCAAGAGTAGTCCTGTAGGTAGGTACTCCACTCTAAATAGAGTATGAATCTCATTAAGAGTTAATAAATAATTCAACCTTTTATCGCTTCAGGATGTCATGCTTCAATCAATACATATATAGAATAGAACTCAAAATTATTATAATAGCATGATTCTCCTCATATTATTTCATGAGTTGTTATTACCCTTTGTACCTATTTATTGGGATATCCAGTCTATAGGTTGGGTTTCCCTCACAAGTGACTCGTCAATCTATGGGCTCGAGTCCTATTCCTTTCGAGGTTTTGTAAACTTTCTCTCGAGTTAATCCTTTCGTCAAAGGATCAATCATGTTATCATTAGAACGTACATGATCCACTCTTGTTTCAGTCGAGATATACTCTCTAATATTATTGTGTTTGCGGCATATTTGTCACCTTTTTCCGTTATAATAATGGTTCTGAATTTTTGCATTAGCCGTGGTACTATCGCAATTGATCACGATTGCTGTAATCGGTCTCTCCCAAAAAGGGGTATCGAAAAACAAGCTTCTTAACCACCTTACTTCCTCACTAGCCGACGCTAGTGCAATCATCTTAGACTCTATAGTAGATTGAGCCAAAATAGTTTGTTTCTTAGATTTCCAAGAAACAGCTCTACTAGCTATGCTAAATATATAGCCGCTAGTTGCCTTGCAGTCATCTGAAAGGGTGTTCTAATCAGCATCACTATATCCTTCTAGAACAACGGGAAATTTCTGATAATGCAAACCAAGGTTTATAGTCCTTTTTAGGTACCTCATGACCCTTTCAATAGCATGGCAATACTCAATACTAGGTCTATTTGTAAACCTGCATAGTAACCCCACAGCATAAGCTATATCGGGCCTAGTGCTATCAGCAATATATCATAGACTGCCTATGATGCTTGCATACTCGGATTGTCTAACACCGTCATCGGTGTTCTTGAACAACTTTACACTGGGATCATAAGGAGTACATGCTGGTTTACATTCAAAATAATTGTATTTTTTTAGAATCTTTTCTATGTAATGAGATTGATTCAAATAAATTCCCTTTTTAGACCTAGTTATTTTAATACCAAGTATCACATTTGCTTCACCAAGATATTTCATGTCAAAATTAACACATAGCATAGATTTCACATTGTTCACGACATGAATGTTAGAACCAAAAATCAACAGGTCATCCATATAAAGACATATAATAGTGCAAATATCATTTTCAGATTTGTAATAGATGCATTTGTCACTTTTATTCACTTTAAAACCATTTGAGATAACAAAGTTATTAAAGTTCTCATGCCATTGTTTAGGTGTTTGTTTTCAAACCATAAAGAGATTTATCTAATTTGCACACTTAATTTTCTTGACCAGGAATTACCAATCCTTTAAGTTGGTCCACATAGATCTCTTCTTCTAATTCGCCATTCAAAAAGTAGTTTTAACACCCATTTGGTGCACAACAAGATCATGAATAACAGCAAGTGATAAAAGCATATGAATAGATGTAATCCTAGAGACAGGTAAAAAAGTGTCAAAGAAATCTACATTTTCTCTTTGTCTAAACCTTTCGGCTACAAGACGAGCCTTATATTTATCAACAGTTCTATCGGGTTTCAGTTTCTTCTTGAGTATCTATTTACATCCTATTGTTTACAACCAGGAGGTAAATCTATTAAGTGCTAAGTTTATTTGACTTGAGAGATTTCATTTCATCATCTATAGTCACTTGCCACAAATTGGCATATGTAGAAGATAGCGTCTCTTGGAGGGTGTGCGGATCTTCTTTTAAGGTATATGCATAGAAATTAGAACCATAATCCTTATCAATAAGAGCCCGTTTAATTTTTCTAGGTTCAAACTCTAATTCCTTATCAGACTCATTAATTCTAATGATAGACACATTATTAGATGTCGAACCCCCATTATTTAGCAATTTAAAAGGAAATCTATGTTCATAAAAATCAGCATCATTAGATTTAATAATAACATGATCATACAAGTCATAAAATCTATATGCTTTGTTGTTCACTGCATAACCAATAAAAACACATTCATATGCTGTACTTGCAAGTTTTCTTCCTTT
Source organism: Eucommia ulmoides (assembly GCA_016647705.1). Taxonomy (NCBI): domain Eukaryota; kingdom Viridiplantae; phylum Streptophyta; class Magnoliopsida; order Garryales; family Eucommiaceae; genus Eucommia; species Eucommia ulmoides. Next base: position 340,367 of record JAENRU010000488.1, read on the forward strand.
AGGATTAAGAACATGAACATATGCCAAACAAGCTCAAGTCTTAAAATAAGACAAAATTAGTTTCTTATTTTTAAAAATTTCATAAGGTGAAATTTTACCTTTTGATTTGTGAACTCTATTAAGCACGTGGCAAACAGTCAACAAAATTTCACCCCACTAGTGAGAACCAGCTACAAAGTTAAGTAAAATAGCTACTACAGATTCAGTAAAAGTTCTATTTTTTCTTTTAGCCTTGCCATTCGTTTGAGGAGAGTAAGGTGCAGTTTTTCATGTATAATTCCATGAGAATTGTAAAAGTCAATGAAAATATCAGAATCATATTCAAATCTTCTATCACTACGCAACCTCCTAATTTTCCTAATGCATTGATTTTCAATTTCAGTCACAAATAATTTGAACATATCAAACGTTTCCCTTTTATTTTTCATGAGATAAACAAAAGTATAATCAGAGCAATCATCAATGAATGTGATAAAATAATATTTTCCATTTCTAGTCACGACCTCATCAAATTCACAAATGTCAGAATGTATTAAATCAAGAGGTTCAGATTCTCTAATAGCTTATTTATGTGGGGTTTTGGTAATCTTAACTTGACTACGGAATTCATATTTTTCAAAATCATCCAAAGACAATTTAGGAATAAGTTCTAAGTTGGTCATATTTTAAATAATGCGTTTGTTAACGTGACAGAGTCTAACATGCCAAATATTAAAAGAACACAACATGTAAGCAGAATGTGAAATTTTATTAGCATAAACATTCAATTTGAACATTCCATTAGTAGCATAACCCTTCTCAACAAATACATTATTCTTAGTCATGGTGTACAAATCAGCCCCAATAGTTTGATTAAACCCAGCCTTGTTGAGAAGATAGCCCGAAATCAAGTTCTTCCTCATCTTTGGAGTATGTAGAACGTTCTTAAGAATGACAGCCTTTCCAGAGGTAAACTTCAATTCCATCTCATCAATACTAGCAACAATAGTGGAGTGAGAATCACCCAGCAACACTTTTTTGTCTTCAATTTCAGAATAGGACCTGAACATAGCACGATTATAGCAAACATGGCGAGAAGCATCAATGTCTACCCACTACCCTTCGAATCTACCAACTATGTTGATTTCAGAAATCATAGTCACAAGTTGGTCTTCGGTAGGATTCGCCTGCGGAGCAGAACGATGTTTAAGCTGGCAATTCCGAGCCAGATGGCCTGGTTTTCCACAGTTATGGCAAGCAAATTGTCCAGAATCATTTCTTGAAGGTTTTTTTTGTTCATTTTGATTTTGATGAGCATTCCTGTTCTGATTGTTGTGGATTCTAATTCTTTATGTTTTTCTTTTTGGGTTTCAGAATAGTATAGTTGGATTTCTTGTGATCGTTGTTGTTGAAAACAACGAGCAGTCCATCTTTTTGATCTTGTTTGTGCGTTGCCTCCTTAATATGAAGACGAGTATCAAACTTTCTAAAGATTTTTTTTTTTGTTTTGTGACTAAGTGTACTCTTAAAATCTTTCGAACGAGAGGGGTAATTTGTCAATCAAAACAGCAACTTGAAATTGTTCATCAAGTGACATACCTTCAACAATGGTTTCATAAACAATTTGCTTAATTGAAACAAATGCAAACTTTAGAATCCATTGTTCATCAGCTGTCCGCTGCCGGCCACCGTCTGCCATCTCTGGCCAGCCACCGTCCGGCAACTTCCGACGCCGCCGGCCGGCCACCGTTAGCCACCCTCCTGTCACCGTCCGGCCAAAACAAAAAAAAAATGTTCTTAAAACAATTTTTATTTTTTATTTTAGGATAAAATCGTTACCAAACGCGATTTTGTTCGGAAAACAAAAAAAAAATTATCGTTACCAAACGCGATTTTACTCCTAAGAAGGAAACAAAATTTTCATCCCATTCCCATCCCACTGCTGAGATGGGAACAAAAATGGTTACCAAACGCGACCTACATTTTCTTTCTATAAATAGGGCTTAATAATAATTTGTATAGAATAATTATACTTCCTCTTTCTTTTCTCATATTGAATTTCCCCCCCCTCCCCCCCCTCCCCCCCCAAAAAATAAAAATAAAAAAAAATTGGGAAGAAAGTTGAAATATGTATGTATATATACATATTTCTCTTTTTTTCTTTTCTCCTATTGATTTGTTTCTTCTCTTTCTCTAACTCTCAATCGAAACATAGTGTAAACCGATTGTTTGTATGGCAGATGAAACAAATTCGATCAAAAAATGGAAAATTATGACTTATAATGTGTGGTTCCGAGAAGATTTGGAGATGCATATGAGGATGAATGCCTTGTGCTACCTTATTCAACTTCATGCCCCGGATTTTATATGCCTCCAGGTTATTTCTCCTTAATTCTCACCGCACTTTGCATAAGGCAGTGTTTGGTTTCATGGAATTCGAAATTAAAACTGAAGAAAAAAATCTAAAAATTTACGTGAGTTCATTTCCAATTCCAAGACTTGATTTTTGCACTGCCAAACACCACCCAAGTCATGAATCTAATTTGAATGCCACACGTGGCATAAGGTGGCGTTTGGTTTCTAATAATTGAAATTTACAAGGATTGATTTGTAATTCCAATTTCACGAGTTAAATTTCGTGCTGCCAAACACTGCCCAAGTTTTGAATCTAGTTTGAATAGTTATTAAACCTTTTTTTTTTCCAACTTTTAACTTTGTCTGAAGGAGGTTACTCCGAATATATATCATATTTTCGAGCAATCCAGCTGGTGGAAGGCATACAGTTGCTCTGTTTCGAATGTAATGGCATCCACAAGACCATACTTTTGCATGCAGGTGATATTATTTATGTCAAGTCTCAAGTGCCGTTTATTTAGAGTTTATGTCCCAAAAAACTTAGATATCTTTTGGTAACGTTTTTTTTTTTTTATTTTTTAAAATAAAAAAAGTTAATTTGACCAAAAAAGTGCTTTTACTTTAAAAAAAAAGCAAAAATTCAAAAGCGTTCTTGGGCCCCCCGATATTTGTTCATGGTGGTTTGTCAAAAAAATCCACCCTGTGCTTGAGGGGACTTGTTGAACTCCACATCGATGTTGGGCCCTTCTCCCGATATCCGTTTGCAGTGGTTTGTCAAAGCTACCCTATTCATGAAGGGGCGTGTTGAATCCCGCATCGCTTTTGTTAACTGATTCTGAGAGATATATAAGTCTAGGGATAATCCTCCTCTTTCAAGACATCTTTTGAGATTGAATTAGGTCCATTGGGTTTCTATAATATGGTAGTTTATAGATGATCATCAATCTCATATAATATTAAAATGGAGGATTTTTTTTTGAGAAAAAGTATTTAAATTCATGTTTCTGCTGTTAAAATCTCAAGAATTTTGGGATTAATCTCAAAAATTTTGGAATATTTGGGAGCAAAAACATGTTAATTATACATGTTTTTGTTCTTAAATTTCAAAAATTTGAAAACGGGAACAAGAATTTGGGAGCTGAAAACAAACGGGGCCTTAACAAAAGGGGCCTCTTGTGTGCGCATCTCAAATTTCTTATCTTCACCTCATCAATTTTTTGCAGCTGAGCAAACTACCGGTGAGGTCCTATAGCACTAAACCCTTCAACAACTCCATCATGGGTCGAGAACTTTGTGTTGCCGAGGTCAAAATTGACGAAAATACCCCTCTAATTTTCGCCACCACCCATCTCGAGAGCCCCTGTCCAGCCCCTCCAAAATGGGATCAAATGTTCAGCAAAGAACGCGTTTTTCAGGCAAACGAGGCCTTAACTTTTCTCAAAAAATACCCAAACACAATTTTTTGTGGAGATATGAATTGGGATGAAAAATTAGACGGAAAATTTCCTTTATTGGATGGATGGGTTGATTCTTGGGAACAGGTAAAGCCCGGGGATGATGGATATACATATGATACAAAGTCAAACAAGATGTTGAGTGGTAATAGGACTTTGCAAAAACGGCTTGATCGGGCTATTTGTAAATTGCGGGATTTCAAGATTTGTGGGATCGATATGATTGGGATGGAAGCGATTCCGGGGTTATCATATGTGAAGGAGAAGAAAGTGAGGAACGAGGTGGTGAAAATGGAGCTACCCGTTTTGCCCAGTGATCACTATGGATTGCTCTTGACTATCTCTACCAAGTAGTTGCCTCTTTGTTTTTTGGTTTTTTGTTTCTGGAGGTGGCGCTTGGTTATATGGGAACTTGCCCTTTTTTGGGTATGCAATTTTTTGTATGTGTTGGTTATTACATCTTCTTGATCAGCAGCCTAGTATGTGTAAAAAAAATGTATATATGCAAATGATAATTGCAGTTCATCTCGATAACAGAGGTTTTTTGGCCTGTTCATTTGTTCCCATATTTCCATTTCTGTTCCCAAAACAGAAACACTAACCAAACACGTCCCCAGTTTTTTCTGTTTCGTTTTTTTTCTGAAATTGCAGGAGCTTCAAGTCTTATATAATCATAGAGAACACCGCAAAGTGCATCTCCACCTCTTGCCTGAGTTAATAATATGCAGTTGTCTCCTTTTATTAACAAGGCTGAAGAAACGTCGATGCTTATAAGCCTGTAAAGTCCGTGTATACCATGGCGACAGACGGTGTTATCTGTTCCCAAGTTCAGCACTTGGAACACCAGGTGATCCTTTTCCACATGATTGATATGAACCTGCCAAATTGCTTTAATTTAATGTTTCCGTTCCCAGATTTCTATTTCTGTTCCTAAAACTGAAATGTATGGGGTGTGTCTGTATGTATATATATATGCTATGTTCCTAAAGGCACTAATTTTAATTCAATACATCAATCATTAAATTGAGAAGATATTTTGTTGACAGTTGTTTTTTATTTAGTTTCTCAACAAAATCTAAATCAACAGTTGGAAATGTGGAAATGTTTCGAACCGTCCATTTGTTAAAAATGTCTAAAATACGTCATGATTTTCTTTTTCCTATATATATATACATATGTTCCTATCTATCTATCAATCTATCTATCTAAGGTTAGTTGCCTTTCTCCCATACTTTGATCTTGTTTCATTGTGTTCCCTCTACTTTAAAACCTACAATTGATCCCTTTTTACTTATAATAAATTGGAAAATGATCCTTTTTGTTTTTGTTAACTTAAAGAAATATGTTAAAAAATTGGTGAAATTAATTTTTTCATCTAAATTTTACATGAATTGGACAAAATTAACCTTTATTTTAATTTTAATTTTATTTTGTCTTTATTTAAAAAGAAAGAACAATAGAAGTAGAAAGCGAGAACTAGAGAGAGAAAATGTTGGTTTTTTTCTTTATTTTAAATATTAAATTTAAATTAAAAAATAAAAGAAAATTAAATCATTATATATATATTTGAATAACAATGTCAGTTTCTCGTTTTAGTCAAAGAGTAGAAAGGGTGTGTGTGTAGGTTTTTAAAGTGGAGGGGTTAAAATAAAATCAAAGTAAAGCGGGGTAAAAGGCTACTAACCAATATATATTTTTCCCATATTTCTGTTTCTTCTGTTTTTCGTTCTCGGACTGGAAACAGAAACAGAAATCTGTTGAAAAGAAAAGTTGCTGTTTGTTTAGATTTTCTGTTCCCAGTCCCAGATTTCTGTTTTTTTCTTGGAACAATCGAATTCTGTTCGCGGAAAATTTGTTTTAAAAATCTGGGAGTAGAACAGAAACATAATCTTTTGTTACCATATTTTTGGGAACAGAAACCGAAAATTAATCCCGGGGGAACATTCCTGTTTCACCTGTAGGTCCGAACGGGTTGCTGATGCTATAGCCAATCTTAGCTTGTAAATACCGGTGGCGACTGAAGTGAGATTAAAATGGATTTTCCATGTTGAGGGAAGGTACTTGTTTGCTCCTCTCCTGTAAAATTTAATTGTTTTTTCCATAATTAAATCTTCATATATGGTCCTTATAATTTGGTTCTAGTTTCAAATTAGTCCCTGACTTTTAATTTTCATAATTAGGTCCTTAAACTTTGAACATTGTACCAATTGCGTCCTTTATTCCAATTTTACCCTTTGATTTCGTTTTTCGTTTTCTCTCACCACTTGACATTTCCCATTCATATTTTTCGCCAAACCAACGATCATATCAGCTCCCAAAATCTTTCTCTTCATTTTTCGTAGTTGGCACGGAAAACCAATATATTAAATGGTAATTTAGGAATAAAGATTGGGTTAAATAGATGGGTGACATTCGAATAATGGAAAATAATTGAGGGTAAAGTTGGAATAAAGGACCGACAACGTTCAAAATTCAGGGACTCAATTGAGACAATTGAAATTCTAGGGACCCATTTGACATTAAACCCTTGAGGGTGTTCTAAGGAGCAAAAACCTGTCTACATGAGCAAAGAACCAATCTTTCTTTGGATCATTGATGCCTATTGTGAAAGCCTGATCTAATTGGGGGTGTATATCTGTATATCTGTCCCATAATCCATATTGTCTATATCTGCATTTTTTTTTAATATGAATGATAAATTATAGTAACTTTTTATTGCGAAAATAAAGGGAAATTTACATTTTGGTCCCTAAAGTATAGGGCATCAATGTGTCCCTTGAGGTGTCAAATCGCACAATATCCCTGAAGTTTAACATTTGTTTCAATCTGACAAAATTGAAAACGTTGTTGATGATTTTGAACAGAAAGTGGATTGTGCTAAGCATGTGGTTTTCTAATGGGGATATTTTCGTTATTTCATTACTCTACTAAACCTAAAATGTTTTTATTTAACAACGATTCAAGTTTCTCTCTCTTATTCTTCAGACGAATCGTTGTTAGAGAAAGGTTAGCGGAAAACATCTTTAGGCTTACTCAAGTGATGAAATAACAAAATACTCCCAATAGAAGGCAACGTGCTGAGCACAACAAATTTTCCATCCAAAATCATTAACGTTTTTAATTATTGCTGGAATGAAACAAATTGAAACTTGAAGGGCCAAATGTGCAATTTGGCAAACCACAGGGTCCACGTGGACACCCATTCTGTACATCAGGGACCAAAAATATAATTTTCCTAAAATTAAAGTAGGAAGTGTTTTTACTTTTCTGGGCTGTTGAGGAACAACTTGTTGACATACATAGGGTTGACATTAGGAACAAAATAGCCCATTGCTGTTCGATCTGGAAAACCAATTTCCCAAACAGTTGGGCCGTTTCTGAGGGGAACATAGATCAAGTTTCCGATTTGTGTTTCTGATCCTGATAAATTCAACGAAATTGCATAGTGAAATTTGTGTAGTAATTAGTAGGAGACTTGATACTTTGCACCCTTGAAGTTTGATCATTATTTCACTTTGGTCTTGTAGTTTCAATTTGAACACATGACATGACCTCGCTAGGCAACAAGCTTTCAATTTGTATGTAATATATGTTATAATTTATTTATTTTTATAATTGAATGGGTAGGCTGGGCGGACCCTAAATCTAAATGGCTAGGCCCTAGCCTCGCCCTAAAAATGACAGTGCCTAAATTTTGGGTGCACGAGCCTAAATTTTAAGCCCAAGTCCTAAAAAATAGGCAACGGGCCGGACGGACTAGGCGGTCTTCCAAGCCCATGAACACCCCTAGCGGCCAAGTGACCATTTTTTGTCTAAAATTGTGATGGGGATAATGACTTGCACTGTAATAGGATGATTAGAAAACTTTAACGTGTTATATGTTAAAATTGGAATCATGGGGACCAAAGTGAATTTTGGTCAAACTTCAGGTGTACAAACTGTCCGAATCCCTAATTAGTATTTCCGTTCCCAAAAAATATGGAATAGAAACAGAAATTTGGGAAAAATTCTTTTCTGCGCTCAGAATTATGTTATAAAAATCTGGAAGAAGAATGAAAAATATTTTTTTTTCCTTTATTTTTGATTCTGTTCCCAGTTTTCTAGCAACAGAAACAGAAATATGGGAACGGAAACATTTTCTTTCTATTTGTGTTGTCTTTTGGAAGAGAAATAGAAATTTTGAGAACCAAAAAAACACTAAGAATTATATATGTACCTGCAGAGATGTTGACAAGATCATTGTGAAGATAATCACCAATGAAACCGGGAACCCATCCATGGAGACCGTAGGCTCCCGGAATGACGTTTTTGATGGTAAAATTTCCATCTATATCTGTTTCTACCCAGAATTGATAATCCTACATCAATCAGATTATATATGTATATATAATAAATTAATACCTTTTTAAAAAAAAAAAAAATTCCTGCCAAAATATTTCACATCCCTCCATATCTCGATTGAGTATATATATGTGTGTGTATATATATATATTGAAGAACTTGTATTGAACTTCTACCTTGCTTTCTGTTTGCCAGGTTCCTGCGGTTCTTGCTGTTGATAAACCGACATACGCATATTTAGCAGGAATGAGCGAACCGGAAATAAACCTGTCAGAAGATTCGTGTTGGTGTTTAAGGTTAGTGTTTCTGTTCTTCTTTTATTTATTTATTTATTTTTTATTTTAAAAAAAGAAATTATAGAACAAAAACTGAAACACGAGAACAAAAAAAAATGTTTCTGTTAATTTTCCAGTAACTGTTACCTGTCTTGAACAAATAGTCGTCCTGAAGCCGAACCACGTTCATCTGCCTTGAGATAATAAGGTGACGATACAAAATCGTATGGCCATATCGACTCTTGGAATAGCCTCTAGGATCATCCATAAAACAAACCCGTTAATTCAAAAAATTTAAATTTAAATTTAAGTATGATTTATTAAAATAGTGGGAAAATGATTAAATAATTGTTCTTGAAATAATTCAGTTAATTTTTTCCTTTATTTTTTAGTCATTCGGATGAGTTTTAAGTCTTTCGGTTATTATCAACTAGATGCTCAATTTGTATTTGATATTATAGTTAAAATCAACTCAAATATTAATAAGAATAAAAAATTGAATTTGTTCCAAAAACAGGATAAAATTTAAAATTAGAGGACTCTATAATACCTGTTTTTTTGCGTCTCGCCACAAGTTATATGCATTTGATACATCGGGAGTTGAATTTAGGTACACGAAGAACGGTCCAAACACCTTCCTCCATGTCTCTCCCTCCTCAAAATGAGCCAACATATCATCGCCTATATAATGAGTTCCGTGACACATCTACAAAAAAATAACTAGAGTGAATCTATTGAGTTAATGTTAACCTGATGTGAAATTTGCGTTTGATATAATAGTTAATGTTAACTCCTCCCTAATTTTGGATAAAATAAACAAATTCTTCCCCTTCATTTTGGTTATAATTGATCTGATTGATTTCATTCTCGAAGTGTAGAAAGAACAATCTCCAGTCTCCCCCCACCTTCCCCTCCCGCCGCGAGCAGTTAGATAGAGATTTAAAGCGCTCACTTAAAATATTGGGTTAATGTTAATTCAACTATATGTTAATGTTAACTTAAATACTGGTATCAATAAAAGATATAAAACCCGAAAAATAGAAGACTATATAATAGAAACCTCCAAAAAAAAACCAAAAAAATTTAAGGCCTGTTTGATTAGTGTTTGTTCCTAGAATTACCGCAAGGCAATCGGGGCCCGTATGAACGGTGAGATTTTGCTTTGTGGGTCCGCCATTGCGAAACTCTTGACTAGGAAAGATGATCCAAAATCCAACTATAGGTCCGGAGCTTATCCATCCATGAACTCCGCTGTCCTTGTTGTCCATCGAATATTGATACTTATCGTCCACCTGTTTTAGAACCCGAACGGAGTAGAGTTTTCAAACACTGTAGTATTTAAGTTTTTTTTTTTGTTGGTTAATTGCCTTTTACCCGCCTTGTATTTTGATTTTGTAGATGGGTTAAATTGAAACAAGATCAAAGTACAAGGGTGCAAAAAGTAATTAACCCAAAATTTTTTCCGTAAAGAAACCGAACAGGTCCTTACTTCCCCTTTGAGATCAGGATTAATTGGATTTACGAGCAGAACAGATTCGGGAACAATTAGTTGTTTACTTCTGTCTGGGAGTAAATCTTCCGGCATTGGCATTATTCTTTGTTTCTCATCTGATATCGCCATGTAGTGAAACCTGCTCATTTTAATCCGATAATTAGTAGAATTTATAGGTCGTTTTCGGCCTTTTTTAGTGTTTTTTTGTTCCCATATTTCTGTTTCTGTTCCTATAAAAGAGAAAATTGTACTTTTGATCTTTAAAGTTTTGGGTGAATGTCTAATTGGTCCCTGTGGTTTGGAAAGAAAACTCATTTGACCCTGAGTTTTGGGCTTGGTATCAGTTTGGTCCAATTATTAACCATCTGTTTAAGATTTGGATAAAAATGGTGAGATACTGACGGGCAAATTTTCATCCATATTTTAATAAACTGTTAATAATTGGACTAAATTGTCACCAAGCGAAAATCTTAGCTTAAAATGTGTTGTTCTTCAAACTATTGGGGCCAATTAGACACTCATCCCAAAATTTAAGGGTCAATAGTGCAATTTTCCTGAAACGAAAAATATAGTGAAACCTCATTTCATTTTTATCCGGTAATGAGTAGACGTGTATAGGTCCCATTTGGCGTTTGTTTTAGTGTTTTTTCGCTCCCATATTTCTGTTTCTGTTCCTATAAAATCTTAGAAGTCGGGGAGCAGAAAAGAAGAGAAAATTGTTTAGGGTTGAAAGCGCAATTTTCCCAAAACAGAAATATATTGAAACCTGCATCATTTTAATCCAACAACCAGTAGTGGTTCTGTTTGTTTGTGTTTATGTTCCCATATTTCTGTTTTGGTTTCCAATTAATCTCGGAATAAGAATAAAAAATCTAGAACTAATTCTGTTTTGTTCCCACAAATTTACCCTAAAAAACTCGGAACAGAAAAGTAACATGACTGAAAACAGTAAAGGGGTGTTTGGTTATAGTGTTTTTGAACTTGGAATGTAACAGAAATCTGTGTTCCCATATTGGTGTTTCTATTCCCATTTTTTTTTTTTTTGAAACAGGAAAACTGAAACAGAAATACTAAACATACCTTAGGGTCTGTTTGGTTAACCAAAAAAAAACAAAAAAACAAACTAGGAGTATAAACATTATATTTTTTTTTTTGTTTTTTACTTCTCTCGTCGAAGCTTGAAAACCATTCTAGTTTGCGCGAGATCGAATGCCCGAAATCCCTGGGCCCGTTCATAGATTGCGTAGCAGTAGAAGCCTGAAATGCCGCTTCTCAATATATACCTACCATTTTTTTTATTTAATTAAAAAAATAGAAAATCAATGAGTATTTCTAATAATTGAAGCCTAGTATTATAGTAGTACAGAAACCTTAAATCGACGGTTAATGGAAGTCTTGAGCCCGGCGTCGAAGGATCATAAGTACTCCTGAACGATAACTCGAGTTGATTGTTTGTCGAATGAACCACACTATAATCCGATCCTCTTAGCCTGTATTATCACCGTCTTCTAATTAATTAATCTCGATATCTATATCTATCTATATATATATAGAGAGAGAGAGAGAGGTGTACAGTTGATATCGGTCTTGTCCCCCGGGCAAGCTCCAGTTGATGTCCCAATATCTGCACGTTTTTTTAGCAGCGGCGAATCTAGAAAATTGATTTATTCTAAAAGTAAATAGGGGAGATAATTACAGAAGTTACCCTCTACTTGATTCATTAGACTTCATGTCAAGAAGGTTATCCATTCCTCCATACTTGATCCCTGTTAATAGCCCTTGTGGTCTTGCTATTGTGAGCCTCACCAACCCATTGTCCAGTATAACCTGCGCCACAGAGAGAGAGATTTTAGAGAGAGAAAGGAAGGAGAGAGAGAAAGAGGGGAGAGAGAAAACAGACATCGGAGCCTTGATTGATTAATACAACATTCTTCTTTGCCATAACAGGAAAATGAGGTTTTTGCTATACAGAAGGTGTTGATATGAAGAAGAAGAAAGAAGATTGGTTATAACTATGTTTTTTCCTTTTTTGGATAAATTGCACTTTGCTCCCCAGATGTTTGATTGTTTTCTCAATGTGCTTCGTCAATGTTTTAATTTTTGCAATTGACACCTTAAAGGTTTGATTTTTGTATCTAATTGGTCAAATTAACATGTTTTTACTATTCTAATTGCAAGAGTAATGCATCAAATTGAGAAAAAATAAATAGCATGTATGATCAACCTTTTTTTGCAATTAAGATAATTGAAACGTGCCAATTGGATTAATTAGAGGTAAAATTCAAATTTTAGGGATACATTGAGATTGCATTCAAATTTCAAGGTGCAAAATGATTTATCTATTTTTTTGGGGATTTTCGGTGAATAATCTACGAATTTAAAATTTTTGTTCTTGCAGTCCATGAGTGACACAATTTTTTTTTGGAAGTCACTAAGTTTTATGTCAAAAACTTATAGTAATTTTAATTGTGCAGTGACTTTGAACTTTTGACAAAATTATTGAATTTTTTTAAAATTGTAAAATTGGGGTTATGGAAAAAAAAGAAAAAAAAAACTTTATATATATATATATAAAGTGTCTTTGTTTGGTTGGCATGGATTTAATTATAAAAAGACACGGTTTTAGCATTTCTTGTTTGTGTCAACAAATATTCTTTTGATCTCAATCCAAACAAGGCCTTAACTTTTATAGTATATGATGGTGTTGATTCTATAGACATAGTTTTCTCCATTTTAAATCCTTTTTTTTTTTTTTTCTGTTCTACTATGTTCCTAAAACATCCATTTATTAAAATAAATAAATAAATAAATAAAATAAAATGCGGTGAGCGTGGATCGAACATGCGGCCTTCAGATCTTCAGTCTGACACTCTCCCAACTGAGCTATCCCCGCTAATGCAATTATTATTAATGCTGTTTTAAACTGATTAAATGATATCTTTATGAGATTAAAATTCATAAATTTGTCATTTAATTATAATCCAAAGGCTGAAAATTTCTCTCGCGAGCATTTGTTCTTGGCCTTTGAATTTTTGATCTAAGGATTCTAAATGTCGCTTCACTTAGGAAACACGAATACATACAAAAATACGACAAATTTGAAAAAAAGAGGAATATTGGTACGTTTAGAACATGCCTAATGAATATTATATTCTATATATATGTTATATATTTAAAACAATAATAATCATAAAAATGTCAAATAAATTAAGTAAAATATTTACACAATTTAATAAAATTAAAAAAATTTGATGAAAATATAATATAAAACTTTCAATGCGTCACGTATCCGTCTCCGACATATCTAAATATTTCCATTCTATAACACACATGAATATGTTCTAATTTGTACATATAGTAATGATAATGATGATATAAACTCCTAAATTTGTCTTTTAATTCTAGCCTTTGAATTAGATCAAAGGACTAAAAATATATCTTCCAACCATTTAATTTTGACCCTTGGATTATTCATCTAAGCACTCCGAATGTCTTCGTCCTGATTTGTAGAGGCCTATATATGTTAAGGAAATTTCTTTTAACAGTTCACCGTTTCAAAATTTTAGCCCATAAGGTCCAAAACTTTTGGGTCTTTTATACCACAAAGCTCAACAAATTTATTTTGGATAGAATTATCCATATTTCTTAATCAAATTTACAAAAAAAGTATTATCATTTTTTATCATCTACAACTCACAAAACAAATATCACAAAAAATTAATTCAATTTAAGAAACAAAATGGATCAGTAATATGGAGCTATTGAACATAATTCGGCAATATTCAAATCCCGCAATCTACTAAGAGAGCATATGCGTCATTTAAACATAACAATTTGAACCCATACCTTATGAAAATTTCACCCTTTTGAGTTTCGGATTAATTTCTTCTTTTACCCAATCAAATAATATTTTGTCATAATTTTAGATAATCGGGTGATTTTGTGAGTATTAGCCTTTTAAAATTTCACGATTCCGAGTGTTTAAAAAAAGTAGCGAAATAAGTTTTTTTCAGTGTGCTATATAACTTTTGAAAATTTCACAATTTTGAATTTAAGATCAATTGCTTTTGTTATCCAATCAAATGATACTTTATCATAATGGTAGAGAAATCGAGTGGTTCTGTCAGTGTTAACCTTTCAAAATTTAATGATTTTGAGTGTTTAAAAAATCTAGACAAATCGATATTTTTTGGTATAGTAGCCTTTGAAAATTTCATGATTTTGAGTTTCGGGTCAATTAATTCTGTTACCTTATCAAATGATATTATATTGTAATGGTGGCAAAATCAATGGGTTTTGTGTGTGCGAGTCTTATAAATTTCACGATTTTGAGTGTTTTAAAAAAATAGTCTTTGAAAATTTAATTGTCTTGAGTTTCGAATGAATTTTTTTTGTTACCCAATCAAATGATGCTTTGTTGTAATTGTAGCAAAATCGAGAAAATTTTGTGAGTGTTAGCCTTTCCGAATTTTATGATTTCAAGTGCTTAAAAAATAGCAAAATCAGATTTTTTCGGTGTGTTATATCCTTTGAAAATTTCACGATTTTGAGTTTTAGATTAATTTCTTACATTACCCAATCAAATGATACTTTGTTGTAATTGTAGCAAAATCTTGAAGTTTTGTGAGTGTTAACTTTTCAAAATTTTACAATTTCGAGTGTTTTAAAGAAGTAGTGAATATCAATTTTTTTTTATGTGCTAAAATAGCCTTTGAAAATTTCACGATTTTGAATTTCATATTAGTTGCTTCTGTTATTCGATCAAATGATGTTTTGTCATAATTGGAGCGAAATAGAGAGTTTTGTGAGTATGTGCCTTTCAAAATTTTGCGATTTCGAGTATTGAAAAAAAAATAGAGAAATCAGAGTTTTTCGTTTTGTTATAACCTTTAAAAATTTCAAGATTTTGAGTCATGGATGAATTTTTCCTGTTACCCAATAAAATGAGGCTATCCCGTAATGGTAGCGAAATCGAGGATTTTCGTGAGTGTTAAACTTTCAAAATTTCATGATTTCGAGTGTTTTGAAAAAGTAGCGAAATTGAGATTTTTTTTTTTTTGGTTCTATCACTTTTGAAAATTTTACGATTTTCAATTTTAGATCAATTGCTTCCGTTACCCAATCAAATGAAGCTTTGTTGTCATTGTAGCAAAATCGAGGAGTTTTGTGAGTGTTAGCCTTTCAAAATTTTTATGATTCTTAGTTGTTGATCTTGAGATTTTGATGGATAATTAAGTGTTAATGTTTTTTGTGGAATTAATGAATTTGTTGAGTGTTTCAGTTTAAGAGTTCCATATAATATCATGAAGTAATTATGAAGGATGCAGAGACGATAATATCATGAAATAATTATGAAGGATACAGAGACGAACATTATAGAGATGAAGAGATTGAAGATTCTGAAAATACTCGGTGAAAATAACTTAAATCTATTTTACTTTTAATGTATCCAGATTAGGATCACACCCGACACAAAAATGATTTATATTTATGTGTGTTTTAAATTAATGTCCTAATTATAGTTCAAATATTTGCTTCAATGTGAAATTAAAAAAAAGAAAAATTGACCCGAGCAAGATTAGTGTTTAAAATTGATTATTAATGTCAATTTAGTTAACCGAGAAAAAAATTTAGTTAAAGGGTTGAAAATATCGAAGATTGGAGTTAAAATAAATTGAGGAGAAAGTGTTCCAGTAACAATCAGTCCACCAATGGGCAATGGCTTGAAAAAGGATGTTTCTGAATCTATCGGTCAATCAGACCAGGGGAGATCGGTCAACTGATGGCCGAAAGCTAAACTCCCTGTATCAATCGGTCAACTAACCAGGACCGAAATTAGGCCTGAGAATGCATCTTTATCGATTGGTCAACCGACCCATAGGGGATCGGTCAACCGACCTGTGTTTAAGCGAAGGCTGGGATACATCCTCTATCCATCGGTCGACCGATGGACAGAGGTCAGTCAACCGACTGGGCTGTTTCAGATTTCGAGGATTTTTGGAATTTGATCAAAATTAGCCGTTAACTAGCTGTTATTTGATTACCTGAATGAAATATCTTAGGAATTTTGATATATTGATGATATGTTACTCCTATTTAGATATCCCTATAGATATAGTACAAAAAATATTGATGTTTCTCAATTAAGTACATTTAATACTTCCTATCTAATTGATTTGAGATTGAGAATTAATTTGGAGACTTAATTGAATATTTTAAAAATTATATTTAAGTGAATTGGACTAAGATTAAATGGTATTGATATATGTGATCTATATGTACATAAAATTGTTATATCTTGAGGAAACTAGCCGTTAGGACCTGTTTCAAATCAATTTAAATAGACCTGCGTTTTTTGATATCAGGATATCACTTCCATCAAGAACTAATTATTGTTGAGCTTTCTAAGAGTCATTATTATGATATTTTCTTGAGTGATCATTGTGTGAAAAATTATTGAGTTAAAGTGCTAAGTGTTTTGGCTTCACCGATCTAAACTATCTTGCAATTCATATTCAATCTTTCGGTGTTATTCTGGTGAGATCGTTTCAAACTTTTATTTTTAATTGTGATTTTATATTATTATAGCTTGCTTGGATATAAGATCTTTGTGAAATCATTTTTTGAACTTTAAAGAGCATAAAAATTCTTTTAAAACGATTTTTGTGATAATTTGATTACGTACTTATTTTTGTACTACCCACATTTTATATAATCAAATATTGAATTCTAGTAAATTTGGGACATTAATTAGGTTAAATTGATTTGAAGTGGTAGAAGCTCTGAGTGGGAAGAAATTCATTAATTCTTATAATTGATGAGTTTGTGTGAATTAGATAATATTGAGAATATCTAGTCAGAGGTAGCTTGGATTTCGATATCTTCGGGTAAAGAGATTGATATTTAATCTTTACCTATTGCATAAAAATATTAGGTTACTTTTTTCCCTTAAAAAGAGTTAGGCTTGATTCTTCCTGATTAGAATTAATTGTGTGTGAATTGTAACGGTTTCATCCTTACCTGTGAAAAGAATACTTGGAGCGTTTTTTTGTGAGATTTGATTCTTAGCTTAAGGTATAAAATGATTAGGTTGTGATTCTTTCTGTAATAGAATTAGGTTAATCTTTAGCTTGGTAAAAAGATAGAAGTTCTTCCTTAGTTTGTGATTTTTTTTTTTTTGTAAAAGTTGATTCTGAACCTGTGAAAAGAATCATCGTGTAAATATTTGGTTCCTACCTGTTAAAGGGATCAAATGATTTAGTGGTGAGAATCTCCGTGGGGCTCGAAGGAATGGATTAACCAAGAGTAATTTGATGAACCAGGATATATCCTTGTGTGTTACTTTATTTACTTTATTAATATTTTGTTATTTGAGTATGCACCTAAATTAAATACACTTTCATTGCATTATAAAGGTAATAATTGATTTAGGGTAAATCGATTATTTAAATGTTGAAAAAATTAAAATTTGATTTTTTTTTTCTAACTACCCAATTTACCCCCCTCTCGGGTAACTCACTGGGCCAACACTAGTGTTTAAAAAAGTAGCGAAATAAGAATTTTTTGGTATGTTAAAATTTCACGATTTTGGATGTCGGATGATTTTCTTCTGTTATCTAATCAAATAATGTTTTTTCGTAATGGTAACGAAATAAGGGAATTTCGTGAGTCACCTTTCAAAATTTCACGATTTCGAGTGTTTAAAAAAAGTAGACAAATTGGGATTTTTAGATAGACTATACTCTTTGAAAATTTCACGATTTTGAGTTTAAGATCAATTGTTTTAGTTATTGAATGATGTTTTGTCGTAACGGTATAAAAATCGAGAGGTTTATTGAGTGTTAGCTTTTTAAAATTTTACGATTTTGAGTCTTTTAAAAAAAAATAACAAAGTTGGAATTTTTCGATGTGTTATAATATTTGAAAATTTCACGATTTGAGTTTCAAATGAATTTCTTTTGTTATTCAATCAAATGGTTTTTTTTTTTTTTTTTTTTTTTTTTTTTTTGTAATCGTAGGGAAATCAAAAGATTTCGTAAATGTTATCCTTTTAAAATTTCACGATTTTGAATTTTAGATCAATTACTTCTGTTACTCTATCAAATGATATTTTGTCGTAATGGTAAAAAATTATATGGGTTTATTGAGTGTTAGATTTCAAAAACACGATTATGAGTGTTTAAAAAAAGTAGCAAAATCGATATTTTTTGTTGTGCTATATACTTTTGAAAATTTCATGATTTTGAGTTTTGTATCAATTGCTTTCGTTATCCTATCAAATGATGCTTTATCGTAATGGAAGAAAAATCAAGGGATTGTGGCGCCTTTCAAAATTTTACTATTTTGAATGTTTCAAAAAATAGAGAAATCGAAATTTTTCGATATCTTATAACTTTTGAAAATTTCACGATTTTGAGTTTCGGATGAATTTCTTCTATTACCTAATTAAATTAGGCTTTCTTGTAGTGGTAGAGAAATCAGGGGATTTCGTGAGTGTTAATTTTTCAAAATTTCACGATTTCGAGTATTTAAAATAGTAACAAAATCGCCTTTGAAAATTTCATAATTTTGATTTTCGAATTAATTGCTTCTGTTACCCAATCAAAAAATGTTTTATTGTAATGGTAACAAAATTGAGAAAGTTTGTGAGTGTTAATCTTTAAAAAATTTACAATTTCGAGTGCTTCAAAAAATTAGCGAAATCAGGGGTACTCGGTATGCTTCCTTTGAAAAATTCATCATTTTGAATTTAAGATCAATTGCTTTCAGAACCCAATTAAATGATGCTTTGTCGTAATTGTTGTAAAATCGGGGAATTTTGTGATTTGTTAACCTTTTAAAATTTTACGATTTCGAGTGTTAAAAAAATAGTGAAATCGGAATTTTTTTGTATACTATAACCTTTGAAAATCTCACTATTTTGAGTTTTAGATCAATTGTTTACTTTACCCTATCAAATGATATTTTTGTTATAATCTTTGAAAATTTTACGATTTTGAATTTCAGATCAATTGCTTCCGTTACCCAGTCAAATAATTCTATATCGTAATAGAAGTGAAATTGGAAGGATCTATGAGTGTTACCTTTCAAAATTTCAAAAGATTTCGAATGTTTAGAAAAAGTAGCGAAATCAAGGTTTTTCGTGTGCGACAACTTTTGAAAATTTTATGATTTGGAATTTCCGATAAATTTCTTCTGTTACTTAATCAAATAATATTTTCTAGTAATGCTAGGTAAATCGAGAGATTTCGTTCTTCAAAATTTCTTGATTTTGTATTTTTCTACAAAATAACGAAATCAAGATTTTTCGGTAATATTATAACTTTTGAAAATTTCACTATTTTGAGTTTCAAATCACTTGCTCCTGTTACCAAGCCAAATGATACTTTATCGCAATGATACTGATCGTGAAATTGAGAATTTATTTGGTGTTACTCTTTCAAAATTTTACGATTATGAATGTTTCAATTTTTTTTTTTGACAAATCAATATTAATGGATGTGGTATAAACTCTTAAGATTTTACAATTTTGAGTTTCAAGTCAATTGCTTCTATCACCTTATCAAATGATATTTTGTCGTAAATATAGTAAAATCAAGGAATTTTGTGAGTTAACCTTATAAAATTTTACGATTTTGCCTGTTTTGAAAAAGTTGCAAAATTAAAATTTCTCTGAGCTATTGCAGAAAAATATATATATATAAAAAATAAATCACAGACAAATCGGATAATTTGTTAGACTAAACGTATATTGAGCCCAAAATTTGAAGGCATGGCAAAAAAAGCCATATATTAACATTCAACCATATACATTTAAAAAAAAAAAAAAATCCTACAAATTAGAGACCATCATTTTACACAAAATTACATTCAACCAGACTATGAATCACCATAAATATATACTTTTTTTTTCTTTTCAAAATAAAAATAATTACTAAACTATACTTTTGGCCATTGTGGACTCACAACCTGCAAAATACCAAAAGAAAAATAAAATGTCCCAATATTAAACCAAAAATTCTCTAACAAGATTATGTTTTTAACCAACTCCAAAGCTGATTTTTTAAGAAACTGTTTTTGGATGACAAACCAAACAGAACCCAAGCAAAATTACTAACCTCAAGGGTGCCAAAGACTAATCTCATTCGGCTAGCAACAACCGATGGCTCCTCAGCGTTACCCACCACCGCCAATTGCTCTAGCTGAAGAGTCTTCACCGGCAGCCTTTCGTAAATATAAATAAATAAATTAATTAAATCAATGAATAATTTTATTATTTACTGGGTTTTTTTTTTTTTTTTAGTTACCAAATTATTATTAGTTCTTACTACTATTTTAGTCAACTTTAACTATGTCCAAGACAAATCAACATCAAGTTGATATTAACTAAAGAATTATAAACTAATCAAAAAAATGTTAATTATAGCGGTTTTTATTTTATAATCCTTAACAAATTATTGTTAGTCCTTACCATACCAGTATTTTAGTTAACTTTAACTATGATGTCAAATACAAATCAAAATCTATTTAATATTAACTAAACTAAATTATCAAAAACTTATAAAAAAATGTTATCTATAGGGGTTTTTAATTTATAGCTCTTACCAAATTATTGTTAGTCCTTACCATGCCAGTATTTTAGTTAACTTTAATTATGACGCCAAATACAAATTAACTTTTAGTTGATATTAACCAAAGGTCCAAAGTACCAAAAAATTATTTAAGTGACCAAGAAAAAAAAAAGGATAAAAAATTATAAATGACATAACAATCTAATAATTACAAGTAAAACCTACTTAAGCGCTTGATTGAATTTTAAAACAAAAAAATTATTGATGAGGGTCGATTCCCTTCTACACCCCTTGCACTTTGATCTTGTTTCATTTTGTCCCCTCTATTTTAAAAACCTACACTTTACGCCCTCCTACTTATAACAAATTAGAAAAGGTTTTTTTTTTTTAAGTTAACGGAATATGTTAAAAAAGGGTAAAAGTTAAAATTTCAATATAAATTTTACACGAAATAAACAAAACTATCATTTCCTTTAACTGTAATTTAAATTTTATTTTGTGTTTATTAAAAAAGAAAAATAAAATAGAAGAAGAGAGAGAGAACTAGAGAGAGAACATGTTAGTTTTTTTCCTTTTATTACCTTTAAATATTAAATTTAAATAAAAAAATACAGAGAAATTAAGTCATTTTATATTTTTTGAATAAAATGTGGATTCCTCCTTTTAATCAAGAGCAGAAGGGGGTGAGGAGTGATGTGTACGTTTTCAAAGCAAAAAGGGTTAAAATGAAACAAGACCAAAGTACGAGGAGGTAAATGGCAATAAACCCTGTCAATAATAAAAAACAGAAAATAATTTAAAAAATAATTGGAAGTAGGGAGGAAAACTCACCATGCCATTCCTCTCATATAGTAAGCATTTGCTATGATTGCACAAAACCCTTTCCACCGGAGCATGGTTTTTTCCGATGCTGGAGGTGTGGATGACCACCGGACCACCGTCGGTGGCGGTGTACATAAGATGGTTATGAATACAATGCTCAACCACAAGATACATTCATCAACCTGCATGGTTCAAAGTGGAGATTTAAGTATTTGTTTGGTGAACAATATAGAGATTTCAAATTGCAGTTTAAAAATTCAAATAACTCATGTGCCAAAAGGGTATTAACTATTTCGGGTTGGGTTAATGGCAGGCTTAGGAGGTTAATAAAAGGTTTTATCTCGACCCAACCCGGCCTGAACCCAGAGATGCAATTTGAACAAATAATACCCCAAAGTTCTGTAATCATCCCATTTCAGTCTAAATCAGTAACTCCCTTTCAATTTTGGACGACAGTCAATAGCCGTGCACTAACAATTTTTAAGGGTACTTTATAGGTATTTCCAACCTCTTCTTTTTCCCCTTACAATTTTTTTTACAATATATATATATATATATATATATGTTTCTGAGTATTTAGGCGGGAAAGAGAATACACCCATAAGCCTCATCAAAACAATTAAGTGCATGGCAGGTGAATGTTTTCCGTCCAAAAATTTAATAGGGATGATGACTTGGATAGTAGTGGAATGATTAAAAAACTATAAGGTGTTATACATTCAAATTGAAACCATAGGGACCAAAGTGAGATTTTGATCAAACCTAGGGGTAGAAAGTGTCAACCCCCCCCCCCCCCCCCCCCCAAAAAAAACAATACAAAAAAAAAACCATAAAATAAATAAGTATAAATACTTGTAATAAAAATATATATAAATCATATCGACCAAGGCCAGGCCGGGCCATATGGGCTCAAAACCATCCACTCAAACCCTAGAATTTGAGGGCCAGACCGGCCTCCGGCCCCATGAACAGGCTTACCTCCTCGGAGAAAATCTTGGATTTTAAACTTGTGCTTCCGCCATAAGTTTGCATTGCTTCAATTTCAAAACCGGACTCCTTCAAATTGGTAAGTTCTTTCCTTAATCCCTCATCAGTGCAACCCAATGAATAAGCATTTACACCGGCATTGATGAATTCCTGGTGCTCATAAAAAAAGAATGTTATTTAAAAAAAGAAGTGTCAATTGCCTTTTAACCACTTGTACTTTGATTTTGTTTCATTTTGCCCTCTACTTTAAGAACCTACACTTTACCCCCCTCTATTTATAATAAATAGGAAAACTTTTTTTTTTCCGCTTAACATAACGAAATATGTTAAAAATTGGTGAAATAAATATCCTGTATAAGTTTTACATGAAATGGACAAAACTCCCTTTATTTTAATTTTATTTTATATTAAATAAAGGGTTAATTACACTTTACCCCCTGTGGTTTGGCTAAATTGCACTTTACCCCCCTGTGGTTTGGAAATCGCCACTTACTCCCCCTGTGGTCAGATTTTCTAACCACTTACCCCTCTGAGATGTGATGTAGGGAGGTAAGTGCACCAAATATTTGACCACAGGGGAGGTAAGTGGAGATTTTTAAACCACAGGGGGATACGTGCAATTTGGCCAAACCACAGGGGGGTAAAGTGTAATTAACCCTTAAATAAAAGAAAAAGAAAAAAAAAAATAGACGGGGAGAGAAAAAGATTGCTAGAGAGAGAATATTAGTTTTTTTTTTTTTTCATTACAATTAAATATTGAATTTATATTAAAAAATAAAAGGCAATTAAGTCATTTTTAATATTTTTTTTAATAAAATGTGAGTTCCTCCCTTTATTCCATAGTAGAAGGGAGTGATGTGTAAGCTTTTAAAGTAAAGGGGTTAAAATGAAATAAGACTAAAGTACAAGGGGTAAAAGGCAATTAACCCAAAAAAAGGATTGAACAAATTTTAATGAAAGAAAATAGTTGACTTTCACTGAAAATGAATGTACTTTTAGGTTGTCACCTCCTCCACGGTCAATGAAATTCCGGTATCGCCTAAACACGCTGATTGCTATATTGCGTGAAGATCTAAATTCATCTTCTGACGAAACAGAATCATGTGATCGACACTACAAAAAACAACAAAAAGAATAAGCAAAAACATAGAAATTTGCACTGAAATTGAAAAAAAAAAAAAAAAAAAAGTTGAATTCCACTGTTATAAAACATTGACATTTTACCAGCCATGTTGTTGACGTGGATTGGTGAGAGAGGCGATGAATCTTAGGTTTAGAATAGATTTCCGGAGAAATTGATGTACTAGGTTTGAAATAAGAACGATTTGTGGCGATTAAGGTATTGATATGTTTGACAACGGAAAAAGCTCTTGGAGCTTGAACAATCAACATGGTTGAACAACCATGATAATAATCAATCACCTAAATCAATTCATTGCAGAAATGTTTAGTCATAACATGAAATATAACAACAAAATGATGATTCTAATCAAACATTCAAAGGCAATCTTCAAATGAATAAGAATGATTTCAGAAAGATAGCAGATAAAGAACTTATATAAGAGGCCGTTTGGTTATCCTTCAATTCGCAAATTTTACCATTTTTCAATAAGTTAATTTATGAATCGTTATGTTTTGGCATTCGGTTGTATAATTAGAAGCAATCAAATTAGCTAGCTAACCATTTTGCTCTAGTTTAAATATTATTTTCTCATGTAATTGAAGTGAAATATAGTTAAATTCAACTAACCTAAAACAGTTGTATGTTCCTTTATTCAACCAGATAATATGCAAGAGGATGGATATATATATATCAATTCATCAATAATAAGCTAATTCATGAAATAAGATAACATAGAGAACCAAACATGCCCTAATTTTTTGTCCCAATCAAAATTCGGAAAAACAAGATGGATTAAAGAATCAAATATGAAACACAATAAGATGAAATGGTGTTGGAGGATATTAGAACAAACAGCATAAAAATACAGAGCCAAAAAAATCAGAGATAAATCACCAAAATTGCAATCTTCAGGGATAGTTTGGTTGCATGAAATTGAAGATTTTTAAACGAAATGAGAAATGAATCAATACGAAAATCAAAACACTGCCTAAAAGATAATAAAAAGGAAATAAAAAAAAAATCCAAAATATCCACTCGCCTAGTTAGGGTTTAGAAGAAAATTAATCAGTTCGAGCTTGATTCAATGCGAAATTCAAGAATCTGAAGATCGAATATGGATATGCATCTGTAATTCTACATGTAGATCTTTGGATATATAGATTGAAGAAATCTAGACCAAAAAATTAGAGATAAATCACCAAAATCGCAATCACAAGGTATTGTTTGGTTCATTGAAATCGAAGATTTTGAATCGAAATAAGAAATGAATCGCTACGAAAATCAAAACACTGCCTAAGCGATAATCAAAATCCAAAAAAAAAAACAAAAACAATCACCTCGTTAGGGTTTAGAAGAACATAGATTAGATCGAGCTCAGTTCAAAGCAAAATTCAAGAATCTCAATATCTAATATGGATATGGATTTGTAATTCTACATGTAGATATATAGAAATATAGATTGAAGAAATCTAGACCAAAAAATTAGCGATAAATCACCAAAATCGCAAATTTAAGGTATTGTTCGGTTCATTGAAATCGAAGATTATGAATCGAAATAAGAAATGAATCGCTACGAAAATCAAAACACTGCCTAAGCGATAATCAAAATCCAAAAAAAAAAAAATACTCACCTCGTTAGGGTTTAGAACCAGAACACAATCCGATGAGCTCAATTCACTTCAAACCGAAATTCAAGAATCTGAATATCGATTATGGATATGGATCTGCAATTGTAGATGCAGATATATGGATATATAGATCGAAGAATCTGTTGGAGACCACGAATTTCACGAATGGTTGTCGATCTTCTTCCAATCAAAAAGAAAATTTTCAGAAATTCTGAGCGTGCACGGAAATACACACATATCAAAAAACATATTTTTATTTATTTTTAAAAAGAGTTTACATATAAAAATTTTTAAAAAAATATATTTATTTTTACTTAATTTTTTTTTATGTAAGAGTAAGATTAAAATTTTATTTTTACTTAATTTTTTATTGAAAAATAAGGGTAAAATTTTTCATTCTGATTAATGTAAGAACAAATTTGCAATAAAATACCAACAAAAGAGGGGTGTGAAAAATGACAAAAAAAAAAAAAAAAAAAAAAAAACAAAAAAACAAAAAAACAAAAACAAACTATTAATAGAATTTTCATTCAGCTCGAAGCATAATTGAAACATGAGGTGACAATTGATTAACGTTTTTGCTTTTTTGTTTCTACTCTCAATAAAATACGATAGGAACCATGTTTTCGATTTGGAGTATTCATAATTTTCTGAGAACAAAATTGCATTTGATAACGATAATTATTCTTAAAATATTTTTATAATTTCGTATAATAATTATTGTTTTTATATATGAGTATGTGTGTGATAGAGAGAGAGAAGAAAGTGAAGATGTGCGGTTGTGGTAGCGAGCGTGGTGATGGTTTTCACCACTTATCTTGACGAAATAAATTGGGAATAGTTTTGTGAGAATGAAAAGAAATCAAGATTTATTTTGTTTCACAAATTTTTAAGGACTCTGGAATTACTCTCAAATTTCGAGAATATTTGAGAACAGAAACATGTTTAGTAAATATGTTTTTGTATATTAATCGCAAAATTCTAAAAGTCAGAACAAAAATCATGAAGTGGAAATACACAAATGGGTTGGAGTGACCAAATGTGTCTTCAATAGGAATACTTACCCAAAATTATGTGCAATTTTTTTTAACAAATTTTTTATTGAACCAGATCGAAATAAAATGAAACTTGAGAGACTAAATTTAAATTTTAAATTTTTTTAGAAACCACATAAGCACATATAGGTCTCGCAATATGGCTATTGTTGACACAATAACATGACACGAAACTATAATGAAATTATTGTATATGAGTTTAGTTTTAACAAATTTTCGTTTCATTATTGTGTTAGACTCTACTAACATGAAAATAAATAGGTTGTTTTCTAGGTTTACCTATGAAAAGATAATTTTAAATATAATTTTGGATTAATGTGTACAATACACCGTGTCATTGTGTGACACGATTAATTACCGTGTCGTGTTTATATTTTAAGTGTTTTTGATAAACAGTTCACGAAATTAAAATTTTAAATTATGCAGTTCACGTACTATAATATTTTTTTTTCAAAAATTCAAAGTTACTGTCAAAAATCCCAAAATCACAGTATGCCATATAAACTTTTATAGCGTACAATAATTTTTAATTTCATTAACTGTACCGCGTGGAATGAATGAGCGAAAATAATTGTAACTCATGGATTACATGAGCTAAGATTTTAATTTTGTAGATTGTTCACAAAAAAAACCCTATATTTTCCCGAACAATTTACAAAATTAAAATTTTAACTTTGCAGTCTATATGCTACAACAATTTTTTCAGAAGTTCAAAGTTACTGTCAAAAGTCAAAAAATCACTTATGGCATACAACAATTTTTAATTTTGTGGATTGTAGCAGGTGGAATGAATAAGCGAAAATTATTGTAACTTAGGCCTGTGCAAAATACCCGAGTGGCCCGACCTGCTTGAAAAAATCGACCGACCCGGCCCAATTTTGCCGGGTCTGCTATGTTTTCATATCGGATCGGGTGAAACCCGATTCGAACATATTTCTAGTGAGGTCGGGTGCCAGATTTGGATCCCCCCACCCGTAGTACCCGAAACCTGACCGGTGACTCCACTCAAAGACCAATTCTAGGGTTCGTTGCTATTCATTTTCTCTTCCATTTCGATCTGGCGATGGCGGCGAGCCTCTGGAGTCTGGTCGTCTTTTCTCTCTCACTTGTAAATCTCGTCCGGCTGTCCTCCATCATTTCCAAAAATTAGAGGCTCTTCGTCCTTTAGCTATCGTCCAGTCGTTGTCTTTGGTTATTGGTCAAGGTAAGCCTGTTCATTTCACTCTTCAATACTCTTCCTCCTCGATTGTTCTTCTTATTCTTCTTCTCTGATGTTTTTTCTCCAGTTCAGTGGACAGTGATTCTTCTCCGATGATTCTTCTTCGGTACACACGATTCTTCTTTGATGATTCTTCTCCGATGAAATCATGCCCAAAACGGTGAGTTATTCTATTTGTTCGATTTGTTTGTTTCGATTTTGATTCTGTAAGAATTAGGGTTTTTGTTCTGATCGATTTTGTTTTGCATGAGGATGTTCTTGTTCTATGTTCTTCTTGAACCTGTCCAACCCGACCTTCAACCCGCCCGCAATAGCCCGACACTTGTCGAACCCGAGAATGATCGGATTGTGATATGCAACGGTTGATCGTCGGTTCCAGGGTTTTCTCACCCGATAAGGTTAGGTCGGGTGGCGGGTCAGGGCCATACGGTCGGGTTTTGACCGTATGGCCCTGACCTTCAACCCGCCCGCAATAGCCCGATACTTGTCGAACCCGAGAATGATCGGATTGTGATATGCAACGGTTGATCGTCGGTTCCAGGGTTTTCTCACCCGATAAGGTTAGGTCGGGTGGCGGGTCAGGGCCATACGGTCGGGTTTTGACCCATGCACACCCCTATTGTAATTTGTGGACTGCATAAGCTAAAAATTTAATTTTGTAGATTGTTAAAAAAAAACCCTATATTTTCCAAATTTTAATTACAAAAAATATATTTTTTCAAAAATTAAGTATAAAAAAAAGAAGAAGATATTTATTTATGGAAAAATTACCTGCCAATCCCAACTTAAGCATGAAATTACCAATTAAACTCACATACTTGAAAATGAATCAAATAATTCTAATCTACAGATTTTTTGAACCATCTAGTCTCAAATTTTAAAAAATGAGGAAATTATATGACAAAATTGTCCATACATGATTCTCGTGTTTTGTAGCTTCTTTATTTTGAGGTTTCACACAAAATCATTTTATTCAAATCAAAATAACTTTTATTGTACATATTATTTTTTACGATATAATTATATATTTAGATTCGTCTTAATAAGATCTTCAAAATGATACCACATTCAATATTTTTTTTTGATTAGTTTTGGATTCATGTTACATTCAATATGACGCTTGTAGAATTTTCAGTTTTCACACTCGTGTTACATTCAACATGAATGTAATATCGATGTTACATAAATGTTAATTTGTGCTATTATCAATAATGTTACATTCCAGATGCAAATAAGGTGTCATAATCAAATGCGACGCGGACATCCCAAATACAATTCTAGACATGAATGTTATATGTAACATTACTATTACACTATGTTACATGTAACATTCACACCCGTTACGATATTCGATTCAACACAGATAATGCTACATTCTACATGCAATATGTTCTTTGTGTGTGGAATGTAACATTGTCTGTATTGTCTGTAACATTTCCTATTTATTATCAACGCAGATATTCTTTTTGCGTATGAAATGTAATATTGTCTGTGTTGAATCGTATTTCATGTAAATGTTACATGTAATCTCTTATAATTTATAGAAAACTAAAAAATCTAGAAGTACCCATGTAAAATATAATATGAATGTGAAAATCGAAAATTAATGAAAAAAATAGTGAATTTGATATTATTTTGAAAATTTTGTTTAGACAAATATGAATATATAATGACATTGTAAAAAAAAAATGCGTATAACAATAATTATTTTCATTTCAATAAATAGTTATCTATTACTTAAATTAGCTCTGCAAGATGATGAGTATTATGTACGCGTAATAATTAGAAGTATTTTCGTAACAAAAATAATAAATAGACCGCTCGGTTCATGAAAAAAATCAATAATTTTCAATCACTTTTGGAATATTCCGGTAAGCAAGCGCCGTTTTATTTATTGCCTCCTGATATTTTAGGTGCGGGCGTGCGGGTCCTATTAAAGTTCCACACGTAACCTGTCCAAGACCCGACCCGGACAGTGAGGGAAGCAATAATTGGAATATATATAGTGTTTCTCTGTAATTTTCAGTCGAAGAAGAAGCAGCGAAGAATTTCGAAGTAAAATGGGGTCAATGGCGAAGAAGGGATTGCAACAGTACTTGTTACAGCTTCAGAAACATCCCTTAAGAACCAAGGTCTCTCTCTCTCTCTCTAGATTTCTGAATTTGAAATTTTTTTGACGCGAATCCGAGCTTCTGAGATTGTTAATTTTGATTCGCGAATCGGTGCTTTCTTCTTCGTTTTCTTCTGAATTTCGTTAGTTTTCAGGCGATTACTGCCGGAGTTTTGTCGGCGATCAGTGATACAGTGGCTCAGAAGCTCTCTGGCATTCAGAAACTTCAACTCCGACGCCTTCTTCTCAAAGTGGTAAATAATTTAAGCTTCTCTTTTTGTCTCTGTACAAATTCTTAGCTCTGAGATCTGTTAATCATGAGATTCGATCTGTGTTTTGCAAAAAACTAGGTTCAATTTTACTCCATTAAATTTTGTTTCATCGCAATTTTTTGGTGCGATACATTTACACGCAGATCTCGAATAATTTTTTGTCTAGATTATCTAGGTTTTGTGAAAATCTAGATGAACCGATTAATTTCAGTACAATTCTCAAATATGGATTAACTGTGATCAGCAATTCCAGGGCTGAGAAATTCAAAAATTCTTTAGGTAGTGTTTGGTTGTAAGGATTTTGGATTAGAAATTAACCTATGAAAATCCTTAGGCAGTGTTTGCTTGTATGGAATACGAAACTCGAATTGGAATTGGAAATGAATCCATGAAAAATCCTGAAAATTTGAATTTGTTTTTTTCTAATTCCAATTCCGACGTCCCAATTCCATGCAGCCAAACACTACGTCATTGTAATTCTGCAAATTATGTATATTGTATGAATATCCTAAGGCCTCGTTTGGTTGGTTACTGCTTCTGTTCCTGCTCCCAAAATTTTGGGATTCAACATGTTTCTTTTCCCAAATTGTGGGAGTAATTTGAGACTATTTCTTGAATTCTTTAAGAATCTGAGAAACAAAAGAATGTTGATTCCTATTCACTTCCACAAAACTATTCCCACTACCATATTGCCGGCCATCACCATCACCCTGGCTACCACCACCCTCCCTTTTTATGAGAATAGAAAAGAAGAAGAACAAATGTTGCAACCAAACGTGTTTCTTATTTCTGTTCTCATAAAGTAAAAGAAACAATTTCATGACAATGGTCGTTACCAAACATGTTTCTATTTTTGGAATTCTCCAAAACGAAAATAAAATTCTCATCCCATCCCATCTCAGTTTATTGGAGGTAGAAACAGAAAAACATAAACACTAACCAAACACCACCTTAGTATAAATTTGGAAATTCCTTCCGAGTTCTTACCTTTCTCTCAGGTAGCATTTGGTTGCATGGAATTCAGGTCTTGGAATTAGAATTGAAAATAATCGCATGTAAATTTTTCAGATTTTTACATGCGTTTATTTCAAATGCCAATTCCAATGCTCCAATTTCGTGCAGCCAAACATGGGGTTAGTTCTTCTTCACTTGTTCATGAAATATGGCGCCGTTGGAGGACGAAATTGTCATTTTACCCTCACTAACATCTAATTTGTTATGTATTACGAAATCATCAAAATTGCAGCTTTTTGGATTTGCTTATCTTGGACCATTTGGGCATTTTTTCCATATACTACTGGATAAAATTTTCAAAGGAAAAAGAGACCCGCAAACGGTTGCTAAGAAGGTATTTCTTGTGCCCTGTTTGTTTAGTGTTTTTATTCTCAGAAAATTGTGTTTTTATTCTAGCCTATCGATCTCTTATGATATTAAAATCGAAGAAGTAAAATTCAGCAGGTTTTTGGTTTTGTGAAAAAAGGTACTTAAAATCATGTTTTTATTTTCTTTTTCAAAAAAATATTTTTAAAATTACCTTTTTATTCGGGGGATAAAATGTGAGAAATTAAAAATGAAATTATGAAATGCAAAATTGAAAAATTTCAGGTAGCTTTGGAGCAATTGACATCTTCCCCTTGGAACAACTTGCTTTTCATGATTTATTTAGGCTTGGTTGTTGAAGGTACCAATTGCTCAATTTTTTTTTTTTTTTTTTTTTTGAGCCAAGCTTAACATGCCTTGTTCGAGCTTGAAAATATAATAGATTTTTTTTTTGAATTAAATATTATCTTATGTTACAATAATTTTGTAAAAAACCCTAAAATTTAATAAATAATTCAAAAAAAAAATTATAAATATTTTTTATATATAATTTTGTTGCCAAAAATTTCAAGTTGTTGCCAAAAAAAGTTTGATTCGGCTCGGATATTAACAATATCTATCTATTCTAATACATGGAATTCAATATTTGTCTGCGAAAAATGAATTTAGCAACCCTAAAAATATAATAAAAATACTTGTTAAATATACACACACACATATATGTATGTATTAATAAATGAACGCTGCATTTTTTAAAATATCTTTTCATCAAACGTTGGGATTGATTTAAGGAAAATGAATGAGTGAGATTGGATTATAATTTTTTTTTGGGAAAGGGAATGATGCGAACCTCGTCAAGAATTATTGAGACCCAACATGCAGTGGATCCTTTGATGGTGGCGGTTGGTTCTCATCAAGGAAATTCATGCTAAAAAATTTCGCACAACGGTCGAATTAAATTACATTTTGTATTCTAAATTTTTATGTTTATATTTAATTGACCATTTTTTTTTTTTTTTTTACTGTCTTTTTACATTTATAAATTAGAAAATCAATATATTGACATCGAGGAATCTGTGCTTTGGGTGTGTGTGTGTGTATGGCTTCTTATGTATTTTTTATTTTTCATTTTTCATTTTTCATTTTTAATAGTCAAGTAATTGAGGAATAATTTCCTAACCTGATCTTGTGAAATGACCAGGAAGACCCTGGATCCAGGTGAAATCCAACATCCGAAAGCAATATCCGAAAGTGCAGTACACGGCTTGGACGGTATTTCGGTCATTTTACATTTTTTTTAATCTTTATTTCCATCATTTATTTATTTAAATAAATATATTCATCAATTTAATGACTTTTAATTCATTTTTTTTAAAAAAAAAATGCAGTTCTGGCCAGTTGTAGGTTGGGTAAATCACCTGTATATGCCACTGCAATTCCGGGTCATCTTCCACAGCATTATTGCCTGTGGCTGGTATATATATTTCTTCAATAATTATTTTATATTTTATTTATTTTTAAATTAAAAAAATAATAAATAAATTAAATTTTTTTACTTTTTATTTATTTTTAGGGGAATATTTTTGAATCTCCGGGCGAGGTCGATGACATTGATCAAAGGTTAAGTTTATGATGGAAGATGAATTTGTTGTAATTTTTTTTGTAATTTATTGCAGGTATTTATTAAGCTTGTAGAATCAGGAAAATCTACTATTTATGTTGTATTTTTGTTGTTAGTTGATATTGACAAATGTGATATTCTAGTTAAATTTAACTAAATATTAATAATAACTAAAAAAAATAAAATTATCTAAAAATTTGAAATGTCAATTTTTAATTGGTTTACTAATTCAAAAACCAGGGAATAGTTTTTATAATATATAATCTATCATATTATCTATTTTTTAAATTATTATATTATAGATATAACTTAATTTTTGTCTATATCTTTAATTTTTTATTTCTCTACCACACATTTTTTATTAAAAAAAGTCATTATTTAATGTATTCAATTTATTATTAATAATTATTTTATTTTTCATAAATTGTTAAAAACTAAACGGGACAATTTTTCACATTTTTTTTTAAATTGACCCGCTCGTAATATATAGTTATTTATTTTTTATTTAAAAAAATTCTATCCTATTTATAGCGGAATTTAATCCATCGTGAACATTTATAATTTTTTGGGGGTAATTAACGAAGTTTGACCATTATTTTACAAAGAGATTAGATGACATGGATGAACAATGATTTAAGAAATTGAATACTTTCTAATTTCTAATAAATGTTCTTTACAACAACAACTAAATATTTGTTCCAATAAGGTTGATTACATAAATCTATTTACGCCATAGTAATCGATTTAGGGCTATATGTTATCAAATAATTTCTAATAGTCTCGTTTAACGTTTTTTTAGGTTTACATCTCCCTCTAATAGTCCTGCATTTGAATTAAATCACATTTTTTCACTGGTACTTCTATGAGTCTTCTATGCACATGCTCAAACTATCGTAAACGATTTTCTTTAATTTTTTTTTCGATGAATGCCATTCTTAAATTCTTTCTAATAGTTTCATTCTTAATTTTATTCATTTTCGTATTCTCACTCATCCACCGCAGTATCCTTGATATTTTTTTTTTAATAAAATCGACTTATTTTAAGGACTGAATAATAAAAATTCAACATTTCATTTTGGATTAATTAAATTTTATCCTCATGTGGTTTGATCAATTTACACTTACACTCCTGTGATTTGAAAATCTCCACTTATCCCCTCTGTGGTTAGATTTTCAAACCACTTACTCCCCTAATATAAGAGGATAAATGCAACAAATATCTAACCATAGAGGGGTAAGTAGCGATTTCTAGACTATAGAAGGATAAAGTGCAAATTGACCAAACCATAGGAAGTAAAGTGCTATTAACCCTTTCATTTTTACTAACATTTTAGTTAGTTTTAACTGTAAGATCTAATGATTTATCAACTTATAGATGAAACCGAAACTAATATTGATTGGTTGATAAATTTTTTTCTATAAAATCTACAATTTTAGAGACTAAATAATAAAAATTCAATATTTCATTTTTACCAAAGTTTTAGTTATCTTCGACTATAATATCGAATAAAAATTCAACATAAAATTGATATATCAACTCGATATATTGAGTTATTGATGATTTTTTTTCCTCATAAAAATAATATTTTGAGGACTAAATAATTAAAAATCAATATTTCAACGTTTTAGTTAATTTCAACTGTAATATGTAATACAAATTTTAAATATAACTAATATATAATCCTGATGTTAATTGAAATTTTTTAAATTTATTAATTTTTTTTATAAATAATAAATACTAAAAAATACAATAAAATAAAATTTCCAATAAACATTATCTACTTTATATTATCAAGTCCAAGAAAATTATTGGTAATATTTGTAGTCATTAGCACAAGCCTTTGACCAATACATTCGCAATTGCTTACGCGTAGTCAACTGTTTTTATTTTTATTTTTTAAAATAAAAAATTAATACAAATTGTAATTAAATAAATAAAATAGTACTTAATTGAATGTGAATTTGGTCAAATTATTACTATAATAGCATTTTTTTTTATGTTAATTCATGAAAAAGAATAAAGAAATAAACACTAATTTATTTCTTATTTGTTTCCAATTTTCTTAATAAAAAATTAACAAGAGGAATTATTATATATAAAAATTAAAATATTTTCATTATCTCACCCCAAATTATGTCTTTTTTAAATGCCTTAGTATAGTAGTAACTTTTTGGGTTAATTATACTTTGCCGAGCTATACTTTGAATAAATTCCACTTTACCGTCTTGCTGTATTTTCATAAGCACTTCATCTATACTTCAGACTAAAGTGTAAAGATTTTTTTTTTTTTGTTAAAATTAAAGGCTATCTTAAAAAATCAAAATTAATAAATTATTTAGTATCAATTGACATTTACACTCCCGGATCAGGTTGGGTTAGGTCGAATAATATCCATTTGTCTTTTTTATTTTTTATTTTTTTGGTCTGGTTAGATATAAGGGTAAATTTGTCATTTCAAAAAATTATGTTAATTTTTTTTTGTCATACCTCCCAAATTTTGCAATTCACTAATTTTCTAATCCACTCGATACAATAATTTTTTGATAAATTCAATAATTCTGCGGGAATTCCAAAATCACTGTATGCTATAAAAGTTATTGTAATTTTTTATCTGGATTTATGTAGTACAATAATTTCGGATTTTTGAAAAAAATTACTGTATCGCGTGGACTGCATGATCTAAAATGTTAAGTTCGTGAACTGTTCACCAAAAAATCCATTTAACCGTTGCAGTACCAACAAGGTGTAACTGAAGTGGCAAAACACACTTAAAGTAAAGCAGTTGAGGGGTTTCTACAAGGTTAGGGGTTCGTACCTACGGAAAAACATTTGTTGGAAGGGATAACCACGCACTCCGAACGAGTTAGTCTTTCTCTTTATGTGAGTAAAGGGATATACGTGGATATACTAATATTTTTTTTTAATTGTTATAATGGTATTATTTAATTACAAATTTATAATAAAGAAACCCTGTCCTCAAAACATGTCTATTGTCTTATATCCATGTCCTATTGTTATCAAGATTTGGTATATATATATATATGCACACTTAACCATATATATAAAATAATAATACACGGCCTGCAGATTAATTAATTAATTATTAAAAATAAAATTACATTTTACACTCTAATTTGAACTTTAGTCCCTAAAACTATTAATTTTGACAATTTTACCACTTCGCTGTTCGCTAAGTGCAAATTGTGTGAATTTCGGCCTCCAATTATGACCACGACAATTAAAATTAAGGATATTTTAGTAGAAAATAAAGCATAATTTAATTAATTATAATTATTTAAGACAAAAAAATTAATAATTCAACTGTATAAACAAGTGTAAAAATAATACAAGGACCAAGTTTCAAAAATTGATGGTTCAAGAGAAAAATTTGAAGTTTTGTTATAATTGTGGGGCCAAATGTGTAATATAACCCAATAAGTTAAAAAATAAAAAATAAAAAGTTCCACGTGAATTTTTTGTAATTAATTTTGCAAGATGCTTATTAAAATAAAAAAATTACATTAATATTTATGTATTATAATAATTTTGGATTTTCAAAAAATTATGAATTACATCGATTAAAATTTTAATTTTGTTAAAAAAAATCTCATACACACACATATATATATATATATATATATATATATTGACTTATCTAAACATATATTACTCTCAGGACTAGTTCTTAGTTTTTTACCCATTCCCCATACATTCAACCCTTCGAACAATTGACCATTTCGTCGTTCTTTTTACAACTTTAACATCCCTCTGCCCCTATAAATACCATTCAACTACTTCAACCCCCATTCATCAAAAAAAAATCCTAACCTCCAAACAAAGATTTTGACACATACAAACACACACTCTCTCTCTCTCTAAAAACCCTAAAAAACCATTTTTTTTTTTTCCAAGAAGAAGATCATGGCAATGGTTCAATCTTCAAGATTTTCTCCCTTGAAACCCGTTTTTCGTTCTTCGACCAATAGAAGATCTAGAGGGCTTGTTTGTGCCGCCATCAATTTCCCGAAGATCCGGCCAACCCCTTCAATCTCCCTCCCAATACAACCACCACCCTTTGATCCCTTGATCTCAAAATCATTTTTCAAAAAACCCATTTCGCCAAACAAGGCCTCAAACCATGTTTCGGACCCTTTGGCTTTGGAAAAAATGTATGCAATTTTGGAGGCGATTGGAGATAGGGTTGAGATACACAGGAACATTGGGGAGCAAAGGAACAACTGGAATACCCTCCTCTTGACATCAATCAACACAATTACTCTCTTTGCAGCTACAATTGCAGGGATTGCAGCGACTACGGGCGCCGGGGCCGGATCCTCTACATTTGCTCTAAAACTCTCCTCTTCAGTCTTGTACATGGCAGCCACTGGGATGCTTGTGATCATGAACAAGATCCAACCATCTCAACTTGTTGAGGAGCAAAGGAATGCCTCTAGATTGTTCAAGCAATTGCATGAACAAATCGAGACCTCGTTATCGATTAGGAAATACCAAAATTACCCTTGCGAGAGCGATGTGAATGAAGCAATGGAGAGGGTTTTGGCCCTAGACAAGGCCTACCCACTGCCCCTAATCGGTGTTATGCTCGAGAAATTCCCAGCGAAATTGGAGCCCGCGATTTGGTGGCCTAAACAAGACCGGAAAAAGGCAAAAAGGGTAAATTCAGAAAGTGGAAAAAACGGTTGGAACTCGAAGTTGGAGGAGGAATTCAGAGAGATAGTTAGGGTTATAAAGAAGAATGATAAGGAGGACTACTTGAGGTTGGGTGAGAAGGGTTTGAGACTCAACAAGATCTTGGCCGTTGCTGGTCCAACCCTAACTGGCCTTGCAGCCATCGGATCGGCCCTTTCAGGGTTTGGAGGATGGTGGGCTCCGGTACTCGGGGTGGTCGGTGGCGGCCTTGCCAGTGTAGTCAACACATTGGAGCATGGAGGGCAGGTGGGGATGGTGGTGGAGATGTATAGAGGGAATGCAGGGTTCTTTAAGCTCATGGAGGAAACAATAGAGTCAAATTTGGAGGAGAGTGAGTATGGGAGGAGAGAGAATGGGGAGTTGTTTGAGATGAAGGTGGCTCTGCAACTTGGGAGGAGTCTTTCACAAATGACGGATGTTGCTAACTCTAGTTTACAGAAGGGGGATGCCATGGAAGAATTTGCAAGCAAGCTCTTCTAATCTCTCTCTCTATATGTATATGAGTATATATATATATATATATATGTATGTGTGTATATATTGATGTAATTAATGAGGCACTAACATGTAGAACATAAGTGTATGTAACCTATTCTTTAATTTTTTTTAATTATTTTTTATTGTAAATGAAGGTTTGTAGAGTATTAATTATATGATTTTGATTCATTTGATGAATATCTCGAGAAAAATATAATAATTATTATTATTTTGAATGTAAATTAATGTATGTAGAGTATTAATTATATTATTATTGATTTTTTTTATATGATTTATTTGATGAATATTTCGAGAAAAATAAAAATAGAAAGAAAAATAGAGCTAGAGAGAGAAAACGTTAAAAATGAACGTAAAATTAATTCATTTTTTTTTAAAGTATAAGTTTCTCCTATTAGTGAAGAACAAAAGGATTGATGTGTAAGTTTTTAAAGTAAAGTAATTAAAATAAATAAGATAAAAGAGGGAGTAAAAAGCAATTAATCCAAAATTAAAATTTCATGGGCTTATTGTTTTTACTTTGAAATTAGACTATTAAAATGTAACAAATTGCATGGATATTATAAAGAAGTACTAAATTTGTTTGATCCAAAAAAAAAAAAAAAGTCAAAGTTTTACGCCTAAATTTGATTTGGAAAGTCAAAGAAGTCCCAAAAAGGAAAGAAACTTGAAAAGAAAAAGTCAATATACATAAATTTTAAAGTAAATAAATAAATAAAATAAAATAAAATAAATTTGTAAATGGAAATATATATATATTTTTCTTGTGTCATCCATAGGTGGTTTATACCGCTGATCTATATTTGTTTAAATCCTACAAAAATAAAAACGTCGTTAATGATTTTGGATTTAAAATAGATTATGCTCAGTATATGATATTTTAATAGAGATATTTTTATCATTTCATTACTCTACTAAATTTAAGATATTTTTTCCCTAACTTTTCAGACTTATAAAGATTCGCTTGAAGAATGTGAGAGAGAGACTTAAGTTTGGTGGAGTAATAATATGACAAAAATATCTCCATTAGAAGCCAACGTACTAATCACAACGGGATACGGGCATTTACTTCATCTTGATGGAATTATAGAGTTTTGGTTTGGGGGTTGTAATCGAGAGTTTGGAGTGGGAAGGTGTCGTCATTGTTTTTGGAGGAAACTTCTCTTTTTGAATTTTTTATTCAGAGTTGCTGAACTGTTGGTGGTCTGGTCATTCCTTGGCTTTTTCACACTGTGGAAAAGATGCCGAATTAGTGGGAGTATGTTTGTTGTTTCTTTTTGTATTGGTATATTGTAGTGTTAGATTTGTGGTTAGCTAGTGTACAACTTTGGGTGACTAGTTTTTGGACTTAAAGAATGGTTGGTGCTAGGATGTAGGCACTGAATGGGCTTACCCATTGGAGAGTGCTTTTCTCGACCCCAACTTGTTGACATTTGATAAACGGTGTATGTTGTCGGCATGGGACCTTACAAGCTACTTGACAACACGTTATCGTGTAGTAAGGGAGATCCTTTCTCTTATTTTATATGTAATATTTGCTTATAAAAAAAAATTTATGCCGTCAACAATTAAAATAACGGATACTTTAATGGAAAATAAGAGCATAATTTAATTAATTATAATTATTTAAGACAAAAAATTAATAATTCAACCGTATATACAAGTGTCTAAATAATACAAGGACCAAGTTGTAAAAATTAATGGTTTCAAGAGATAAATTTTAAAGTTATAGGGTCAAATTTGTAATATAACCCAAAACTTATTTAAAAACACACACACACACTCAAAATTCCACATGAATTTTTTGTTATTAAATTTGCATGGTAATCAGGACTCTTATTTTCATTACTTTTAACTTAAATTTTGATCCATGCACTTCACATCTTATAATTATTTTTTTAATATTTTTTTTTAAAATTCAAAATTATTGTTAAAAATCTGAAAATAACTTGTACGTCATAAAAATTACTATAACATTTTATGTATTACAGTAATTTTGGATTTCTAAAAAAATTATAATAGTACGTGAACTATCAGAACTAAAAAATTTAATTTAAAAAAAAAAATCCCCCCCCCCCCACCCCCACACATATATATATATATATTTGACTTATCTCAACATATATTACTCTGAAGACTAGTTCTAACCCATTCCCTGTACATTTAACCCTTTGAACAATAGACCATTTCGTTCTTCTTTTTACAGCTTCAACAACCCTCTCCCCCTATTAATACCATTCAACTACCTCCATCCCCATTCATCAGAAAAATCCTAACCTCCAAACAAAGATTTTGACACACACACACACTCTAAAAACCCTAACCCCTCCACCCCCCCCCCCCCCCCCCCCCCCCCCAAAAAAAAAATAAAAAAAAAAATAACTCTTTTTTTTTTTTTTTTTTCAAGAAGAAGATCATGGCAATGATTCAATCTTTAAGTTTTTCTACCTTGAAACCCGTTTTACGTTCTTCGATCAATCGAAGATCTACCAGGCTTGTTTGTGCCGCCATCGATTTCCCGAAGATTCGGGCAACCCCTTCATTCTCCCTCCCAATACAACCACCACCATTTGATGCCTTGATCTCAAAATCATTTTTCAAAATATCCGTTTCGCCAAACAAGGCCTCAAACCATGTTTGGGACCCTTTGACTTTGGAAAAAAATGTATGCAATTTTGGAGGCGGTTGGTGATAGGGTTGAGATACACCGGAACATTGGGGAGATTCACATTTATCGTCATTTTTACAGATAACATGCACTATTGATTAAACCAAATGTTGCGGAAGAAGTAGACCAACAACATAGAGATCTCAAAGAAAATGTAGTAAAGGTTGAGCTGTATGTGATTATTGTATCTACGAATATTTGATAAATATAGTTGTATAATCAACTATAAAAATGAGGATGCTACGGTGGATGAATGAGAAGACGATAATGGATAAAATTAAAAATAAAATTATTAGAGAAAATTTAGAAATAATATCCACCGAAGAGATGATGAGAGAAAATCGTTTACGGTGATTTGGACATGTATATAGAAGACTTATAGAAGCACTAGTGAAAAAATGAGATTTAGTTCAAGTGTGGGGGCTACTAGGGGGAGAGGTAGGCCTAAGGAGACGTACTTGGGACGAGACTATTAGAACTGATTTCATGACATTGAGCCTGACTGAGAGGATGAATCGTCCTTTATGGTGTAAACGGATTCATGTAACCGACTTTAGTTAGGTGGGATAAAGACTTAGTTGTTGTTATTGTAATCAACTATAAAAAATAAATAAATTATTATTATTATTATTTTTAAAAAAAATGTGATTTTAGCTTTCAAGAGCACATATCTTGAAGGTTTTAAAAGCAGAAAGAATAATAATTGCTTTTACTTTTAAAAAAGAAAAGCAACATTAATTCCTTTAACCGTTAACATGGTGAGAGTTCACACTACCACCTTTAGCTTAAACAACACAAACATGGTGAATAAAAGGTAAAGTGTAAAGAATGGCAAAGAATAAGTGGTGAAGTGTGAAGAGTGACAAAGAATGATTCCTTCTGCTTTGTGATTGTATAAGACGACTCCTCTGTATGCTTTGAGATTGTCTCCAACTTATTCAGATAACATTTCAATTGAGAGAGACAGATAAAGAGATGGATCATTTTAGCCACCACGATCATCCATTGATGTTCATTGCGAAACAAAAGTACGATGTTAACGAGATAGTCTGGTGCTGCAACGGGTGTGACTTACCCATCTTTCTGGGCAATCTTTCTTACAATTGCAGCCTCCCTGGCTGTAAGTTCAAGCTCCACAAGGTGTGTGCCGAGTTGCCAAGGGAGATCAAAGAACACCCATTGCATCCAAATCACCCTTTAACCCTCATTCCAAAACCTTCTTATGAAAGCTCACCTTGCGCTTGTGCTGCCTGTGGTAGATGGTGGAAGAAATTCACCTATAATTGTGAATCCTGCTCCTTTGACCTTGACCCATTTTGTGCCCTTCCATTGATAATGGGGCAATTGCCCCAATTCAAGCACCCAAGCCACCACCACCCACTAACTCCTCTATTGCAGTTGGCCTCGTTCACTTGTACTGGTTGTGGGGTAGCAATGCTCAGTAAAGGTTTCTCCTATGCATGCACTATATGTGATGAATCTTGGATTCACCGAGATTGTGCTTTGTTGCCGACCACCATCCAACGTCCTGATCTTCCAGATGATCACCCCCTCATTCTTGCTTTTTCCATTCCGGAGAAGTATTCAACTTTGGATATTTCTTGCGACATATGCGGTATTGACATCCCAAAAGACATATGGTTGTACTATTGTGGTAAATGTCGATTCTTTGCACATGTGAAATGTGTAATTGGGAAAAGAAAGAGACCCGGTAATTTCTTCACACCCGTTCTATTTTTATCTGCTTCCAATTAACTAAACTATTATAACGTTCTTAAATTTTGAGGCTTAATAGGTCATATTAATAAGAATTGAAGTATCATGTTATTTTTTTCCTCTTCTTCCCTATTTCTTTCAAAAGAAACAGGTAATGGAAAGCGGGCAGAAGATATCTGCTTGCCAGTGACTGACGAATCAAGTTGGATTACAATCCATTTTCCCAAGAAAATGACAATCGAAGGTGTGGTGAATGTTATAAACATGGACATATAATATCAAAACTCTTTTCTTTACTTTTCTCTATTCCTCTACATATTACAGTGTATGAATTATGTAACTTTTATTAGAATAT
Source organism: Eucommia ulmoides (assembly GCA_016647705.1). Lineage (NCBI taxonomy): Eukaryota > Viridiplantae > Streptophyta > Magnoliopsida > Garryales > Eucommiaceae > Eucommia > Eucommia ulmoides. The sequence goes on from JAENRU010000488.1 coordinate 382,936, forward strand.
TTAGTACTCATAATAATTATAATTAATACAATCACTAATTATGCGCATAAATATTATAATAATCACATTGTAACACATAGGGCAAATTAAAGTTCGTCCTCGTATTTGCACACGTTTTTCTATTTGGCCTTCAAATTTTTTTATTTTTTTTTCAAAGTGGTCTCGTATTTGCACCCGTTTTTTAAATGGTCTTTTAGTAAAAAATAGATGTTAATTGTGGCGGATTTGAGGCATGTGACTTGCACGTGCAAACTTTAGGGGTAGAAAGGTAATTTTCTTTTGGGCAAATTACAGTGTTGGTTCTCGTATTTGCACGCGTTTTTCTATTTGGCCTTCCACATTTGACCTCTTAAGTTTCACATTTGTTTCAATCCTACAAAATTGATAAACGATATTAGTGTGTTTGGACGTAAAATGGGTTTTGATTGAATTAGCTTTTACCAATTAAAATATAGGGAGATTTTTTCAAAACTCCCAAGACATAAAACCACCACTTGTAGGGGTCCCATTTTAATGAAGGGTGATGAGACCCCTACAAGTAGTGGGTTTATGTTTTGAGACTTTTGAAGGAATTTGCCAAATTAAAATACACAAATAAATAAATATAGTAATTTTGAGTTCCTTGAATATTCAAATTATAAAATTCAATGGTGATTTCACAGTGTCCAAATGGTGATCAATTTTTTTGAAATTAATTTCAACTTTTAACAAAATTTTTTTATCTTTTCATTTAATAGTAGTTAACATCAAAGTGATATATTCAATCTAATTGATGTTAACTAAAAAAATAAAAATAATAAAAAAATAAACAAAATATTAGGTGTTATTTTTGTATCCTTTTACCATTTTGACAAATAAATAAAAAATAAATTTGGATGGTTAAATGGAAAAACGCGTGCAAATATGAGGACCAAAACTATAATTTGCCCAAAAATTACTTTTCTGCCCCTGAAGTTTGCATGTGCAAGTCACATAACTCAAATCCGTCATAATTAACGGTACTTTTGACGGAAGGACCATTTAAAAAAAGGGTTGCAAATACAAGGACCACTTTGACAAAAGAAAAATAAAAAATTGGAGGGCTAAATGGAAAAACGCATACAGATACGAGGACCAAAACTGTAATTTGCGCCAACATATATATATTTATAATAAATTTCATTAAGTCATTTAAATAATTTTTATAATTTATTCACAATATTAATATATAAACATATAATTAAAACACATAAATATAATCATTATAAGTATATATCAATAATAATTTTATTCAGTAAAATAATATAATTTATATATAATATAATAAAATAAAATATTTAATTTTTTAAATTATTTTTCTAACAGAAGGTACCATGACAACAGGTGAGAAAGAGAGAGAGATGGAGATGCGTCATTTTAGCCACCATCCTCATCCATTGTTGTACACTGAGGAACATAAGTACGATGTTAATGAGAGTATCTGGTGCTGCAACGGGTGTGACACACCCATCTTACCGGGCAATCCTTCGTACAGTTGTTGCCTCCAAGGCGGTAAGTTTAAGCTCCACAAAGTGTGCGCCGAGTTGCCAAGGGAGATCAAAGAACACCCACTGCACCCTAATCACCCTCTCACCTTCCTTCCAAAACCTTCTAGGCCAGATGCAACTTGTGTTTGTGATGCCTGCAGTAGAAGCTGGAAAAATTTCACCTACAGTTGTTCAGATTGCGACTTTGACCTCGATGTATTTTGTGCTGTTCCATTGACAATGGGGCAATTGCTCCAGTTTGAGCACCCAAGCCACCGTCACATGTTGACTCTTCAATCTGTAAAAGCCTTATTCCGCTGTAGTGGTTGCGGCACAAAACACAAAAAAGGTCGCTCCTACCAGTGCACGACATGTAATAGATTCCGAATTCACCAAGACTGTGCTTTATTGCCGACCACCATCAAACGTCCTGATCTTCATGATGATCACCCCCTCGTTCTTGCCTTTTCCATTCCGGAAAAATATTCGATTTTCGATGTTTGTTGTGAAGTATGCGGATTTTTCATGGTAAAAGCCAGATGGTTGTACTATTGTGGAGGATGTCGATACTTCGCACATGTGAATTGTGCAATTGGGAACATAGAGCCTTTCATGTCAATCCTCTTATCCGGTAACTCTTTCACACATCCCTATTTTTCTCTACTTTCCATTGACTAAGCTATTAGAGCGTTCTCAAATTTCATGTTTATCTTTTCCTCTTCTTTCCCATTTATTTTGAAAGATCGTGGCCAAGAAACAAGTTATGGAAGGAAGGCGGAAGATATTGATGAGTTAGAACTTATCCGCTTGCCAGTGGCTGACGAATCAAGTTGGATTACAAATCATTTTCCCAAGAAAACGATAATTGAAGGCACCAAGACAACAAAACGTGATGATGATGATAAGATCATCAACCATTTCAGTCACGATGATCATCCGCTCATCCTTTTCAATGATCCAACTAAGGAGGAATCAAGTTTCGAATGGATGCATCACAAGAAGAATACTACTATTCCTAGTCTTAGTACTAGTACTAGTGATGGTAGAAGGTTTTGTAGCGGGTGTTTGCACATCATCTCGAAATCTACTTCATATTACGGTTGTATTCCTTGCGATTACTTCCTTCATCAAGATTGCGCCTTCTTACCCACTGAATTGTTACAACATCCGCTTCATCCAGGACACCCCCTTGAGCTCCTACCCCAGACCCCTTTTTTTTTTGGTTTGTTTGAATGTCATTGTTGCAAAAGATTGTGCAATGGATTCACCTACGGCTGCAAAACCTGCAAATACTACCTGGATCTTACATGTGCTTTTCTGCCAACCACCGTCATCCATGAAGCTCACTTTCCCAATCATCCCCATGTTCTTGGTTTGATTGCAAGTGAAGATTTCTCCTACATTTGCCAAGTATGTTACCACGAATCAACACGACCATACAAGTACAAGTGCAACATATGCGATTTCCAGATGGACATGTTATGTGCCCAGTTGCCATACACCATTGAGCACCGTTACGACAAACACTCTTTTAGGCTCAAATATCGCCCTCTTAAGGACCATCCCGAGGAGTATTTTTGTGAGATTTGTGAGGAAGAGTTGGATCCACAAGAGTGGTTCTACCACTGTATCGAGTGCGACCAATCCATTCATACCTTATGCTATTTTAGTCAAAAAACAAATCTAAAGTATGGTGGAACGATCAATGTCAACTGCCACCCCCATCCTCTTGCTTTTGCCAAAACAGAATGGGACTCAAAATGCGACTATTGTAGTAAATCTACTCAGAGCACATATAACGACATCTTGAAGTGGAGGCATCATAGCATCTTTGAGTGCAAACAATGTGTTAAATACTGGATGCACTGGAAATGTGGTGAATCATGTGTGCTGGAGAATTAGAATCCCTCAATGCGGCAGTCACAGCAGCACTATCAGACTTTCAACTTTGGCCGCGGGCTATGAATATACAAGATACAACTCCACAACTCTCTGGGGGCATTGAAACAAACAGTTGGAGGTCAGTTGAAGTAAATGTAGTAGCTTTTGAGCTAAGTGATTATCATAATTATCTACATAATTTGTAACTGAATTGAATAAACTACCTCTCAAATTATTTACGGTTCTTGTTTTTTCTTTAACTCGCGTGACAATTAATGTGATAGGTGCATTTATATTATATTGGGTAAATATTCAAATCTATGTATTAAATGCACATAATTGAATTCGCCTCAATACGTGTACTAAGCTGAAACAGATTATTCAAGAAGAATAAGAAAACAAGGAAAAGAAAAGAAAAGAATATGCTATGATCATCCTATTGCTGGAGATAGCTTCAATTTGAAGTGTACATTTAAACTGTAGTACATCTCCAACCAGATGCATGCCGAGCTGAGGGATCCGAGTACCCGCAGCTCGGATTCATCTCCAAGTGAAGCCCCCGAGAAAAAGGAAAAAAAAAGGGGAAAAGGTGGGCCTCCCAAACTTCAAGGGTAGGAATTTCCGGGATGCAAAGCATGGAAAAAGTGATCAAACATCAGTGGCGCAAACTTCAGGGGCTCAAAGTGTCGAATCTTCATGGGGTCAAAGATGAAATAATGGCCAAGCATCAAACTGAAAAGGTGGTCAAATTTTGGGGTGCAAAGTGCAAAAATCCATAATGGTTAAGTCCATTATGGATGCAGAAAATAGGTTTGAGGCATTCTCTCTCTCCTCTCTCTAAAACACGACCAACATATGCTCGCTAATATCTTCTCCTTCCTCTCTCCGGACTCCGTGGTACGCGCCAAGTTAGCATGACGGAACTGGCGGACGTGTGTAGAGACCACTTTCCTGTTGGAGAAGCGCCGCCGCCACACACCGTGGTTCATCGCCTTGCTTGTTTCGCTCTCCACCGAGCTGATGGCGAGTGGCGGAAGTTCCAGGTCGGCGGTGGCGGCGGGGGAATCCTCTTTTAAACCAACGGGCGGCAAACTGAGTTGATGTCATGTCCGTCACCGAGCTGAACCATTACCACTGCCCAGCAGTTGCCCTCCTTCTTCAAAATCTCAAAGTATAAAAAGGTTGTCGAGCTCCAGTGTCCGAGCACTCTTAGCTCGGATAGTAAAAATATGGATCCTCCTTGTCCGAGCCGAGCTGAGGATTGCCGTACCGAGCTCGTGAGTTCGAGCACTCTCAGCTTGGACTCACCAAAATATGGAACTCTCCTGTCCGAGCCGAGATGAAGGCCAACGTATCGAGCTCGCAAGTCCGAGCACTCGCAGCTCGGATTCACCGAAATATGGAACTCTCCTGTCCGAGCCGAGATGAAGGCTGATGTACCGAGCTCGCAAGTCCGATCACTCTCAGCTTGGATTCACCAAAATATGGAACTCTCCTGTCCGAGCCGAGATGAAGGCCAACGTATTGAGCTTGCGAGTCCAAGCACTCTCAGCTCGGATTCATCAAAATATGGATCCTCCTTGTTCAAACCGAGCTGAAGACCGCTATACCGAGTTGCGAGTCTGAACACTCTTAGCTCGGATTCTACGTATTTGGGGTCTCTTCAGGCCGTTTTGAAGCTCTCGAAGCTGTTTTGACACCCTCTACACCTCCCGGTCATCCAGAGGGGCTAAAACCGGGCCATTACTCTCCATTTCAAGTGGGCCGGCCTATGGACTTCTACAAAATGGGCCTAAAAGCCTAGTCTAGGTGATTAAGCCCTTAATCCACTAGCTCATTGGTTGTAAGACGAATTAGGTTAGTTAACCGAGCTCGACTCCCTAATTTCGCGACGCTAATCGAGCTTAGCACCCTATAAATACTCTATGGCATCCATTGCCATGCACAAAGGTACATGCTTCTAATTCACTCTAGAGCACTATTAGTCTTTCTTCCCGGATACTTATTCTCACGCCAGAGGAGTTTCACTAGGCACAACCCCGGTAAGAGTTAAGAGAAGAATTCATCTTGAAGTCTGAATAGGATCTCGAGTCAAATTGAGGAGCTCGGATTGGATTGCAATTGCCTCTAAAGCGTCATAAGTTTAAGATTCTTCAGTTCTTCACCTACGCCACACGTGTGATGCCTATCCGGACCACACTGTGGGTGCTCGCCATTTTTCGACACCAACATTAATGATTTTGAACAAAAAACAAAAAAAAGAATATGTTCAGCACATGATCTTCTAATGAGGATATTTTTATCATTTCATTATTCTTTTAAATATAAAATATTTTTTTTTCCTAATCTTTCACACTTAAAAAGATACGTTCAAAAGAACATGGGAGAGAGAAGATTAAATTATTATTATGGAAAAACGTTTCATATTTAGTGGGATAATAAAATGACAAAAAATATCCCCATTATAAATCCACGTATCGATATTTTTTTATTTATGATAAACCGAAATATATTACTAATAATAAAGGGAAGGTTATCCCTTACAACGCGCCGAAATTAGGCATGTAACCCGAAAGACCTCTGGGTCAAATACAATCAAAGCCAGAATGAGCCTGAGCCTCAACAAATGACCCATCCTTGAGCTAATCATACTACACACTACAACACTTAGAAAACAAATTACTACAATAATTAGCAAACACCACAAGATACAACGACTAAAACTGCAACAAGATTGATACACCAATATTTCAATAAAAGATAGATCTGCTCCTCATGCACCCGATTTGCGGACAAACAAGGACACCAACTGCAAATTGAATCCCAAAGATCCAGATGCTACAATCTCGCCTCCTAATCCATTCCAACTAACATGCAATGCGCTTCAAAATCTCCCGTGGGCTTATCAAGAAAAATTCCCAACCCTATATTCTTTTTAACAAGTGAGAAATAAATGCATCTCAATCTCCTAAGTATTCGCTCAAGCAACACCCAAATCAAAGCCACAGGACCACATAAACGTAGCCACACTCCATATACGCCAAAGGTTAATAACACCATTAATTTTAAATAAAATATCCCCCCCCCACACACACATATATAAGCAATCGAAATTTAGACCCTAATTTGAACTTTAGTCCCTGAAACTATTAATTTTGAAGCTTCGTGTCTCCTTCTTCACCAGCAAACCTTAGAAGCTTTCCATCGTCGCATCTAGAGGCGGAGGAAAACAAGTACCTTCACGGTTTGATATACCCAACAAAGCAGAGGGTTTAGGGGTCCTTATTCATGTCTTCATCTTCAATACCAACCGTCATAAGTCATTTTTCGGCGACATCCACCGTTGGTTATTAGAGGCGATTATTGGCCAAGCTTACTCAGGTGGTAAACCTCCAGAGTGTCTTCGATTCAGGCAGCGTTGGCGTCATTTTCACCGTCTGTGACCTTCTCTAGTGAATGCCCCCTTCTCAGCCGTCTAGGTAAAGCGAATCACCGGTTTCAACTAGGTTCAAGTAGGAGCTGTAGAGTGGTCCATTGCAGAGCCATCAGGTACTTCCAGATTTCAGATCTAGAATTGGTTGAACATATCTGAAATCTCCCTCTGAAATCTCCCACAGTCTTATTCTAGATCTGCAATCGACGAACAAGAAGAGTAAAACAACTTCATTGCCAATCGAAGGAAGATTCTGATTTGAGCGATTATCAAGAGTGTGGAGAGGTGTCGAGGTGCATGTAAATTAATTGAGGTTGTGAAGGTACTCTGCTTTATTTTCAGTGATTGAGTCTCAACCCTGAGCTTTGGATAAGAACACAATTTGGGTCGCAAAATCGTTGCATGGTTTAGGGTTCATACCTAGTGTTGGCTTATCAGAGTAGCAGTAATTTCGAATCTTTGGCAACGATAGCATTTGGATCGTCTCTGAGGTTTGTGGTTAGATGTGTTAGGGTTTGAAGTTTTCAGGTGGTAGGGAAGTGGAGATGGATAAATTAGTAGGCAAATTTTCGATGAATCAAAGCTTCGCAGACAAATTCAGAGGCGGTGTTACTGAGAGGAAAGCCGGTAAGCTTTTCACCATTTTTGTTCACTATCTTCCGTCCTATATGGATAATCTCTAGCTTAGGAGAATTTTCTATGGTATTGGAAAGATCGAAGATGTGTTTGTTCCTAGAAATAAGAGATTTGGTAAGAATGTTGTGTTTGATTATGTTAGATTTAATTCCTATAGGGAAGTTAAGATGACAATTCATTTTTTGAATAGGGTTTTAATTTTTGGTCATAGAATTCTAGTAAAATTTGCTGATTTTGGATAAGAGAATAGGGATAGAGGTCCTAAATTTGGTAATTCGAGTGTTTAATACAACCGGGACTCATACCAAAACAATTATTACAAAATTATGATCTTCCGGTTGGAAAATATATACAAAAAGTTAAGGAGAATTTGAATGTAGTTGACGGCAGAGATGATGTTTTGATAAATCAAGGAAAAATTGATAGTAATAATGGTGTGGCTGAAATTGAGGTTCAAGTTATGGTTGCTGAAGAGGTTGGTGGTGTTGTCTGTAGAAAGGAGGAAATTTTTGTGGGCTCCCCTAATAATAGTAATGCCACAGAGAATTCTGAGGTATACGTGGACCTTTTTTCTCCCAAGGATTGAAGAGATTTAGCCAATATTATCTGTGACAGTTCTACTAGTCATTCAAAGAATCGTTTGAGGAAAATTAGTAAGAAATCGGATAGCACAAGTAGTTATAATGATCTCATATGTGCAATATTGTGTTACGATAAGAAGATTATTGATTGTGTTGAAGTTATTTTTCGATGATTGGGTAAAGCGTTAGAGGTCAGAAGAACTTTAGGCCTAAAGCCCAATCTTATTAAAGAGGATTTTCGTGAAATGATGTCGGAAATGGTGTATAAAGAATACAATTGTATCATTTGATTTCTTCTCAACTCTTGGGATTTGTACGGGCGTTTACTTCATCTTGATGGAATTATAGAGTTTTGTTTTGGGGGTTGTTGTCACCCCTCCACCCTAGACACCCGTCACCTATGGGGCCGGCGTGACATCGACACGACATCATCTGAGAGACAAACTAAACTAAAAAGCGACAGTAGACAATCATAATTATACAATCACAAAATTAGGCTATAAACATCTTCTCTAACTAGGGACACACCCGTCTCTGAATTTTTAATAACAACAACAAATAAAAACAACAATGAACCTCTCCTAGGTTCGCCTCAGGCAGCACCTCCCAAAATACTCCTTCGCTATACCATCGCCGGACTCTACCCAGTGCTAGTAGGGGACCGATTTCTAGCTATTTCACCTGTGAGTGTACTGCCTTCTTAATAAAAATATTTTTACATAATAATACATTCTAAATAATATATTATTTAAATATGGATCAAGTATAAGTATATAGATATTACATGGCTTATAAAAATTTTCATAATATATGCAGTGAAAATAAAGCAATATATATAAGTTCCATTTCCAAACCATCCAGTATAAATATCATACCGATCACCATAATAAATAATATATCACCTAGTATAAATAAAACATCACATCTCAAACCATCACACCACCACAACACATACCGGCTAGCCATAGTGATCGTTTTAACCTCACGATCGGGAGTTGCAACAGTACCGTAACATTCGTAGGAATGCCTTCCTATGAAATATCCACACCCCTTTTGGGGTGAAATATAATCCACACCCCTTACGGGGAGAAACCACACCCCTTTTGCGAAGAAATATAAACCACCTATATCTAACGGAAATTATTTTAAGTCTTCATTTAGAAACCAACACAATTCCCTGGAAAATTCATTTTACCAACTCATCTCAAAAACCTGCTTGATCCATATTATTTATGAAACCGTACAGTGTAAGTAAACACATATGTCATCATATATATATATATATATATAGAAAATAGTTTGGCAAGAAGACAGTACACTCACCTCGTTTCTTGTGCTACAAAAACAGCACCGTCCAAAGCCTACCGGGATGTTGGCGTTTGCGAATCTAATAATGATAGGGCCTAAATTAATATTTTATGCAAAATAATTAAATCGTGCAATGCAGACTCTAAGTTCCGAAATTTTCCATTTCCCACATTTTACCTATGAAAATTACTATTTCAGTTAATTCTTATTTCATTAAAAATTATTGCATAAAATTTAGTAATACGAACGGTCCCAAATTTATTATTCCGGTTCCAAAATTTTGATGCTAGAATTTAATTTAATAAACTAAAATAAACTTAACGAAAAAACGTTACTCATTCCGAATTGTTCACGGGCCGCGAAATGGGTTTTTAATTCTTATCGGGGTGGTTTGTGCAAATTCTTCTTTTTTTTTTTTTTTTTTCTTCTTCCTTTTTTTTTTTCCTGTTTCTGTTTTCTGTTTGTGCTCTGCCCGCCGACACCACCACCGGCCGACCAGCCACCTTGCCGGCGACGCACCGGCTACACATAACGGTTTTCAGCAACATACCCATGCACATGCATACACACACTGATCAAAACATTGTACACATACATACACTGTCTTACACACCCACCCCTTCGCACGGTCGCCGGCTGAACAAAGTAAAACACACACACATGCACAACACCGAACCAGAATGCCCACACACACGATCGCCGAGGGTCGACGGACGACGATCTGAACAACACTCCCACATACCCACATTCTACTGTATTGAACCGAAACAGAGGACGCACACAAGCATGCACCGCCGTAGCGGTGACACACACCGTCGGCCACGCCGTGGCGATGATCACTCAAGCATGCAGTCGAAGCAACACACACATACACACGCTGCACGAAACAAGAATCAGAACACATACACTCCATCGAGTTTTTGAGTCTTCTTTTTGAGTCCAATTTCTTAAAGTCTTCTTTTTGAGTCCAATTCAACATTTATAAGTTTCTAAAATTGTAATTTGATCCCTAACATTTTCAATTTTAGATTTTTAACTGGCAATTCGCATCCCAAGTTGAGAGTAATGTTTTTAAATTTGCAAATTTGACCCCGAAGTTTTGATTTGAGTTTTTAATCAATAAAATTTTTACCTAAAATTTTTTAATGCTCTAAAATGCAACTATTTATGACGTATGTTTTACAATTTAGGTTTTACAGTTGTAATCGAGACACTACAAGAAAAAAAACATTTTATCACGGTGAAAAATCGTGATAAAAAGTTTTTTATCATGGTTTTTGGTCCCAAATCAAACCGTGATAGTATGTAGTGTGATTAAAAGTAAACTTTCTATCACAGTTAAAAATCGAGATGAAAGACTTTTTATCACAGTTAAAAACCGAGATGCTTAGTACATATAATCTCAATTTTCAAATGTGATCAAAAGATCATATATATGTGATAAAAAAAAAAAAAAACATGATTATTTGGACAATATTTATCTCAATTTTGTATCAAACCAAGATAGTACCCTATTTTCTATCACATTTAAAAACTGTGATATTTTTTCATATATATATAAAAATTACAAAAAAAGCAGCACTATTATATAAAAAAATACTACTAAAAATTAGCTAAAAATGAATTTCATATTTCTAAAACAACTAATGTCATATAGTATAAACGCTTACTCTTTATGTTCATAATACAAGTCTCTTTCAAGTTTTCTCCACCGAGCAAACATCAATACGATCAACATCTATATTTGTTTTACCAAGTGCCCTTGCTTGATCATATGGAGGTATTACATCATATGAGCCAGTCTATGCAAGTTTCTCATCTTCATCCTTGGCAAGTAGTCTCACTTGTTCGGTGACCATTTTAGTCAGTTTGGCCTAGTTGAAAGATTTGAAAGCAGGAAAACAAACCAAAGGTCAATTAACTAAAGAAAATTTTCTCGTTCACTTACATTATTTCATCCCATCCTCTTAACATGCAATTGCTAACCATTTTTTTGAAACCTAGGACTCTGAAGCAAATTGACGTTGATATTACATATTATAATTGCATAAAGTAGCCCTGAATTAGTCGAAATAAAACATGTGATAGATAACTTATTCTTTATTCAAGGATTATGATTTCCGAGTATAAACAAACGAAACTAGGTAGCAGTATAAGACATATCAAGAGTTATTACCAGTTCAGGCAAACGTTGAGAAGCATTTGGGGGAAGTCCAGCCCCATCAACCATCCAAGGGTTTTCAGATGATCCGCCATTGTGAACTGTCTTTACTCCAGAAGTTATCATCTCATTCAAACGAGTTTGGGGAAAAAGATGGGGAAAAGAATCACTGCTATAGAAAAATAGAGCATGCAATCAACCTAAATTTTTTACTTCTAAATACCTTAACACGTAATTAAAGCATAATAACCATTTTCCCCTACTAAATTGAATTATTTGATGACACATTAGGGTAAGACTGATGCTCACTTAGATTTTCACGTAAAATTTACACTACAATTGAAATTGAACCAATTATTGGACGTATTTTCCTAGATTATTTATACTACCACCACTCCCTTTACAAGGGGCACAAGCATAATGTGCTACTCTTGATCAATCAATAAAGGCATCGTTGATTCTTCACTTCAGAATATCTCTATGAGTAATCCTTGATAAAAAAAGGAACCAAACTAGTCTAGGCATGAATGAGGCAGGAAATGTGGGTAGAACTGTAAAAGGAATAGCTATGAAATGAGTTGTAACATATAACTTGTATGCTACATGTCAAACTTAATTCAACCAAAATCAAATGATGTTCAAAGTTGATGGATATGACAATTTTCATCAATTTAACCTTTTGATTTTTGACACAAATATAATACAATACGTTGGAACTAGGTAAAGGAAAAACACAAACCTTTGCATCTTCCATCTCAATACTGGCATTGTCAAGTCCATCCAACATAGAGGAGTCCTTGATAACTAGTGAAACCTTAAAATAAAAATTGTTAGCCATCTCAGTTATATGAATAAACAGAACAAGAGAGAAATCAAACAACTTCAAATACCAGGATCGGTGTTAATTGTCCTTCCAAGTCAAGGAGGCCTTTAGCAAATGCCGCTGCAAACATCTGTTAAGAATGTAATGCATACACAACTCAAAGTCACGGAGTTAACAAAGGGATATGCTCACAGGTTGCAAAATGAAGATGGAGATCAAGGAACATGCAAAAAGGAAATTCAAGCACCCAACTAGAAAATCAAGATCAAAATACAAATACCCTGAAATTTTGAAGGACAAATAGGAGAAAAGCTCAAACAAATCCAAAAAATTCATAGAAGCATCCAATTCAAAACTAAGATATACGAGGGAAATCACATCTTAGTTGTACTGTTATATACAACCTCAATGTGCCCCAAACTAACAGTGGTATTTAACGTATTTTCAATGACAATGAAGATCTAAATTAAAACCCTGAAGAAGAAATTAAATTTCAAAAGAAGGAGCCTACAAAGATGGAGTACGGCGTCTTGATTTGAAGCCATGGATTGAACCACGAAGCTCGAACTGCCGCTGATCTGAGGTAGCATCTGCTGAAGACGACTTCATCGTTGGCCGGATGCTTCACAGTTGCGGATTGACTGGAACTTCCTAAACCACGGGAGCAACACCGGAAGCTGTGATGGAGCAGCACCAGAGAAAGAGAGAGAGAGATCAATAGTGAGATCGAGAGTGAGAGATCTCAGCGATTTCGAGATCAAGAGAAAACTTAGTGATGGCGATGTCAAATGTGTGATGGCGATTTCGATTTTGATTTCGAGATCGATGGCGATTTCGAGATGACAAATCGCCAAAGCTGTGATGGCAATGGCGAAGGTGATGGAGAGATCACCAGAGTTGTGATGGAGATTTCGAGAGAGAGAGAGAGAGAGAGAGAGAGAGAGAGAGAGAGAGAGAGAGAGCGAGCATGGCTGCGCGGCTGCTAGGGTATGAGAGTGAATGAAGAGATGTTTGCATTTAAGAGGTAAGAAAAAAGCGGAAGGAAACTTATTATGTCTGTTAAAATGAAAAATCGTGGTGAAAACGGATTACATACTATCACAGTCGATTAAAATTATGAGATAAAAAGATTTTTTTTTATCACACAATTGTTTTCAAACGAGATTAAATGGCATGTATAATTATATAATCACAGTTTACTAAAAAACCGAGATAAATTATATTTAGTAAGCGTGATTAAAAGTCTTTTTTCTTGTAGTGAGAGTTTGGAGTGGGAGTGTGTCGTTACTGTTTTTGGAGGAAACTTCTCTTTCTGAATTTTTTATTCGGAGTTGCTGAACTGTTGGTGGTCTAGTCATTCCTTGGCTTCTTCATGTTGTGGAAAAGATGCCGAACTAGTAGGAGTATGTTTGTTGTTTCTTTTTGTATTGATATATTGTAGTGTTAGATTTGTGGTATAGCTAGTGTACAACTTTGGTTGTAGCTTGTTTAGTTTGGGTGGCTAGTTTTTGGGCTTATAGAATGGTCGGTGCTAGGATGTAGGCACTGAATGGGCTTACTCATTGGAGAATGCTTGTCTTGACCCTGACTTGTTGATGTTTGATAAATGGTGTATATTGTTGGTTTGGGGTCTTACAGGCTACTCGATAACACATTATCGTGTAGCAAGGGAGACCCTAACCTATATCTTATATATAATATTTGCTTATAAAAAATATTATGCACATAACGATTAAAATTAAGGATAGTTTAGTGGAAAATAAAAGCATATTCTCATTAATTATAATTATTTAAGACCAAAAAAAATTAATAATTCAACCGTATAAACAAGTGTCAAAGTAATACAAGGACCAAGTTGCAAAAATTAATAGTTCAAGAGATAAATTTTAAAGATGTTATAATTGAGGGGTCAAATGTGTAATATAAACCCCCCACAACAACCCCCCCCCCCCCCCCCCCCCCCAAAAAAAAAAAAAAAAAAAAAAAAACACACACAATTCCGCGTGAATTTTTTGTTATTAATTTTGCATGGCCATGTGGACTCTTATTTTCACTACTTTAGCTTAATTTTTTTTCTATGATTTAAGAAATTAAAATTTTGATCCACACAACCCATACTTTATAATTATTTTTTTAAAAGTTTATAATTATTGTAATTTTTTATATGAAAAAATAACTATATAATTTTTATGTATTCCAGTAACTTTGAATTTCTGAAAAAATTACAAAATACTGAATCATGAGAATTAAAATTTTAATTTTAAATATATATATATATATATGGTAATTAATTATATATGGTATATATATATGGTAATTAATTATTAAAAATAAAATTACATTTTACACCCTAATTTGAACTTTAGTCCCTAAAACTATTAATTTTGACAATTTTACCACTTCGCTGTTCGCTAAGTGCAAATTGTGTGAATTTCAGCCTCCAATTATGACCACGACAATTAAAATTAAGGATATTTTAGTAGAAAATAAAGCATAATTTAATTAATTATAATTATTTAAGACACAAAAATTAATAATTCAACTTTATAAACAAGTGTAAAAATAATACAAGGACCAAGTTTCAAAAATTGATGGTTCAAGACATAAATCTGAAGTTATGTTATAGTTGTGGGGTCAAATGTGTAATATAACCCAATAAGTTAAAAAATAAAAAATAAAAAGTTCCACGTGAATTTTTTGTAATTAATTTTGCAAGGTGCTTATTAAAAAAAAAGGAAAAAAAAAAAAAAAAAACTACACGCACAGTTTTTTGTTGATCAAATTAAAATTTTAATTCATACAATTCACACATAACTTTTTTAAAAATTTAAAATTACAGTTAAAAGTTCAAAAATTACTGTTTCCATAAAAATTACTTCGATTTTTTATATAAAAAAATTACATTAATATTTATGTATTATAATAATTTTAGATTTTCAAAAAAAATATTGTGATACGTGAATTACATCGATTAAAATTTTAATTTTGTTAAAAAAAATCTCATACATACACACACACACACACACATATATATATATATATATATATATATATTGACTTATCTCAACATATATTACTCTGAACTTCTGAAGACTAGTTCCTAGCTATTCCCCATACTTTCAACCCTTCGAACAATTGACCATTTCGTCGTTCTTTTTACAACTTCAACATCCCTCTGCCCCTATAAATACCATTCAACTACTTCAACCCACATTCATAAAAAAAAAATCCTAACCTCCAAACAAAGATTTTGACACATACAAACACACACTCTCTCTCTCTAAAAACCCTAAAAAACCAATTTTTTTTTTTTTTTTCCAAGAAGAAGATCATGGCAATGGTTCAATCTTCAAGATTTTCTCCCTCGAAACCCGTTTTTCATTCTTCGACCAATAGAAGATCTAGAGGGCTTGTTTGTGCCGCCATCAATTTCCCGAAGATCCGGCCAACTCCTTCAATCTCCCTCCCAATACAGCCACCACCCTTTGATCCCTTGATCTCAAAATCATTTTTCAAAAAACCCATTTCGCCAAACAAGGCCTCAAACCATTTTTCGGACCCTTTGGCTTTGGAAAAAATGTATGCAATTTTGGAGGCGATTGGAGATAGGGTTGAGATACACAGGAACATTGGGGAGCAAAGGAACAACTGGAATACCCTCCTCTTGACATCAATCAACACAATTACTCTCTTTGCAGCTACAATTGCAGGGATTGCAGCGACTACGGGCGCCGGGCCCGGGGCCGGATCCTCTACATTTGCTCTAAAACTCTCCTCTTCAGTCTTGTACATGGCAGCCACTGGGATGCTTGTGATCATGAACAAGATCCAACCATCTCAACTTGTTGAGGAGCAAAGGAATGCCTCTAGATTGTTCAAGCAATTGCATGAACAAATCGAGACCTCGTTATCGATTAGGAAATACCAAAATTACCCTTGCGAGAGCGATGTGAATGAAGCAATGGAGAGGGTTTTGGCCCTAGACAAGGCCTACCCACTGCCCCTAATCGGTGTTATGCTCGAGAAATTCCCAGCGGATTTGGAGCCCGCGATTTGGTGGCCTAAACAAGACCGGAAAAAGGCAAAAAGGGTAAATTCAGAAAGTGGAAAAAACGGTTGGAACTCGAAGTTGGAGGAGGAATTGAGAGAGATAGTTAGGGTTATAAAGAAGAATGATAAAGAGGACTACTTGAGGTTGGGTGAGAAGGGTGTGAGACTCAACAAGATCTTGGCCGTTGCTGGTCCAACCCTAACTGGCCTTGCAGCCATCGGATCGGCCCTTTTAGGGTTTGCAGGATGGTGGGCTCCGGTACTCGGGGTGGTCGGTGGCGCCCTTGCCAGTGTAGTCAACACGTTGGAGCATGGAGGGCAGGTGGGGATGGTGGTGGAGATGTATAGAGGGAATGCAGGGTTCTTTAAGCTCATGGAGGAAACAATAAAGTCAAATTTGGAGGAGAGAGAGTATGGGTGGAGAGAGAATGGGGAGTTGTTTGAGATGAAGGTGGCTCTGCAACTTGGGAGGAGTCTTTCACAAATGAGGGATGTTGCTAACTCTAGTTTACAGAAGGGGGATGCCATGGAAGAATTTGCAAGCAAGCTCTTCTAATCTCTCTCTCTCTATATGTATATGTGTGTATATATATATGTATGTGTGTATATATTGATGTAATTAATGAGGCACTAACATGTAGAACATAATTGTATGTAACTCTATTCTTTAATTTTTTTTAATTATTTTTTAATGTAAATGAAGGTTTGTAGAGTATTAATTATATGATTGTTGATTCATTTGATGAATATCTCGAGAAGAATATAATAATTATTATTATTTTGAATGTAAATTAATGTTTGTAGAGTATTAATTATATTATTATTGATTTTTTTATATGATTTATTTGATGAATATTTCGAAAAAAATAAAAGTAGAAAGAAAAATAGAGCTAGAGAGAGAAAACGTTAAAAATTAACGTAAAATT
Organism: Eucommia ulmoides; assembly: GCA_016647705.1. Classification (NCBI taxonomy): domain Eukaryota; kingdom Viridiplantae; phylum Streptophyta; class Magnoliopsida; order Garryales; family Eucommiaceae; genus Eucommia; species Eucommia ulmoides. The sequence continues at coordinate 400,240 of JAENRU010000488.1, forward strand.
AATTCATTTTTTTTAAAGTATGAGTTTCTCCTATTAGTGAAGAACAAAAGGATTGATGTGTAAATTTTTGAAGTAAAGTAATTAAAACAAATAAGATAAAAGATGGAGTAAAAAGCAATTAATCCAAAATTAAAATTTCATGGGCTTATTGTTTTTACTTTGCAATTAGACTATTAAAATGTAACAAATTGCATGGATATTATAAAGAAGTACTAAATTTGTTTGATCCAAAAAATAAAAAAAAATTCAAAGTTTTACTCCTAAATTTGAGTTGGAAAGTCAAAGAAGTCCCAAAAAGGAAAGAAACTTGAAAAGAAAAAGTCAATATACATAAATTCTTAAAGTAAATAAATAAATAAAATACAATAAATTTGTAAATGGAAAAAGATATTTTTTTTTTCTTGTGTCATCCAAAGGTGGTTTATACCGCTGATCAACATTTGTTTAAATCCTACAAAAATAAAAACGTCGTTAATAATTTTGGATTTAAAATAGATTATGCTCAGTACATGATCTTTTGATGGAGATATTTTTATCATTTCATTACTCTACTAAATCTAAGATATTTTTTCCCAAACCTTTTAGACTTATAAAGATTCGTTTGAAAAATGTGAGAGAGAGACTTAAGTTTGGTGGAGTAATAATATGACAAAAATATCTCCATTAGAAGCCAATGTACTGATCACAACGGGATACGGGCATTTACTTCATCTTGATGGAATTATAGAGTTTTGGTTTGGGGGTTGTAATTGAGAGTTTGGAGTGGGAAGGTGTCGTCATTGTTTTTGGAGGAAACTTCTCTTTTTGAATTTTTGATTCCGAGTTGCTGAACTGTTGGTGGTCTGGTCATTCCTTGGCTTCTTCACACTGTGGAAAAGATGCCGAATTAGTAGGAGTATGTTTGTTGTTTCTTTTTGTATTGGTATATTGTAGAATTAGTGGGAGTATGTTTGTTGTTTCTTTTTGTATTTGTATATTGTAGTGTTAGATTTGTGGTTAGCTAGTGTACAGCTTTGGTTGTAGCTTGTTTAGTTTGGGTGACTAGTTTTTGGACTTAAAGAATGGTCGGTGCTAGGATGTGGGCACTGAATGGGCTTTACCCATTGGAGAGTGCTTGTCTTGACCCCAGCTTGTTGACATTTGATAAACGGTGTATGTTGTCGGCATGGAGCCTTACAAGCTACTCGACAACACGTTATCGTGTAGTAAGGGAGATCCTTTATCTTATTTTATATATAATATTTGCATATAAAAAAATTTTTTTATGCCCTCAACAATTAAAATAACGGATACTTTAATGGAAAATAAGAGCATAATTTCATTAATTATAATTATTTAAGACAAAAAATTAATAATTCAACCGTATAAACAAGTGTCTAAATAATACAAGGACCAAGTTGTAAAAATTAATGGTTTCAAGAGATAAATTTTAAAGTTATAGGGTCAAATTTGTAATATAACCCAAAACTTATTTAAAAACACACACACACTCAAAATTCCACATGAAGTTTTTGTTATTAAATTTGCGTGGTAATAAGGACTCTTATTTTCACTACTTTAACTTAAATTTTGATCTATACAATCCACATCTTACAAAATCCTAAAATAACTCATAAAAATTACTATAATTTTTTTCTACGAACTATCATTTAATGTATTATAGTAATTTTGAATTTCTGAAAAAATTATAATAGTGCGTGAACTACAAGTATTAAAAAATTTAATTTAGCCCCCCTATATATATATATATATATATATATATATATATATATATATATTTGACTTATCTCAACATATATTACTCTGAAGACTAGTTCTAACCCATTCCCTGTACATTTAACCCGTTGAACAATAGACCATTTCGTTCTTCTTTTTATACCATTCCCCCTATTCATACCATTCAACTACCTCAATCCCCATTCATCAGAAAAAGCCTAACCTCCAAACAAAGATAGCTATTTTTTTTTTTTTGGTTTTTTTTCAAGAAGAAGATCATGGCAATGATTCAATCTTTAAGTTTTTCTACCTTGAAACCTGTTTTACGTTCTTTGATGCCTTGATCTCAAAATCATTTTTCAAAATATCCGTTTCGCCAAACAAGGCCTCAAACCATGTTTGGGACCCTTTGGCTTTGGAAAAAAATGTATGCAATTTTGGAGGCGATTGGTGATAGGGTTGAGATACACCGGAACATTGGGGAGATTCACATTTATCGTCATTTTTACAGATAACATGCACTATTGATTAAACCAAATGTTGCGGAAGAAGTAGACCAACAACATAGAGATCTCAAAGAAAATGTAGTAAAGGTTGAGCTGTATGTGATTATTGTATCTACGAATATTTGATAAATATAGTTGTATAATCAACTATAAAAATGAGGATGCTACGGTGGATGAATGAGAAGACGATAATGGATAAAATTAAAAATAAAATTATTAGAGAAAATTTAGAAATAATATCCACCGAAGAGATGATGAGAGAAAATCGTTTACGGTGATTTGGACATGTATATAGAAGACTTATAGAAGCACTAGTGAAAAAATGAGATTTAGTTCAAGTGTGGGGGCTACTAGGGGGAGAGGTAGGTCTAAGGAGACGTACTTGGGACAAGACTATTAGAACTGATTTCATGACATTGAGCCTGACTGAGAGGATGAATCGTCCTTTATGATGTAAACGGATTCATGTAACCGACTTTAGTTAGGTGGGATAAAGACTTAGTTGTTGTTATTGTAATCCACTATAAAAAATAAATAAATTATTATTATTATTATTTTTAAAAAAAATGTGATTTTAGCTTTCAAGAGCACATATCTTGAAGGTTTTAAAAGCAGAAAGAATAATAATTGCTTTTACTTTTAAAAAAGAAAAGCAACATTAATTCCTTTAACCGTTAACATGGTGAGAGTTCACACTACCACCTTTAGCTTAAACAACACAAACATGGTGAATAAGAGGTAAAGTGTGAAGAATGGTAAAGAATAAGTGGTGAAGTGTGAAGAGTGACAAAGAATGATTCCTTCTGCTTTGTGATTGTATAAGACGACTCCTCTGTATGCTTTGAGATTGTCTCCAACTTATTCAGATAACATTTCAATTGAGAGAGACAGATAAAGAGATGGATCATTTTAGCCACCACGATCATCCATTAATGTTCATTGCGAAACAAAAGTACGATGTTAACGAGATAGTCTGGTGCTGCAACGGGTGTGACTTACCCATCTTTCTGGGCAATCCTTCTTACAGTTGCAGGCTCCCTGGCTGTAAGTTCAAGCTCCACAAGGTGTGTGCCGAGTTGCCAAGGGAGATCAAAGAACACCCATTGCATCCAAATCACCCTTTAACCCTCATTCCAAAACCTTCTTATGAAAGCTCACCTTGCGCTTGTGCTGCCTGTGGTAGATGGTGGAAGAAATTCACCTATAATTGTGAATCCTGCTCCTTTGACCTTGACCCATTTTGTGCCCTTCCATTGATAATGGGGCAATTGCCCCAATTCAAGCACCCAAGCCACCATCACCCACTGACTCCTCTATTGCAGTTGGCCTCGTTCACTTGTACTGGTTGTGGGGTAGCAATGCTCAGTAAAGGTTTCTCCTATGCATGCACTATATGTGATGAATCTTGGATTCACCGAGATTGTGCTTTGTTGCCGACCACCATCCAACGTCCTGATCTTCCAGATGATCACCCCCTCATTCTTGCTTTTTCCATTCCGGAGAAGTATTCAACTTTGGATATTTCTTGTGACATATGCGGTATTGACATCCCAAAAGACATATGGTTGTACTATTGTGGTGAATGTCGATTCTTTGCACATGTGAAATGTGTAATTGGGAAAAGAAAGAGACTCGGTAATTTCTTCACACCCGTTCTATTTTTATCTGCTTCCAATTAACTAAACTATTATAACGTTCTTAAATTTTGAGGCTTAATAGGTCATATTAATAAGAATTGAAGTATCATGTTATTTTTTTCCTCTTCTTCCCTATTTCTTTCAAAAGAAACAGGTAATGGAAAGCGGGTAGAAGATATCTGCTTGCCAGTGACTGACGAATCAAGTTGGATTACAATCCATTTTCCCAAGAAAATGACAATCGAAGGTGTGGTGAATGTTATAAACATGGACATATAATATCAAAACTCTTTTCTTTACTTTTCTCTATTCCTCTACGTATTACAGTGTATGAATTATGTAACTTTTATTAGAATATTTAGTACTCATAATAATTATAATTAATACAATCACTAATTATACGTATAAATATTATAATAATCACATTGTAACACATAGGGCAAATTAAAGTTCGTCCTCGTATTTGCACACGTTTTTCTATTTGGCCTTCCAATTTATTTTTTTGTCAAAGTGGTCTCGTATTTGCACCCGTTTTTTAAATGGTCTTTTAGTAAAAAATAGACGTTAATTGTGGCGGATTTGAGGCATGTGACTTGCACGTGCAAACTTCAGGGGTAGAAAGGTAATTTCTTTTGGGCAAATTACAGTGTTGGTTCTCGTATTTGCACGCGTTTTTCTATTTGGCCTTCCACATTTGACCTCTTAAGTTTCACATTTGTTTCAATCCCACAAAATTGATAAACGATATTAGTGTTTTTGGACGTAAAATGGGTTTTGATTGAATTAGCTTTTACCAATTAAAATATAGGGAGATTTTTTCAAAACTCCCAAGACATAAAACCACCACTTGTAGGGGTCCCATTTTAATGAAGGGTGATGAGACCCCTACAAGTGGTGGGTTTATGTTTTGAGACTTTTGAAGGAATTTGCCAAATTAAAATACACAAATAAATAAATATAGTAATTTTGAGTTCCTTGAATATTCAAATTATAAAATTCAATGGTGATTTCACAGTGTTCAAATGGTGATCAATTTTTTTGAAATTAATTTCAACTTTTAACAAATTTTTTTTATCTTTTCATTTAATAGTAGTTAACATCAAAGTGATATATTCAATCTAATTGATGTTAACTAAAAAAATAAAAATAATAAAAAAATAAACAAAATATTAGGTGTTATTTTTGTATCCTTTTACCATTTTGACAAATAAATAAAAAATAAATTTGGATGGTTAAATGGAAAAACGCGTGCAAATATGAGGACCAAAACTATAATTTGCCCAAAAATTACTTTTCTGCCCCTGAAGTTTGCATGTGCAAGTCACATAACTCAAATCCGTCATAATTAACGGTACTTTTGACGGAAGGACCATTTAAAAAAAGGGTTGCAAATACACGGACCACTTTGACAAAAGAAAAATAAAAAATTGGAGGGCTAAATGGAAAAACGCATACAGATACGAGGACCAAAACTGTAATTTGCGCCAACATATATATATTTATAATAAATTTCATTAAGTCATTTAAATAATTTTTATAATTTATTCACAATATTAATATATAAACATATAATTAAAACACATAAATATAATCATTATAAGTATATATCAATAATAATTTTATTCAGTAAAATAATATAATTTATATATAATATAATAAAATAAAATATTTAATTTTTTAAATTATTTTTCTAACAGAAGGTACCATGACAACAGGTGAGAAAGAGAGAGAGATGGAGATGCGTCATTTTAGCCACCATCCTCATCCATTGTTGTACACTGAGGAACATAAGTACGATGTTAATGAGAGTATCTGGTGCTGCAACGGGTGTGACACACCCATCTTACCGGGCAATCCTTCGTACAGTTGTTGCCTCCAAGGCGGTAAGTTTAAGCTCCACAAAGTGTGCGCCGAGTTGCCAAGGGAGATCAAAGAACACCCACTGCACCCTAATCACCCTCTCACCTTCCTTCCAAAACCTTCTAGGCCAGATGCAACTTGTGTTTGTGATGCCTGCAGTAGAAGCTGGAAAAATTTCACCTACAGTTGTTCAGATTGCGACTTTGACCTCGATGTATTTTGTGCTGTTCCATTGACAATGGGGCAATTGCTCCAGTTTGAGCACCCAAGCCACCGTCACATGTTGACTCTTCAATCTGTAAAAGCCTTATTCCGCTGTAGTGGTTGCGGCACAAAACACAAAAAAGGTCGCTCCTACCAGTGCACGACATGTAATAGATTCCGAATTCACCAAGACTGTGCTTTATTGCCGACCACCATCAAACGTCCTGATCTTCATGATGATCACCCCCTCGTTCTTGCCTTTTCCATTCCGGAAAAATATTCGATTTTCGATGTTTGTTGTGAAGTATGCGGATTTTTCATGGTAAAAGCCAGATGGTTGTACTATTGTGGAGGATGTCGATACTTCGCACATGTGAATTGTGCAATTGGGAACATAGAGCCTTTCATGTCAATCCTCTTATCCGGTAACTCTTTCACACATCCCTATTTTTCTCTACTTTCCATTGACTAAGCTATTAGAGCGTTCTCAAATTTCATGTTTATCTTTTCCTCTTCTTTCCCATTTATTTTGAAAGATCGTGGCCAAGAAACAAGTTATGGAAGGAAGGCGGAAGATATTGATGAGTTAGAACTTATCCGCTTGCCAGTGGCTGACGAATCAAGTTGGATTACAAATCATTTTCCCAAGAAAACGATAATTGAAGGCACCAAGACAACAAAACGTGATGATGATGATAAGATCATCAACCATTTCAGTCACGATGATCATCCGCTCATCCTTTTCAATGATCCAACTAAGGAGGAATCAAGTTTCGAATGGATGCATCACAAGAAGAATACTACTATTCCTAGTCTTAGTACTAGTACTAGTGATGGTAGAAGGTTTTGTAGCGGGTGTTTGCACATCATCTCGAAATCTACTTCATATTACGGTTGTATTCCTTGCGATTACTTCCTTCATCAAGATTGCGCCTTCTTACCCACTGAATTGTTACAACATCCGTTTCATCCAGGACACCCCCTTGAGCTCCTACCCCAGCCCCCTTTTTTTTTTGGTTTGTTTGAATGTCATTGTTGCAAAAGATTGTGCAATGGATTCACCTACGGCTGCAAAACCTGCAAATACTACCTGGATCTTACATGTGCTTTTCTGCCAACCACCGTCATCCATGAAGCTCACTTTCCCAATCATCCCCATGTTCTTGGTTTGATTGCAAGTGAAGATTTCTCCTACATTTGCCAAGTATGTTACCACGAATCAACACGACCATACAAGTACAAGTGCAACATATGCGATTTCCAGATGGACATGTTATGTGCCCAGTTGCCATACACCATTGAGCACCGTTACGACAAACACTCTTTTAGGCTCAAATATCGCCCTCTTAAGGACCATCCCGAGGAGTATTTTTGTGAAATTTGTGAGGAAGAGTTGGATCCACAAGAGTGGTTCTACCACTGTATCGAGTGCGACCAATCCATTCATACCTTATGCTATTTTAGTCAAAAAACAAATCTAAAGTATGGTGGAACGATCAATGTCAACTGCCACCCCCATCCTCTTGCTTTTGCCAAAACAGAATGGGACTCAAAATGCGACTATTGTAGTAAATCTACTCAGAGCACATATAACGACATCTTGAAGTGGAGGCATCATAGCATCTTTGAGTGCAAACAATGTGTTAAATACTGGATGCACTGGAAATGTGGTGAATCATGTGTGCTGGAGAATTAGAATCCCTCAATGCGGCAGTCACAGCAGCACTATCAGACTTTCAACTTTGGCCGCGGGCTATGAATATACAAGATACAACTCCACAACTCTCTGGGGGCATTGAAACAAACAGTTGGAGGTCAGTTGAAGTAAATGTAGTAGCTTTTGAGCTAAGTGATTATCATAATTATCTACATAATTTGTAACTGAATTGAATAAACTACCTCTCAAATTATTTACGGTTCTTGTTTTTTCTTTAACTCGCGTGACAATTAATGTGATAGGTGCATTTATATTATATTGGGTAAATATTCAAATCTATGTATTAAATGCACATAATTGAATTCGCCTCAATACGTGTACTAAGCTGAAACAGATTATTCAAGAAGAATAAGAAAACAAGGAAAAGAAAAGAAAAGAATATGCTATGATCATCCTATTGCTGGAGATAGCTTCAATTTGAAGTGTACATTTAAACTGTAGTACATCTCCAACCAGATGCATGCCGAGCTGAGGGATCCGAGTACCCGCAGCTCGGATTCATCTCCAAGTGAAGCCCCCGAGAAAAAGGAAAAAAAAAGGGGAAAAGGTGGGCCTCCCAAACTTCAAGGGTAGGAATTTCCGGGATGCAAAGCATGGAAAAAGTGATCAAACATCAGTGGCGCAAACTTCAGGGGCTCAAAGTGTCGAATCTTCATGGGGTCAAAGATGAAATAATGGCCAAGCATCAAACTGAAAATGTGGTCAAATTTAGGGGTGCAAAGTGCAAAAATCCATAATGGTTAAGTCCATTATGGATGCAGAAAATGGGTTTGAGGCATTCTCTCTCTCCTCTCTCTAAAACACGACCAACATATGCTCGCTAATATCTTCTCCTTCCTCTCTCCGGACTCCGTGGTACGCGCCAAGTTAGCATGACGGAACTGGCGGACGTGTGTAGAGACCACTTTCCTACTGGAGAAGCGCCGCCGCCACACACCGTGGTTCATCGCCTTGCTTGTTTCGCTCTCAACCGAGCTAATGGCGAGTGGCGGAAGTTCCAGGTCGGCGGTGGCGGCGGGGGAATCCTCTTTTAAACCAACGGGCGGCAAACTGAGTTGATGTAATGTCCGTCACCGAGCTGAACCATTACCACCGCCCAGCAGTTGCCCTCCCTCTTCAAAATCTCAAAGTATAAAAAGGTTGTCGAGCTCCAGTGTCCGAGCACTCTTAGCTCGGATAGTAAAAATATGGATCCTCCTTGTCCGAGCCGAGCTGAGGATTGCCGTACCGAGCTCGTGAGTTCGAGCACTCTCAGCTTGGACTCACCAAAATATGGAACTCTCCTGTCCGAGCCGAGATGAAGGCCAACGTATCGAGCTCGCAAGTCCGAGCACTCGCAGCTCGGATTCACCGAAATATGGAACTCTCCTGTCCGAGCCGAGATGAAGGCCGATGTACCGAGCTCGCAAGTCCGATCACTCTCAGCTCGGATTCACCAAAATATGGAACTCTCCTGTCCGAGCCGAGATGAAGGCCAACGTATTGAGCTTGCGAGTCCAAGCACTCTCAACTCGGATTCATCAAAATATGGATCCTCCTTGTTCAAACCGAGCTGAAGACTGCTATACCGAGCTGCGAGTCTGAACACTCTTAGCTCGGATTCTACGTATTTGGGGTCTCTTCAGGCCGTTTTGAAGCTCTCGAAGCTGTTTTGACACCCTCTACACCTCTCGGTCATCCAGAGGGGCTAAAACCGGGCCATTACTCTCCATTTCAAGTGGGCCGGCCTATGGACTTCTACAAAATGGGCCTAAAAGCCTAGTCTAGGTGATTAAGCCCTTAATCCGCTAGCTCATTGGTTGTAAGACGAATTAGGTTAGTTAACCGAGCTCGACTCCCTAATTTCGCGGCGCTAATCGAGCTTAGCACCCTATAAATACTCTATGGCATCCATTGCCATGCACAAAGGTACATGCTTCTAATTCACTCTAGAGCACTATTAGTCTTTCTTCCCGGATACTTATTCTCACGCCAGAGGAGTCTCACTAGGCACAACCCCGGTAAGAGTTAAGAGAAGAATTCATCTTGAAGTCTGAATAGGATCTCGAGTCAAATTGAGGAGCTCGGATTGGATTGCAATTGCCTCTAAAGCGTCATAAGTTTAAGATTCTTCAGTTCTTCACCTACGCCACACGTGTGATGCCTATCCGGACCACACTGTGGGTGCTCGACATTTTTCGACACCAACATTAATGATTTTGAACAAAAAACAAAAAAAAGAATATGTTCAGCACATGATCTTCTAATGAGGATATTTTTATCATTTCATTATTCTTTTAAATATAAAATATTTTTTTTTCCTAATCTTTCACACTTAAAAAGATACGTTCAAAAGAACATGGGAGAGAGAAGATTAAATTATTATTATGGAAAAACGTTTCATATTTAGTGGGATAATAAAATGACAAAAATATCCCCATTATAAATCCATGTATCGATATTTTTTTATTTATGATAAACCGAAATATATTACTAATAATAAAGGGAAGGTTATCCCTTACAACGCGCCGAAATTAGGCATGTAACCCGAAAGATCTCTGGGTCAAATACAATCAAATCCAGAATGAGCCTGAGCCTCAACAAATGACCCATCCTTGAGCTAATCATACTACACACTACAACACTTAGAAAACAAATTACTACAATAATTAGCAAACACCACAAGATACAACGACTAAAACTGCAACAAGATTGATACACCAATATTTCAATAAAAGATAGATCTGCTCCTCATGCACCCGATTTGTGGACAAAGAAGGACACCAACTGCAAATTGAATCCCAAAGATCCAGATGCTACGATCTCGCCTCCTAATCCATTCCAACTAACATGCAATGCGCTTCAAAATCTCCCGTGGGCTTATCAAGAAAAATTCCCAACCCTATATTCTTTTTTAACAAGTGAGAAATAAATGCATCTCAATCTCCTAAATCATTTGGCATGAGTATTCGCTCAAGCAACACCCAAATCAAAGCCACAGGACCACATGAACGTAGCCACACTCCATATACACCAAAGGTTAATAACACCATTAATTTTAACCCCCCCCCCCCCCCCCCCCCCTATAAGCAATCGAAATTTGCTTCGTGTCTCCTTCTTCACCAGCAAACCTTAGAAGCTTTCCATCGTCGCATCTAGAGGCGGAGGAAAACAAGTACCTTCACGGTTTGATATACCCAACAAAGCAGAGGGTTTAGGGGTCCTTATTCATGTCTTCATCTTCAATACCAACCGTCATAAGTCATTTTTCGGCGACATCCACCGTTGGTTATTAGAGGCGATTATTGGCCAAGCTTACTCAGGTGGTAAACCTCCAGAGTGTCTTCGATTCAGGCAGCGTTGGCGTCATTTTCACCGTCTGTGACCTTCTCTAGTGAATGCCCCCTTCTCAGCCGTCGAGGTAAAGCGAATCACCGGTTTCAACTAGGTTCAAGTAGGAGCTGTAGAGTGGTCCATTGCAGAGCCATCAGGTACTTCCAGATTTCAGATCTAGAATTGGTTGAACATATCTGAAATCTCCCTCTGAAATCTCCCACAGTCTTATTCTAGATCTGCAATCGACGAACAAGAAGAGTAAAACAACTTCATTGCCAATCGAAGGAAGATTCTGATTTGAGCGATTATCAAGAGTGTGGAGAGGTGTCGAGGTGCATGTAAATTAATTGAGGTTGTGAAGGTACTCTGCTTTATTTTCAGTGATTGAGTCTCAACCCTGAGCTTTGGATAAGAACACAATTTGGGTCGCAAAATCGTTGCATGGTTTAGGGTTCATACCTAGTGTTGGCTTATCAGAGTAGCAGTAATTTCGAATCTTTGGCAACGATAGCATTTGGATCGTCTCTGAGGTTTGTGGTTAGATGAGTTAGGGTTTGAAGTTTTCAGGTGGTAGGGAAGTGGAGATGGATAAATTAGTAGGCAAATTTTCAATGAATCAAAGCTTCTCAGACAAATTCAGAGGCGGTGTTACTGAGAGGAAAGCCGGTAAGCTTTTCACCATTTCAGAATTTTCTATAGTATTGGAAAGATCGAAGATGTGTTTGTTCCTAGAAATAAGAGATTTGGTAAGAATATTGTGTTTGATTATGTTAGATTTAATTCCTATAGGGAAGTTAAGATGACAATTCATTTTTTGAATAGGGTTTTAATTTTTGGTCATAGAATTCTAGTAAAATTTGCTGATTTTGGATAAGAGAATAGGGATAGAGGTCCTAAATTTGGTAATTCGAGTGTTTAATACAACCGGGACTCATACCAAGACAATTATTACAAAATTATGATCTTCCGGTTGGAAAATATATACAAAAAGTTAAGGAGAATTTGAATGTAGTTGACGGAAGAGATGATGTTTTGATAAATCAAGGAAAATTGATAGTAATAATGGTGTGGCTGAAATTGAGGGTCAAGTTATGGTTGCTGAAGAGGTTGGTGGTGTTGTCTGTAGAAAGGAGGAAACTTTTGTGGGCTCCCCTAATAATAGTAATGCCACAGAGAATTCTGAGGTATACGTGGACCTTTTTTCTCCCAAGGATTGAAGAGATTTAGCCAATATTATCTGTGACAGTTCTACTAGTCATTCAAAGAATCGTTTGAGGAAAATTAGTAAGAAATCGGATAGCACAAGTAGTTATAATGATCTCATATGTGCAATATTGTGTTACGATAAGAAGATTATTGATTGTGTTGAAGTTATTTTTCGATGATTGGGTAAAGCGTTAGAGGTCAGAAGAACTTTAGGCCTAAAGCCCAATCTTATTAAAGGGGATTTTCGTGAAATGATGTCGGAAATGGTGTATAAAGAATACAATTGTATCATTTGATTTCTTCTCAACTCTTGGGATTTGTACGGGCGTTTACTTCATCTTATAGAGTTTTGTTTTGGGGGTTGTTGTCACCCCCCCACCCTAGACACCCGTCACCTATGGGGCCGGCGTGACATCGACACGACATCATCTGAGAGACAAACTAAACTAAAAAGCGACAGTAGACAATCATAATTATACAATCACAAAATTAGGCTATAAACATCTTCTCTAACTAGGGACACACCCGTCTCTGAATTTTTAATAACAACAACAAATAAAAACAACAATGAACCTCTCCTAGGTTCGCCTCAGGCAGCACCTCCCAAAATACTCCTTCGCTATACCATCGCCGGACTCTACCCAGTGCTAGTAGGGGACCGATTTCTAGCTATTTCACCTGTGAGTGTACTGCCTTCTTAATAAAAATATTTTTACATAATAATACATTCTAAATAATATATTATTTAAATATGGATCAAGTATAAGTATATAGATATTACATGGCTTATAAAAATTTTCATAATATATGCAGTGAAAATAAAGCAATATATATAAGTTCCATTTCCAAACCATCCAGTATAAATATCATACCGATCACCATAATAAATAATATATCACCCAGTATAAATAAAACATCACATCTCAAACCATCACACCACAACAACACATACCGGCTAGCCATAGTGATCGTTTTAACCTCACGATCGGGAGTTGCAACAGTACCGTAACATTCGTAGGAATGCCTTCCTATGAAATATCCACACCCCTTTTGGAGTGAAATATAATCCACACCCCTTACGGGGAGAAACCACACCCCTTTTGCGAAGAAATATAAACCACCTATATCTAACGGAAATTATTTTAAGTCTTCATTTAGAAACCAACACAATTCCCTGGAAAATTCATTTTACCAACTCATCTCAAAAACCTGCTTGATCCATATTATTTATGAAACCGTACAGTGTAAGTAAACACATATGTCATCATATATATATATATATATATACAGAAAATAGTTTGGCAAGAAGACAGTACACTCACCTCGTTTCTTGTGCTACAAAAACAGCACCGTCCAAAGCCTACCGGGATGTTGGCGTTTGCGAATCTAATAATGATAGGGCCTAAATTAATATTTTATGCAAAATAATTAAATCGTGCAATGCAGACTCTAAGTTCCGAAATTTTCCATTTCCCACATTTTACCTATGAAAATTACTATTTCAGTTAATTCTTATTTCATTAAAAATTATTGCATAAAATTTAGTAATACGAACGGTCCCAAATTTATTATTCCGGTTCCAAAATTTTGATGCTAGAATTTAATTTAATAAACTAAAATAAACTTAACGAAAAAACGTTACTCATTCCGAATTGTTCACGGGCCGCGAAATGGGTTTTTAATTCTTATCGGGGTGGTTTGTGCAAATTCTTCTTTTTTTTTTTTTTTTTCTTCTTCCTTTTTTTTTTCCTGTTTCTGTTTTCTGTTTGTGCTCTGCCCGCCGACACCACCACCGGCCGACCAGCCACCTTGCCGGCGACGCACCGGCTACACATAACGGTTTTCAGCAACATACCCATGCACATGCATACACACACTGATCAAAACATTGTACACATACATACACTGTCTTACACACCCACCCCTTCGCACGGTCGCCGGCTGAACAAAGTAAAACACACACACATGCACAACACCGAACCATAATGCCCACACACACGATCGCTGAGGGTCGACGGACGACGATCTGAACAACACTCCCACATACCCACATTCTACTGTATTGAACCGAAACAGAGGACGCACACAAGCATGCACCGCCGTAGCGGTGACACACACCGTCGGCCACGCCGTGGCGATGATCACTCAAGCATGCAGTCGAAGCAACACACACATACACATGCTGCACGAAACAAGAATCAGAACACATACACTCCATCGAAACGCCACCGTTGGACGAAACCGAAACCCACCGGCGATCCTACCGCCGATCACATACACATGCATGCACACACCCACTAGAATGATCAAATAAATACGCATAAGTACTCACCAGATCGAAGATCGTCGATAACTGAACAATCTGAACCCAACGTTCGCTCACCGGCGACGCTAAAAACGTACCCGTCACGTCGTCGATGAGCCACCCCACCGACCCAACCACTTCCGCTCTTCCCTGAAACTGATGAAGATACCCACACGATCACGCATGCGAGTAACAGCCACGACCACCCCGCCGGAGGAATGCCGATTCAAGGAAGTCCGATAACCCCTCCCTTGCTCCGGTCCTCTCTCTCTCTCTAGAATTTCTCTAATTTCAAATTTGATGGAGGCTTTTTGATCAATACACATGCACGAGTAAGTATATATTGCATGGATTAAGTGGTGGAAATCGATCCTAGCCTGCCACGTTGCCTCTCCGTTCTCTCCCTTCCGGCGGTCTCACACGCACAAGCGTATGCGTGTGTGTGTATATATATATATATATATATATATATATGTTTTAATTTTTTTTTGTTAAATTACTCTTTCCCCCCTCTAATTTCTTAAAGTCTTCTTTTTGAGTCCAATTCAACATTTATAAGTTTCTAAAATTGTAATTTGATCCCTAACATTTTCAATTTTAGATTTTTAACTGGCAATTCGCATCCCAAGTTGAGAGTAATGTTTTTAAATTTGCAAATTTGACCCCGAAGTTTTGATTTGAGTTTTTAATCAATAAAATTTTTACCTAAAATTTTCTAATGCTCTAAAATGCAACTATTTATGACGTATGTTTTACAATTTAGGTTTTACAGTTGTAATCGAGACACTACAAGAGAAAAAGCATTTTATCACGGTGAATCAACCTGAATCATCCGCATACACTATTATATATGTCGATATGCATTGAACAACACTATATCATCCATTCGTAAATGCATTTTCGTACACATATGTTCGATAACAAACACTTCATCAACGTAAAAATGAGATCTTTATAAACGATACTATCGAAACTCTAACTATGATATCAAGAGGTCTGTAAAATCACTACGATTGACACAGATCAATGCAAATAGGTGTTACTAGCTGTTGCTCAGCTCAGAATCATAAATCAATTGCCTTTCGATAACTGCTCTGATTCGACCGTTATCGCTACGTGCACCGTTATTTCTTGATTTTGAAATTCGAAATGTAACGTATATTAAGAAAATTTGGCATGATTTTATATTTATAGTATGTTTCCAAAAATGGAATCTCGTTGTGCGTATAACGGAGGGGAAAATCAGTCACCAAGAAATGTACGAATAATGAATTTAGGACTGATCGGTGCACAGGAAAACCGATGAGGGACTACTCTGATCGGTAATTAAGGAGCGGGGTTTATTGGTAGATTACCGTTAAAACTGGGTCTAGCTAGTAATTTTCTCTTTTTTTTAATCCAGCTATTCTATATTTTAAGGAAGGTTCAGTGTTCGAGGGTCCATATATCAACATATTCCTATCTCATTTTTTAACAAAATTTAAAATTATCCTCAAATTGTTTCTGTCACATAAAAAATCACTTCCACCGTGACCATCGC
Source organism: Eucommia ulmoides (assembly GCA_016647705.1). Taxonomy (NCBI): domain Eukaryota; kingdom Viridiplantae; phylum Streptophyta; class Magnoliopsida; order Garryales; family Eucommiaceae; genus Eucommia; species Eucommia ulmoides. The sequence goes on from JAENRU010000488.1 coordinate 416,246, forward strand.
CTACTATTGACATTTTTTCTTATTTCCTTCTCCCATTCCTCCCGTCATCGCCGTTGCCATTTTCGTCAATATATGCTCTCTATTTCTCTTTCTCTCCCTCTATTTCACATCTCCTCTCTCTTTATGTTAATACACACATAGATTCAGCTTTGAATCTGTAAATCCAAGCTACAAATTCAAGCACGAATCTCTATATATGTGTAGATGTATTACCAGCGGCGGACTAAGATAATCAAATGGTGGGGCTAATATTTTTTAGATATTTATATAAATCAGGGGTATCAGCCGAGGAAGAAAAAAAATGGTTGAAGGAGTAAGAAAAATAAAAATGAAAAAATACACTTTTTATCCTTAAATTTTGGATGAATGTTAAAATGGTCCCTACTAAATTAGTTAAAATGTATAAATGTTAATTAATATTTAATAATATATTAATTTTGAATTTTTAAGTTTGACAGCTAACTTTAACGAAAAATTTAATTGTTGGACAAAGTACAATTTGGACAAAATACTTTTTTTTTTGCATACTCACAAGTGTCTTACACTTATACAAGATGTGAGATTAATCTCGTTCGAGGTTCCATACATATCCCTCCCAACAACAAGTATTTTTTCACAGGTTTGAATCTTTGACTTTACAGAAATCCCTCAATTACTTTAATTTAAGTGTGTCTTACCGCTTGAGCGGCACTATGTTGGCATTAGAGGTTTTTGCACTTTGCACCTTTAAAGTTTTGGAGAAATTTCATTGTAATTCTTATATTTTCAATTTAAACACATTAAATCCTTAAATATTCAAATCGTGTCAAATCAGTCCAAATCGATAACTCTGTTGTTTTTTATAATGAAAATCAGCTACGTGTTAGACATAGAATCATACATGTAGGTGAATTTCGTCATAAAAATGACGGAATAGTTGACTTGACACGATCTAAATACTTCATAATTTAATATGTTTAAATTAAAAAGACAATGACAAATTTATCTGAAAGTTCGAGGATGGTATTATATAAAAATCAATGAAATATTAAATTCCAAATCACTGCAGTGACATTGTACTATGAGCGTATAGACCGCATAGGTAGAATATCATGATTTTAATTACTTTATAGAACCATATTATTATAATACAGATAAAATTATTTAAAATAATTAGGTAATCATTTTTTAAAATTTATAATTGTAAACTAATGCAGAATCATTAAAATGGAAGCATACATTTTAGATACGAAAAATTCGTTTACAACCCGCTCTTCGTTTCTTCTCTCGTCAGAAAGAAAAATACTACTTATTTTTCGATAATATCCATACACTCAATAATCAAGGTCACTCAAATTTTCTGTAATCTGATGGGATTAGAAACTTTAGAGGTATCAATGCCTATTTATAGAGAAAATCCCAAAGAGTGTATCCTTTCTAATAGGTGTCTACCGAATGAATATGATCCTTGAGACCAAGTGGTACACCCATTCACATTATAACTATTCATAGAACTTGGGGCATGTGGACGCGCCACGGGTCGATACGACCAGCTCTATAATCCAACAATAATATAAATTGCATAAATTTATTTTTTACAAAAAAAAAAATAAAATCTAATTTATTTTTTATTTTATTAATATATCTCAATCATTTAATTGAAGATATATTTTCATATGTTTGTATTATACATTTGAAAAAATCGGTAATTCTTATTTCTTGAATTTAATTACTTTATAATATTGATTAAATTATTAAAATAATTAACTAATTATATTTTAAAATTTACAATTTAATTTACAATAAATTATTTTTTTAATCAAAATCTATATCTAATTGAAAGATTTTAGCTAGATTGAATAGGAATGCTCTATGTAATACTTGCTAGTTTGTTATTTTTAATTTTTAAAGATAGTCAAATTTCGTCTATAAAAATAAAAATAAAAAATTATTATATAGTTCTCGAGAGATATACAACTCATAAAATGAATCTTTCACCTAAAATAATAATTGTTTTAGTTCTTACAAAATAGTCTCTAACATTTGACCCCCAAATGATATTGTATTTACAAATTCATGTCATCCGAGCTGTGTAACCGTTGTATTTATGGGAAGTAGACAGTTTTCAAATATATTACCACCCATGTGAAAAAACAACTGTTATGAACCAATTCACTGTTCAAAAAATAAAAATATGTACATCAAATTAATGTAGAAAAAATCATATTTCTAATGATATAATTTGTGAATTTTTTGGATAAAAAAATGAATTTGTGAATGTTCATTGTTCCAGATCTAGGACGTAGGGCGGCGAGGCTCCACCACCGAGTCGGCACAGATCAAAGAACATTCATAAAATTTAAAAAAAAAAAAAAAAAAAAGCACAATTGGGTATGAATATTATACCTCCCACAAGGACACATTCACCAACATCGTAAATGAATATCCACCAAAACACACATTAGAAAAATGAACATTTCAAAATTGTGATTGACATGAACATTCAATCTTGATTTTTTTTCAAAATCTGAACAGTTTGGGAGAATATTCACAATAAAAATCAACCTAAAACTCCCCCCCAAGAAATAGATCTAAAAAAAAATCAATATGAATAAATCAAACAAAAAAGAATATTCACAATGAAAAATCAAAACAAATCTACCCCTATACAAGCATTCACAAAAAAACAAATCAAAGAACATTAAATATTTCTTTTAAAAAACTCTAAAATCAACGAAAAACAAACTGGAATATTCACCAAATCACAAAAAATGATTGTCCACCAAAACCACACATCGAAAAATGAACTTTCAGATCTGAAAATTTAATTTCTGAAATGGAGGACTAATCAGATTTGAAACTCCCAGAGAGAGATTTCGGAACATTCAGATCTAAAAAAGTGAACATTCAGATCAGGAACTCCTAGAGTGAAGGCTAAAATGGGGGGAAATGGAACATTCATATCCGAAACTGAACATTCACCTGTGTGTTTCAAATAAAAGAAGACGAAGAAGTTCCACACCGTTCTAGACCTATCGTCGTTCCAGATAAAGAAGAAGATGACAGAGTTTAGATGAAGAAGGTGAATAAGAGTTTGATTTGGCTCGATCCAGAGCAGATCCCGTCTGCAAACAGATCTGCCCTCTGTTCCTCGTCTCCGTGGCTGGCGAAGCAGATCCATTAGTGGAGCACTCTGTTCCTCGTCTCATCCGTTGCACCGCCGCCCATGTGCCATGTAGTAAGGGAGACCATTTCTCTCATTTTAGAATCTAATTTTTTACAATTTCTTTTGGTAAGTATTGTTTATATAAAATAAGAGGAATGGTCTCCCTTACTACATGGCACAAACGTACCATGTAGTTCGCATACTAGAAAAAATATATATTTTATACGCACTCACAAATCTAGAGAAGAGACTAATTGTCCAAAACAGGGGAACCCACTTATAGTGCCAACATCCTAGCTTCAAACATCAGGTCCTTGGTTGAACATTCTACAAAATATAAGACACCCAATAATAGACACCACTGTCCACATCTAACATTTTTTTTTTCGATAGACAAATATTATATATAAAATAAGTGAAAGGGTCTTCCTTACTACACGATAACGGGTTGTCGTGTAGCCTACAAGACCCCAAACTAACAAAATACACCAATCATCGACAGATAAGGACCCAACGTTCAAGCCCAATCAGTGCCTACATCGTAGCATCGATCATTCTTTAAGCCTAAACTAGCCACCCAAAATAAACAAGCTACACCTCAAAATTATAAACAATAAACAACATATCTAAAAGAACAATACACCAATACAAAAGAAAGAAAACAAGCATACTCCCACAAGTTCGGCATCTTTTTCGCCAAAGAAGCCCACAGAAATTAACCATTAGATGACTGGACCACCAACAATTCAACAGCTTTGAATGGAAATTTCAAAAATGTATTAAGGTTCCTCAAAATACAGTAATGGCACCCTCTCAACTCCAATATTTCGAATGTCAAGAGTGAAACTGAAACACTAAAATTCCATCAAATTGAAGAAAACAGTTGCAAAATTCCCAATAGTCAAGTAGAAATCAAATGATACTTTTATACTCTTTATACATCATTTTTGACGTCTTTTCATGAAAATTCCCTTCACTAATATTGGTCTTTAATATTGGTCTTTATTCCCAAAGTTCTTCCAACCTCTAACGATATATATACCCAAACTTCAGAAAATAATTTATGCACAATCAATAATCTTCTCATCACCAAACACGATTTCACATATAAGATCATCGTAATTAATTTTGCTATTTGACTTTTTCCTAATTTTCTCCTCAAATTTTCTTTGAATATCTAGTAGAACTGTTACAGATGATATATATTGGCTAAATCTCTTGGATCCCTAGGAGAAAACAGGTCTGTACCTACCCCAAAAGTCTCTGTGATATTACTATTATTAGGGGAGCCAACAAAAATTCTCACCCTTCCACACTCAACTTCACCAGCGTCATGTGTACCAAGACTTGATCCTCAATTTCAACCGCACCATTATTACGTACCATCAATTCTTTCTTGATGTATCGAAACATCATCTCCACCACCAACAACCTTCATTTTCCCCTTAACTCACCAAATAAAATTTCCAACCAAAAGGCCATATTTTCTAAAATAATCATTTTCTTATGAGTCCTGGTTGTAGAAAGCACTCGAATCACCAAATTAATTAGGACCTCTATACCTTTTATCCGATCCAAAATCAACAAATTTTACCATAATCCTTCTTCCCAAAATTAGAACCCCATTCAAACAATTAATTGCCTTCTTTGCCTCCCAGTAGGAATTAAATATGACAAACCCAAACACAAAATTCTTACCAACTCTCTTCTTTCTAGGAACAAATACATCCCTAATCTTCACAATACCATAGAAAATTCTCCTAAGCCAAATATTATCCATATAGGATGGAAGAAAATAAACAAAAAGGGTGAAAAACTTACCGGATTGCCCGCCTCTGTATCTGTCTATGAAGCTTTGATTAATCGTGATTCCCTAATCTTTCCACTAATTCAACTAATTTTTTCTTCACTTTTCTACCACCTGCAACCTTCAAACCCTAACACTTCCAACAACAAACCAACTACGAGATTGCACGGCCTCAATTTTGATTATGCCACTGCTCTGACAAACCTTTACTAGGTCAGAACCCTAAATCTTCCACTATTTTGCCCGAATCCCCTTCTTCTCCAAGGCTCAATCACCCTATCTGCGCCTCAAGAAAATCGCACCACATCTAACATTTATTGAACACCAAACAATAAAAAAAACCAACTCCCAAACGGCAGATGATTCAGATGCAAAATCCTAGCACACACCCCTGTTGTTGTTGGATTTCTACTATTGTGGAGTCTCTCCATCTTCGGAAGATTGGGAAAATTCTCTTACGCGTTTTTTTTCTTGATAAACTTACCTTTTTTTTTTCTTTTTTTTTCAATAGGCTCCAAATAAACTTAGCTTTTATGTCTAGAAAAAGCACATGTTATATATTTCTTCATGTCGCTTACAAGACTGACTGATCAACAGTCCATATACACCACCTCAAAATCCACAATTGTTAGACACGAAAAAGATTTTTTTTCCATGTCATATAATTTTTTTTAATGTGATTTTCACTTCTAAAAAAAGAGGATTTTTATACATAAATAAACAAACTAAAGGAGGGTGGATTTTGTGATTTTTTTATATTTTTATATTTTTTATTAATTTTTTATTTTTTTTTGTTTTGGATATTTTAGTCCACAAAGGAGCTTTAGATAAAAAGTGATCTCAAAATAGAAATACCAATGGGTCTTTTTTCAAATAATGTCAAAATAAAGGCCCATCTAGAACAAAGATCGATGACAAACATCAAACCACCTTAACTTCCTCCACCTAAAAGTTACCTCGGCCGGATTTTATGACCCAACCTTAAAAAACAATAAAAAATTGAATGTGGTTAGAAACATAATTAGAAAGAATAATAAAATAACTAGAAAAAATAAATTATACTGAAAATTTGAATTAGATCACACCATACTTCTCGAAAATCCAAAATCGCTGTATTATATGAAAAATACTAAAATATTAAAGTCAAAATAATTACAATGACATTTGAATTTCATTATTATGAACACAGATTACATATGTAATTTTTTTTTTAATTTCTTTTTTAATTTAAAATTTATGTATCCTTCTAAGATTTATTTATTTACTCCTTCGTAAAGAACATAAAATTTAGGACGGTATGGACTTTAGATATTATTTTTTATAATAAAATGGCTGAATTTTATTAAATTAAATGTGAAGTAAATCTTAATCATTTAATTGAAGAAATATTTGAACAACTACAATTTGGTCCGGGAGAACCATAACCCTAGCAGCCGCCCCTCTCATGCTCGCGTAAAACCCCAGCCGCCGCCGGCTGGGGGGGCCACTGCCGGTTCTTCCTCTGCGTGGGATCTCCGGTTACGCGTGGGGGGCTCCGTAGGTTCATACTCTGAGAGGATTTCCTGCTGCTTTTGACTGTTGCGTAGGAGACACACACTGGCGCAAGTTGCATCTGTTTTTTGTCTTTAGTGTCGGTGACCTTCTTTGGTGGATAGCTGCTGTTACTTTGGTGGTTTTTTGCTGCTGGTGTTATTTACATTCCTGCCATGGCAGAACCCTCTAAACAGTCCAGATCTACCGGGTTTATTCGTTCATATGCTGCAATACTTCAGAGAGATGTATGCCTTCCGTCTATTGAGGTGGAGTCTCGCTCCTACACGAAAGATGGTATGTCGGCTGTCTCTTTTTCCTCTTCCACATTGTCCCAATCAGAAGCTCTCTTCAATCAAGCTGCTGTAATGAAATTTCAAGCTGGTCGGCCTTCATTGGAGGATATTCAATCCGAAATACAGTCGTGGAACCTTACCGGTCAGTATACAATGGGTTTAATGGATTCAAAAACACTTCTTATTCTATTTCTTAATGATAAGGATCTTCTAACGGTCCTTTCCCGAGAGGTAAATGCTATTAAAGGTTTTTATTACAAAGTTTTCCGTTGGAATAAAGCCTTCAACACAAAAACCGATGCCTCCATTCTCCCACTTTGGATCCAATTTCCAAAGCTTCCTATCAATTATTTTGCTCTAGATATTCTTAAAGCTATAGCAAGCACGATTGGCAGGGTTGTTGCTATTGATTCCACTACTCTCACCTTGACGAGATTGAATTCGGCTAGGGTTTGCGTAGAGGTAGACCTAGCTAAGCCTCTACCACCCAAGATTTGGATTAGCAAACAAGATGGATTTTCTCAAGAAGTTGTGTATGACCGGTTACCGTCCTTTTGTTCATTTTGCAATATTCAGGGTCACTCATTAGATATCTGTCGGAGGAAAAAACTGATGTTGAATGATAAGCAAAATCCAATGGTAGTTGTTCCTGAGATTGAAAGGAATTCTTTGTCAAAAAGTTACAAAAGACGGCAAAATAGGGCTCTATGGAGAGCACAACAAAGTGTAGTTCCAACCATTATTCAAGGTCCTAATGAAAATAATTTAGCTTCGGTTTCAGCATAACAGGGGCAGCATCTTGCTGAATCTGGTCCGAATGAGTTCCCACATGTTTTATCGTCTGCCGAACCACCCGTTGCATCTCCGGATCAGATCACCGTAGCTTCGGTAAAGCCAGATCAGGTTGTCGCAGCTCAGTCAGCCTCAGTACAATTCTACGCAACTGTGGCAGCTTTAGTTCAGGTCGTCTCAGCTCCGGCGGCACCAACTCAAGTTGTTGCAGCTCAGATGGCTCCTGAACAGGCCATCGCAGCTCCAGCAGCTCAAGTAGTCGCAGTTCAGATAACATCAGAATAGGTCGGTGCAGTCCCGGCAGTCTCAGTTCAAGCTGGCACATTTTTGGAGGTTCCAGAGCAGAATGCCGCCATATTCTCATCAGTTCAGGCTGTTACAAATCAAATTGTTTCAGGTCAAGAAACGAATATGCTGTTATATGGGGATAATGACTGTATTCAAGTTCACTAAGTTCCATTTGCGGATGTGAGAGGAGCAAACAATGTGGCCATCGGGGATTCTCATTCGCAACACGGTGAATCTTTGGCTACGGATAATGGAGCAGCTGGTTACGCCACTGATACGACAAGCACCAACACGGATGGTTTTCAACTCGTTCAAAAGAAAAACGCAGGAGTGAAGGTTCCAGAGTTGATTGGAGGTATATCCAAGACTTCGAGAATGGTAACACGTCATCAATTAAAGTTTAATGTCCGATTCCATTTTGTTTTGGAATTGTTGGGGTATCGAAAATCTGAGTACCCTTGCTAGACTAAAACGAATAGTGAAGTCTTTGAAAGTTTCATTTGCCGAAGTTATTGATCCATGGATTGATGAATCTAACATGGGGAGAGTAAATAAAGATTTCAAGTTCCATAACGCAGTCTCTAATCAAGGTGAGTCGGGTAAAATTTGGGTTTTATGGAAGAATAACCTGGAAGTCCAAATTGTTTGTTCACACCGTCAATTTATTTCCTGGAAGTTATCTTGGTTAAACTTGGAGTTTTTGGTTGTGGTGGTTTATGGTAGTTGCTATCAATTTGACCGTAGAATTCTTTCAGAGGATCTGAATTCTTTGGGAGGATCTTCTCATTACTACTAACTCGGTCTCCATTCTTATAATTTGGGGGGTGATTTTAATGTTGTTCAAAGTACATCAGAGAAGCTGGGTCGTTTAACCCCTTCTTGGAGTGCTATACAAGAGTTTAATGCTTGTATTAATTCAGCCGGTCTTGTGGAGCCCCCGTTAACGGGGTCGACTTTTACTTTTTGTAACAATCGTCAAGGGCTATCTCGACAATATTCTCAGTTGGACAGAATCCTGGTTTCGCCCTCGATTTGTAACTCGTTCGATGGTCGGGTTGAGCATTTGGAACGTATTAATTCGGACCACTGCCTGCTAATTCTACACTCATCCTCTTTTTTATACAATGGTCCGAAACTATTTCGGTTTCAACGAATATGAACGTTGCATGAGGATATTCTTGAAGTGGTTAAATGTGCATGGAATACTTCTCATCAAAATCATTTGGTTCGTCTAAGTCTTAATATCAAATCGGTGAGGGAGACTCTTAAAGTGTGGAATGCCCAAACATTTGGGAACATTTTTGTTGAGTTAAATTCTTGAAAGGATAGGGTGGAAGCTTGTGATTCAATGCTTCAAACCAACTGGTCTCAAGGAGTTTCGAACTTATTTGATCACGCTACCACGGAATATAACAATCTTCTTTTGAAAGAGAAAGTCTCTTGGAAACAAAAATCTCATGAGCATTGGCTAGCAGAGGGAGATAGTAATTCTAAATTCTTCCATACGTCCGTCACAATGCGTAACTCTCCTCTATGCTTGTCTGATATTCGTTATGAAGATAGAAGTAGCTTGGTTGGTCCCAATTTGTTTCATGAAGCAGCTATTGAGTTTTTCAAGGATCTATATTCGTCTACCCAGGTTTCTTATTCGGACACTGTCTTTGATTCCATCCCACGCATAGTCACGGATATGGATAATGCCATGTTATTGGCTCCTTTCTCGATGAAGGAAATCAAATAGGCCCTGTGCTTCATACCCATTGATGGTGCTCCAGGTATTGATTCTCTGTCTTCTAGTTTTTTCCAATCTTCTTGGGATATTGTGAGTAAGGATATTTGGGAAGTAGCTAATTATTTTCTTAAAGGAAATTCCCTCCCTACGGCTCTCTCTAGCACATATTGGTCCTTATTCCGAAGAAGTCTCAACCTGCATCTCTCAAAGATTTCTGCCCAATCAGTTTATGTAATATTTGCTCTAAAATCTTTTCTAAGGCTTTATCTACAAGATTGGCATCTCTCATCCCAAAATTAATTTCTGTTCAACAACATGGTTTTGTTAAAGGTAGGTCCATCGCCGAAGCAATTGGGCTAGCCCAAGAGCTTGTCAACGATTTGGGCAAGAATATTCGTGGTCGTAATGTTATGCTCAAGCTCGATATGGCTAAAGCTTATGATCGTATCAAATGGAATTTTTTAATTGAGGTGCTTAATCGATATGGTTTCAGCTCAGGATTTATTGTTGCTGCCTCTAGTTGTTTTTACTCGACTTATTTCTCAGTGGTGTTTCAGGGGGTCTATAAGGATTGGTTTCATGCTTCTAGAGGATTGCGTCAAGGCAATCCTATTTCTCCCTTATTATTTATCTTGGCTCAAGAGGTTCTTAGTCGGAATATCTATCAATCCATGATAGATAGTGGGGTCCATCCTTTTGTAACTAAAAGATGTTGTCCTCTAGTTTTCCACTTGATGTTTGCAGATGATACCCTCATTTTCTGCAATGGAAGTTCTCGCAGTATTAGAAATCTAATGAAGGTGCTTGAAGAGTATCAGTTAGCCTCCGGTCAGCTTGTGAGTGCTCCAAAAATTAATTTCTATTTACATCATAACTGTCCTAATACGCGTCGTTTGGCTATTGGTCTGTCCACAGGTTTTAGTCAAGGGGGTTTTCCTTGTACTTATCTTGGAGTGCCCTTTACCTACGGCCATTTGAAAGCAATTCACTTTGCTGGTCTTATCAAGAAAGTGTCCAAGAAAGTTGATGGGTGGAAAGCTAAGCTTCTTTCTAGTGGAGGTAAACTTATTCTGCTAAAGCATGTTCTATCTTCATTCCCTCTTCATCTTTTAGCATCCACATGTGTTCACAATAGCATTTTGGTGGATATGGAATTCATGTTTGCAAACTTCTTTTGGGGTCACTCGGGTTCAGGAAAGAAAAGGCACTGGGTGGCTTGGCAGAAAATCTTTCAAGATACCTCTATAGGTGGTCTTGGTCTTCGGAAGCTTAAAGATATGAAGAAGGCTTTCTCTCTCAAACGGATTTGGTCTTTGTTGAAAGGGAATTCTCTCTGGTGCGACTTTATGCGATCTAAATATACTAAAAATCTTCCGTTATCTCTGTGGCCAGATCAAATTGGGAGTTCTAAAATGTGGAAAGATATTTTATCAGCTAAAACTATTTTTCTGCAATTTTCAAGATGGAAAGTTGGCAATGGCGAGATTACTAGCTTTTGGCATGATGATTGGGGCATTGGTATCCTAGCTAATGATCTTCATTTTACCAACTCGTTGTCTTCTGTAAAAATATTTTTACAGGACGAGGAATGGAATTCCCCAGATCTGGAGAATGATGCTCAGGATTTTTTGGAAAGCTCCCTCCCTAGTTTATCATCAAAATCCAATTCTCTCAACTGGCTCCCTAGCGAAAATGGTGTTTTCTCTATCAAATTTTCTTGGAGAGCTATTAGCGATGATGTAATACTAATTGATCATTATTCTAATCTTTGGAGTTTACGTGTTCCTTTGAAGATTAAGATTTTCATGTAGTGGCTATTGAAGAACAAACTTGCGGTGGATGATATCATTCAGAAAATGAGAGTTCTTTTGGTGTCCGGTTGTCGTTGCTTTTTCTTTCGATCAACTGAGACTATTCAACATCTTTTTCTAAACAGTGAGGTTGCTGCTAAGGTTTGGCGGCATTTTAGCTCATTCTTTAATATTCCTTTTATTCCTCAACCTTTAATCTACCGTATTAAGTTGTGGTGGAGTAGGCTAAAGGGAGTTCTCAGTTTCATAAAATAGGGGCGTTGATCCCGTTGCTGATCTGTTGGGAGATTTGGTTGAATCGGAATTGTGTTATCCATGATAAAGTTTCTATGTCTAATAAATGGATTATTACCAAAGTTAGAAATTGGATTAAGGCGCTAAGCCCTTTGATTAAATCTACATCGGTTTCTTCTTCTTTTGGGACTCATTCTCTGGCTCTATTGAGCTGTCCAATTAAGCAGGTAATTCGTCGTCGGCCCCTGATCTGTCGTTGGACCTGTTCGCCCGAGGGGAGCTTCAAACTTAATGTCGACGGTGCTTTAAAGAGGGAGACCATGACGGCTTCTTGTGGAGGTGTTGTGCATGACAGTAATGGAACTATTATCTGGGCGTTCTTCTCTCCCTTTTCAGTTAGTTCGAGTTTCCTAGCTAAGTTCCACGGTTTGTTCTTGGGGATTCAGGAGGCTCTTCGTTTGGGCCAACTTCCCCTTCGGGTAGAAAGTGATTCGTTAGCCCTGGTTTATTCAATCAAGAAGGATAGTCCAATCTGGTCGATTGCTCATCTCTGGAACACGGTTCGGTTTTGGATTCTTTCATTTGACATTCAGATTTTTCATGTTCATCGAGAGTGTAATTTTGTTGTTGATCGTCTGACTAGTATTGTTTCATCTAGCCCTTTGTTTTTTCCTGTAGGGAGCCCCTTACCTCCCGACGTAATTTCTTATGCTCGTGAGGATCAAGAGGATCTTTCCCGCCTGAGGTTGTAACTTTTTCCACATTTTATATAAAGAGTTCGTTTTTAAAAAAAAAAAATTGAAGAAATACTTTGATCTCTCAAATTATACATTTAGAGAGATCCAGACCGTATATTATTTTTAATTATTGTGTGAAATGCACATTATTTATAATATAGATCAAATTATTTAGGAGAAGTTAATTATATATATATTAAATTTCATAATTTAAATAACATAATTAAAATAATATTAGAAAAACACGAGTAATTTTATTGTTTGGTTTTTGAATTGTTGAAAAATGTTGGGTTTTTTGGGTTTAGAAGTGTGTGTGTGTGAAATCTTTATTTTTGAATGTGTTATGTTATATTATTCCAAGGGTTGGATTTATGTAGAAAGAAAAGTAATGAACCATTGGCCAACTCAAAAAGGTTAATTTACTTCCTTTTTTTCAATTGATTTCTTCACGATTTTTAAAAAAAAAAAAGAAAATTATATAAAAAAAATATTAAATTAGTATTTTTAGTGACCTATAATATCTAAGATTTTATTTTTCATTAACTATTTTTTTTTAATCTCTATAAATTAAAAAATTGGATAAAAATGGCAAAAATATTTGTTTTAGTAACTTATATTCTAGTTATTTTCAAACTAATTATCAACATAACACTATATAATTTTTTTTTTACTTTTTTTTCAAAAAAGAAAAAAAGAAAATCAACGGAAAATTAATCTTCTTGTAAAATATACTCTATATAGTTACAGATACACTTTTCTTCTACAAATCCCCATATATATATATATATACACAGAGAGAGAGAGAGAGAGAGAGAGAGAGAGAGAGAGAGAGAGAGAGAGAGAGAGAGAGAGAGTATATCTATCTATATTAGAAAAGCTTGCTTGATCCACTTGGTAAACTAGAGTTGGCATCATCCCTCATTTGGGAAAGACTCCTCCCAAGTTGCAGAGCCACCTTCATCTCAAACAACTCTCCATTCTCTCTCCTCTCATACTCTCTCTCCACCAAATTTGACTCTATGAACTCCTCCATGTACCTAAAGAACCCTGCATTCCCTCTATACATCTCCACCACCATCCCCACCTGCACACCATGCTCCAATGTGTTGACTGCACTTGCTAGGGCCCCACCGACCACCCCGAGAACGGTAGCCCACCACCCTCCAAACCCTAAAAGGGCCGATCCAACGGCTGCAAGGCCAGTTAGGGTTGGACCAGCAACGGCTAAGATCTTGTTAAGCCTCATTTTATCCTCACCCAACCTCAAGTACCCTTCTTTATCACTCTTTATAACCCTAACCATCTCCCTCAATTCCTCCTCCAACTTCAAATTCCAACCATTTTTTCCTCTTTCCAAATTTACCCTTTTCGCCTTTTTCCGATCATGTTTAGGCCACCAAATCGCGGGCTCCAATTTAGCTGGAAATTTCTCGAGCATAACGCCGATTAGGGGCAGCGGGTAGGCCTTGTCTAGGGCCAAAACCCTCACCATTGCTTCATTCACATCGCTCTCACAAGGGTAATTTTGGTATTTCCTACTCAATAACGAGGTTTTGATTTGTTCATGCAATTGCTTGAACAATCTAGAGGCATTCCTTTGCTCCTCAACAAGTTGGGATGGTTGGATCTTGTTCATGATCACAAGCATCCCAGTGGCTGCCATGTACAAGATTGTAGAGGAGAGTTTTAGGGCAAGTGTAGAGGATCCGGCACCGGCGCCGGTAGTCGCGGCAATCCCTGCAATTGTAGATGCAAAGAGAGTGATTGTGTTGATAGATGTCAAGAGGAGGGTATTCCAGTTGTTCCTTTGCTATCCAATGTTCCTGTGAATCTCAAACCTATCTCCAATCACCTCCAAAATTGCATACATTTTTTCCAAAACCAAAGGGTCTGGAAAATTCGGGTCCTTGTTTGCAAAAATAGATTTTTTCTCTTTTGGTTTATAAGTTCCATTTGAGTACAAGTGATCAAATGAAGCTTGTATGGAGATAGAATTGGTTGGACTTAGGGGTGTTTTACAAATATTTTGGGAGATCTTGTAATGCTCCTTGTGTTTTCTTTGGGGTTGATTGTAATGCTCCCTTTGAGTATTTGGTGTGTTTGTAAAGGGGCTTGTTGAGTCTTGCGGGCTACATTGCTAGTTCGTATGATTGATAACAAGGGAGACTCTTTCCCTTATTAATATATAATATAAATTGCCTTAAAAAAAACTGTTAGTTTCAAACTTATTGGGTTAGATTACACCCCTCAATTATGCCATAATTTTTAATTTTTCGTCCTTAAAAGTACAAGTTTTTGTCTAATTGGCTCTCCAAATTGTGTTATAGGTTTCAATTGTCAAACTTTTTTAATCCTACTTTTTTGTGTTTTAATGGTGATTCATAGGTCCATACTGTATATCAAGGTATCCCGACCTCATTTTCTATTTTTAACAAAACTCTCATTTCATTATTAGATAATATTTTTTGTTAAAAAAAATTTCAAAAAATCATTGTTGTCGCTACCATCACCTACCACCTTCATTGCCACAAAAAAACATTACAACCACAACAAATTTTTTGAAAAAAAAAAATATATATGTATTTATTCTAATATAAAATAAAATAGAATCTAATTTTTTTGGGTAAGTGTTGTTTATATAAAATAAGAGGAAGGGTCTCTCTTACTACACAGTACAAGCATACCATGTAGTCCTCACCCCAGAAAAAATTTATATTTTATACACACTCACAAACGTAGAGAAGAGACTAATTGTCCAAAACAGGGGAACCCACTTATAGTGCCCACATCCTAGCACCAAACATGGGGTCCTTGGTTGAACACTCTACAAAATATAAGACACCCACTAATAGACACCACATCTAACATTTTTTATCAATAGACAAATATTATATATAAAATGAGGGAAATGGTCTTTTTTACTACACGATAACAAGTTGTCGTGTAGCCTGCAAGACCCCAAACTAACAAAATACACCAATCATTTGCAGACAAGGACCCAATGTTTAAGCCCAATTAGTGCCTATATCGTAGCACCGATCGTTCTTTATGCCCAAATTGGCCAATCAAAATAAACAAGTTACACATCAAAATTATAAACAATAGCTAAACAACATATCTAAACAATATGGGGGTGGGTGGGTTGAATTATTGAAGATGGAAAAGAGGAGTGAAATGGTCTATTGTCGAAAGGGTTGAACAATATTGTAAAACTTAGTCTTGAGAGTATATAATATTAGTGTACGGGGCTGAAGTCAAGTAGAAAGAATGAAAAGGAGGAGCCCACACGGACATGGAAACTTGTTGAGGAACATGTAATTCACGTTTTTACTGTTGTTTTCAAAGTATGCAATGTCTACCATCAATTCGGTGGTCGGTAGTGTTTTGGGTAAGATTTACGGGTGTTTTATAAATATTTTGGAAGATCTTATAATGCTCCTTGTGTTTTCTTTGGAGTTGATTGTAATGTTCCTTTTGAGTATTTGGTGTGTTTGTAAAGGGATCTATTGTGTCTTGCGGGCTACATAGTTAGTCCGTAAGATTGATAGCAACAGAGACTCTTCCCCTTTTATTAATATATAATATAAATTGCCTATAAAAAAAATGTTGTTTTCAAACTTATTGGGTTAGATTACATATTGATCCCTCAATGCCAAAAATTTTAGTTTTTAGTCCTTAAAAGAACAAGTTTTTGTCTAATTGGCTCTCCACTTGTGTTATAGGTTTCAACTATTAAACTTTTTTTAATCTTACTATTCTTTATTTTAATAGTGATTCAAAAGTCCATGCCGTGTATATCAAGGTATCCCTACCACATTTTCTATTTTTAAAGAAACTTTCGTTTCATTATTAGATAATATATTTTGCTAAAAAATTCTCAATTATTTTCTGTCACATAAAAAATCAAGGCCGTCGACCATTGCCTACCACCGCCACTTCCACAAAAAAACATTACAACCACAACTAATTTTTTGAAAAAAAAATATATATGTATTCGTTCTAATATAAAATAAAAAATTATAATCTAATTATTCATAAAAAATAAAAATAAAATAAAAATTGGTGAGTATTATTTATATAAAATAAGGGAAAGGGTCTCCCTTACTACACGGTACAAGCATACCATATCATTCGCAAACCACACAAAATATATAGTTTATACATAGCCACAAACCCAAGGGAGAGACTAATTGTCCAAAATAGGGGAATCCACCTAGTACCAACATCCTAGCACCAAACATCGGGTCCTTGAGTCGAACACTACAAAATATAAGACACCCCTAATAATAGACACCACATCTAACATTTATTGAACACCAAACAAGATAAAAATCAACTCCCAAAAGGCAGATGATTCAGATGCAAAATCCTAGCACAAACCAATGTTGTTGTCGAATTTCTACTATTCTCTCTTTCTTCGAAAGATTGGGAAAATTCTCTTACTGGTGTTTTCTCTGGATAAATTTACCTCTTTTTTTTTTCGATAGGCTCCTGATAAACTTACCTTTGTGTCTAGAAAAGGCACATATTATACATTTCTTCATGTAGCTCGCAAGATCCCAATCAACTGTCCATACACACCACCTTAAAATCCACCAATGTTTTTATTTTTTATTTTTTATAAGCAAAGTTATATTCAATAGGGAAAACCCTGGGCTACATAGTAGCAATACAATGAAACGTATTTAGTGACCAAAAGGTGGTCACTAAATACCACAACTGCCCAACTAAACCAACACGAGACTCATAGAATAGACCCTTACAATTAGCTAGATAAGAGAAAACAAAAAACCAACATAGCACAATATTAATTTGGCTCAACTGCAGTGAGCACAAACGATGGACCAAGCAATCATCCAAGTTCCTTCCACCTCAAGCAGTAAGATGTCTTGCTAAAACCCATTCAAAAATGTGGATATTCTATTGCATCCCATATATCTCCAAATAGAAAATTAAACAGAATCAACTCAAAGGAGTTGTTGATTCTCCTCAATTCTTCACTCTTGGTGCCAACCAACGCAAAATTACAACAATTACTAAATTCCTAGAAAAAACGCTTGAGCCGCATCAATTACTTTCTGAATCACTGACTGCTCAAAAAAAATACTTCAGCAAAAGACTTCTTCGCCTTACCACTTTGCAATTAAATGATAAATATTAATACACCCAGACAGTTAAGGATTTCTTTTTCCCTTTCTTTTTGGGAATTAAGAACAACTTATTTTTAGTCACCACTCCTCCAAGGACAGAGAATATCTCATCAATTTCATCCAAACCTTTATCAGAGTATCCATGAGTTGACAAACTTTTATCTTTGACTCCTCGAACTAGATTTACTGATACCGATTCAACAGTGTCTGCTGAATCAAAATTTACTTCATCCTCAAACACTTTTCTTTGATCAAGGCCCAAAGTAAAATCATCCTCCCTCTTCACAAAATCTTCAAGTCAATCCTCACAAACAGAAATTGGAGTTTCTCAAGGTTTAGAGACTACATCTACAACGTCTTTTCTAACTTCCACCCCATTTACCACAACTTCTTTGTAAGAAATATGTTTAATGGAATCAATAAAGTTCATATTATTTTTCACCCCATTGACCATTTGCAAATGATTGAGATGGCTTCCGATAGTAGCATCGAGTTCTTCTTTAATGTTAATATTGTACGTTTTACCTTCACAATTAACCAAAAAGTTCTCATCGATAAAATATTTTGTATTAAAATTGATAATAATTCTACCCTTATCGCGTACTTGGACAAGGGAATCCTCAATAGGAAGAAGATCGTCATCATTCTTCCTTTCCACATTTTTCCTCTCAAAACTCCTGCGGTTAGACGGTCCAAAAGCTGCAAAACGAACTTTCAACTTTGTTCTAAAAGTAACTAATCCATCAAGGACTCTTATAGCCCTTTGAGTTTCAAGAAGAGTAGCAAATCTCACAAATCCAAATCTAGAATTCGTGACAACTCTTCTCTTGGTTGGTATGAACACGTCTAACACACAACTATGCCATGGAAAGACTCGCTTAAGCCAATTACTATTAACTCTCTCCGAAATAATATCCGCAAAGTAGTTCGCCTCTGTTCCGAATATCTCTCCTTTGTTGACTGCTAATTCACGTCCACACATCCACACAGGAAGTTAAACTAATTCCATTCGGGATACGTGGTTGTCTCTTCCCCTAACAAGTATTTTTTTGCAAGTTCAAATTCCTGATCTTGCAGAAATCCTTTAACTACTTTAACTCAAGCGGATCTTATCACTTGAACTACACTATATTAGTTAGTTAGAACCAAGATGGATGACAAACATCAAACCACCTTAACTTCCTCCACTTAAAAGTCACCTTGGTCGGATTTTATGACCCAACCCAAAAAAAAAATAAAATTGAATGTAATTAGAAACATAAATTGAAAAAAAAAAAAATAGAGTGAAATTTTGAATTAGATCACACTATACTTCTCGAAAATCCAAAATCGGTGTATTATATAAAAATTACTAAAATATTAGAGTCAAAATCACTTTAGTGACATTTGATCGAATTTCATTACTATAAACTAGGCTGTAAACGAACCGAGTTGTTCATGAACAGCTCGGGCTCGACTCAAAAAAAGTTCGTTCGAACTCGTTTATTAAAATAAACGAGCTGAACTCGAACTCCAAGAAATGATCATTTAATAAACGAGCCGAGCTGAGTTTGTTCGGGAGCTACTCATTTGTTGTTTGCGAACAAAGCCAAAACGAGCCGAGTCTGTTCGCGAGCTCATTTTCATGTTCGCGAACACTAAAATATTGTTTATTTATTATATATAGAGACTCATTATTTGTAAATTTATATTGATTATTTATAATTTTTTTATTTTGTTTCGCTCATTATTTAAATATTTAAATTTTGTCCCATGGATGGGACCTTCGATCAGGAGGCTCCCCTTGATCGATTGAAGGGTGAAAGCACAAACTCTTCCTTTGACTTGAAGTCGGCTACCGATACTACTAAAGGTGATTGTCCTGTTTTGATGTTAAAGGATAGAATGTTCTTCCTATTTGATGACTCCTTTGCGGCCGCGAGCATGGGTCTGACCTTTTGTGGTAACCTCCATCATGTTCCCTTTTAAAGGGCTAAAAAGTGGTATTTGCTCGGTTGTAGAATTTCAGGTTGTATAGATTTTTTAAAAACAAATTATAAATAACTAATTTTATTAAAAAATTATATTATTGATGTAGTTCTTAAACATTAAAATTTAATTAATAAATATTTATAAAAAAATAAAAAATAAAAATAAAAAAACTTGAAAAAGCTTGCAAACAACTCGATTATTAAACAAATCAAACTTGAACATAAGGTTTCATGCTCGGCTCGAACTCGAATAATTTAAAAAATAAATTAACCAAGCTTGAACACTTAATACTCGCCTCGGCTCGGCTCGTTTACAGATAGATTGCATATGTAATTATTTTTAATTTAAAATTTATGAATCCTTCCAAGATTTATTTATTTATTTATTTATTGTTAAAGAACATAAAATAATTAAAATATTTTTTAATTTATATTATAAATGGACTTGAGATATTATTTTTTGTTAATAAAATGACTAAATTTTATTAAATTACTTGTGAAGCAAATCTTAACCATTTAATTGTAGAAATATTTTCATCCATCAAAAACTATACACTTGGAGAAATCTTATAACATTTTTAGTTATTTTGTGAAATGCACCCTATTCATAATATAAATCAAATTATTTAGGAGAAGTTAATTAATTATATTCAAGGTCATTCGCTAGATAATTGTCGTAGGAAAAACCCAATACTTCGCAAGGAGAATACACCGATGAAAGAGAATATTGTTAATAATAATCAAGCCGGGGTTTCTCGTTCTTCAAGAAAACGTCGAAATAAAGCAGCCCTAAATGGTCAAGCTACTACCAGAACAGACCCATCTTCTTCTAAACCTTCCTCACATTCAAACCCGCCAACAGTTCAGCAGGAGAAAAATCCACTGCAGTCGTGTGGTATGTTTCCTGCAGTACAGCCATGTCGAAGGCTTGGAAGATGGGGAAATTGAAAAAGATCATTCTGAAGCTCATCAAAATATTCTGAATATTAGCCCAAATCAGTTTGCAGCCTTGGAGGTTGTCGAACATAATTCCCCTATCCATATGGTGGAATCCGATAAGGGGGAGCAAAATATCAATGCCCAGGATGTTCCCGTTCTCCAAGTACCGTTTAAGGAAGACAGGAATCGGACTTCCAGTGTGGAAGTGGCTTCTCATTCAGCTCAAGATGATTTAATAGCTCTGAAGATACAGGTGTTGGGTATTCTACAGAACATCGACTTCTGAACTTGATTTGGAAGGCTTCCAAATGGTGAGGTGGAAAAAAGGCAGTGGTAAATCTCTGGAGGTTGATGGTATAATTTCCAGGATTTCTAGAATGGTCACACGTAAACAAGTAAAATTTAATAATGTCTGATAACTTTCTGTTTTGGAACTGCAGGGGTATAGGAAATCCTTGTACCCTTGCTCGTTTAAAAAGAATAGTTAAGCATTCTAAAATTTCTTTTGCGAGAATCATTGATCCGTGGATTGATAATTCTAATATGGGAAGAGTTAATAAATCTATTAGACTCCATAATGTTGCTTCCAACCAATCGGAAGGCGGCAAAATTTGGATTTTGTGGAAGAATAATTTGGAGGTGCGTATAATTCGTTTGCATCGTCAGTTTCTTGGTTAAACTTGAATTTTTTAATTGTCATTATTTATGCTAGCTGTTCTCAAATTGAGAGACAGATTCTTTGGTCCGATATTCTCCAGGTTACTTCTTTAGTCTTTATTTTGGTAATTTGGGGAGTTGATTTTAATATTGTCAGAAATGATACGGAAAAGCTTGGAAGGCTTTAGCCATCCTGGACACCTATGCAAAAATTTAACTCGTGTATTAATCAAGTTGGGCTTGTTGATCCTTCTTTTTGGGGATCGAGTTTCACCTTCTGCAACAACCGTCAAGGGCTTTCTCGACAACATTCTCTCTTGGATAGAATACTGGTGTCTCCCGTGATTTGTAATTTCTTTGATGGGCAGGTGGAACATTTGGAGAGGGTAAATTCCGATCATTTTCCTTTGGTCCTCCATTCGTCAACGTTTGTTTATAATGGCCCTCGTCTTTTCGGTTCCAAAGAATGTGGACCCATCATGCGGGTTTTCTTGATGTTGTTAAATCTACGTGGAATTCTTCTCACCCTAATGCTTTATTTCATCGTAGCGTGAACATTAAAGCCACGAGGTTAGCCTTGAAGCATTGGAATTCTCATGTATTTGGAAATATTTTTGTTGAATTAAATATTTGGAAGGATAAGGTTGAGGCCTTTGATAATCTTCTCCAATCCAATTAGGATCCTTTTGTGGCTGATTCACTGGCTCAATCTACAATGGCTTATAATGATTGTCTTTTGAAGGAAGAGATTTTTTGGAAGCGAAAATCTAGGG
The DNA here is from genome assembly GCA_016647705.1 of Eucommia ulmoides. Classification (NCBI taxonomy): domain Eukaryota; kingdom Viridiplantae; phylum Streptophyta; class Magnoliopsida; order Garryales; family Eucommiaceae; genus Eucommia; species Eucommia ulmoides. Next base: position 438,107 of record JAENRU010000488.1, read on the forward strand.
AACATTAGCTTTGACTTGTGTTCATAATAGAGTTCTTGACGAGTTGGAGAAATACTTTGCTAATTTTTTTGGGGGACAACATTATCATGGTAACCGGAAGCATTGGATCTCGTGGTATAAAATTTGTCGAGACGTTAATGGAGGGGCCTTGGTTTGCGGAAACTTAGAGACATGAAATGTCACACCCCACCCCGGATTCCTGTCACCCTGGGGCTGGCGTGACGCCGACATGACATCACCTAACTGACTAGACAACCACAATTATGATAATGTACAAACAAAAGATCTATACAACATATACATAATTCCAACTGATAAGGACACACCGTCCCAAATATAAGCACAACAAAACAAATCTCATGAATCTCACCTAAGTTCATCTCTGACACCTCGCCTCAAAATTCCTCTCAAAAAACTCCATCGCATGACCCGCATAACACTATTTAGCACCAGTAAGGGACCGACCAACTCCTAACTATTTCACTTGCAAGTGTACTGCATTCTTAGTAAAAATATTGGGTAATAATAAATCATTATACAACATCTAAATAGATCAAGCTGAAGTATGTAAACAACACGTAACTAGTTAGATTCTCCATAATATAAGCAGTAAAAATAAACCAATAAGAATAAGTTTCGTCCAAATCCATCTAGTACAAAATCATACCAATCACCATAATAAATAATAAATTACTCAATATAAGTAAAACACCACATCTCAAATACACATCTCAAACCACCACTCCACCACAACACACACTGGCTAACCATAGTGATCGTTTTAACCTCACGATCGGGAGTTGCAACGGTACCGTAACATCCGTAGGAATGCCTTCCTACGAAATATCCACACCCCTTCTAGGGAGAAATATAATCCACACCCCTTACAGGGAGAAACATTCACATCCCATGGGAAGAATCCACACCCCTTACGGGGAGAAACCACACCCCTTTCGGGAAGAACAACCATGGCATCGTCAAAATCAAATACAGTATCATCGAATCACAACTCAATAAATATCATCTACTCAATATCGTCAAATCACCACATCTATCTCTTTTCCTCAAAACTAACTTTTAAATTCAAAAATTATATTTCACACTTTCTTTTAAAAAAAAACGTCTGATTTTATCAAAACTACTTTTTCACCCCTTATTTTTAGAAAATCAGGCATTTTTAGAAAAACAGATGTTTTCTATTCTATTTTAAAAACACCGTCTAATTTTACCAAATCCAACAAAAATTCATTTTCAACTTCTTTTTTAAAACTATCAAAATTTTTCGAAAATCCAGTTTACTAACTCACTCAAATCCTGCTTGATCCATATAATTTATAAATTCATACAGTTTAAGTAATCACAAATGTCATCTTATATATATAAAAAATAGTTTGGTAAGAAGACAGTACACTCACCTAGCTAACCGTTCCAAGCAGCTTTTACAGATTTCTCTCTACCGATACCTCGGTGCCTCCGAACCTATTAATGACAGGACCTAAATTAATATTTTATGTAAAACAACCTAATCATGCAATGCAGGCCCTAAGTTTTACAATTTTCCCGTTCCCCAATTGTTTTATTATGAGGGATTATTATTTTGTCTGTCTCGCCTCGTTAATATTTACTGTCTCAATTTATTCAGATTAGCGATTAATAACATATTATCACGATTATAAGGATTACTATTACGATTGTGAAACCGTTAATGCTAATAATTTAATTTAACGAAATTAAAATCGATTTAGACTTTACATGTTCCGAATCGTCTATTAGCCGTGAGATGGGTTTTGGATTTTATTGGGGTTGTTTATGTAAAAAAAAAATCTTTTTTCTTTTTTTTCTCTTTTTTTTCTCTTCTTTGTTTTTTTTTCCTTTTTTTCTTTCTTTTTCTTTTCTTCTTCCTTGTTTTTGCGTCTGGCTCGGTCCTGCCTCAGCCGCCGACGAAGAGCTCCGATCACGCCTCCCTCATTTACCCCTCTGCCGGCCGGTCGAACGACAATACACACACACTACAATGAACGAAATACCGCCAGAAAAAACAAACAGCACACACCCACGACGAAACCATGCCGACGACGCTAAACAACCGCACTCCCTCCGTCACCAATCCGAACACACACTCACATCACAACGATCAACAACATCCACCCACACAGCCGACCAACCACCTAGAGCTGATCACCTGTCGACAGACAGTCCACACCGCCGGACCGAACTCCTCTCTCTCTCTACCCCACTCCGGCGACTCACCTACGACCGGAACCACACATACACACATTCATAGCGGTTGGACACACACACACACCCAAAACACACAAACACACACAAACCCACATTTAATTTTCAGAAAACACACACACACATTGCCGATCACCGTCGACGACTCCCACACCGCAGCAGCGGCGACACTGAACAGAACACAAACATACACACCCACATACCTGAACACGGCAGAGGTGATCACACCCTCTCACACCCACAACTTTCCGGAGGAACACGGCAATGGCGACCATCATACCGCCCCCTCACGCTGGCCGTCCGAACACTACCCCCGATCCCCTCTCTCTCCTCTGTTTTTTTTCTAGATTTTTCTTTTGAGATCTCTTAATCACGATATGCATGAGCATATATATATATGCATGAATCTAGTGGTTGGAGACTTGATCTCTTGTTGCCACGTCACTACTCACTCTCTTCCTCTGTCCCCGGCCGATCTCAGATCACACCCAAGGCATATATATATATAATCTTTTATTTTTAATTACTCTTTTCTCCCCTTAATTCCTTAAAAAAAAAAAAAATTAGTCCAAATTTTTCACATTTGTAATTTCACCCCGAAAAGTTTCAATTCAAAAGTTAAATGCCAATCTTGGATAGAATGTTTTCTAACTTTGAAATTTGACCCCTCAACTTTTTAATTTGAATTTTAATTGACTCGATTTCGCCCCGAATTTTCCCAATTACTCTGAAATGCAACTAAAATGACGTACGTGCTACAATTGAGGTCTTACATGAAACTTGTTTTCTCTTTAAAGCGTATTTGGTCTCTAGTGAATGGCGATTCGTTGTGGGGTCATTTTAGGCATTCTAAATATACAAAAGGCCTCCCTATTTCTCTTTGCAAAAATCACCCGGGTAGTTCAAAAATTTGGAAGGACATGATAACAACTAAGGAATCGTTTCTTAGGATGTTCAAATGGAATATCGGTGACGGATCATTGACGAGTTTTTGGCACGATGATTGGGGTCTTGGAATTCTGGCAACAAATCTCTTTCAAATTGACTGTCTTTTTTCGGTTTATGATTATGATTAAGGAGAAGAGAAGTCGTTGTCTGATTTAGGACCCAAGTTGCAAGATTTCTTGCGCACTTCCTTCCCGCTGTGTTCATCAGAATCAGATCGGCTTGTCTGGCTTACGAACAAAAACGACAATTTCTCCATTAAATCGACATGGCATGCGATAGCTAGTGATTATCATGTTGGAGGTTCTTTAGGACATCTTCTATCGTTGTTATGGGGTCACAAGCTCCCTTTAAAAATTAAAATATTCTTATGGAAACTTATGTAGAATCGTGTGGCAGTGGATTCGGTGCTGATACAAATGGGTATCAATTTTACCTCGGGCTATAACTGCTGTGCGATCCGTATTCAAGAAACATTGAAGCATCTTTTTGTGGAGAGCGAGGTGGCAATTAAAACTTGGAAAACTTTCAATGCTTTTTTTAACATTCTTTATTTGGAACAACCGATGTTACATAGGCTCACTCTTTGGTGGACTAGGTTGAGAAGTGGATCTCAGTATCATAATTTGGGAGTATTGGTCCCATCCTTAATCTATTGGGAAATTTGGTTGAATCGTAATAGATCTATTCATAACAAGGTACCTATGTCGCATGTTTGGGTCGTGTTCAAAGTGCGGTCTTGGATCTCTGCTCTCAATCGGGTTCGGGTAAAGACTGTTTCTTCTGCTTTTGGGATCCATTCTCTTTTGTTATTGGGATGTCCTTTCAAAGCTATCCACGTTCGTCGCCCGATCCCTTGCGTTTGGACCCATCCTCCGGAGGGTTACTTCGAGCTTAATGTAGATGGGGCTTTCAAAAGACCCACTTTGCATGCTTCTTAGAGGTCAAATGATTTTTGTGTTCTCTTCTTCTGTCTCGATCCATTCGAGCTTTCTTGCAAAGTTACACGGTTTATTCATTGGAATTCAGATGGCTCTCCTTTTGGGTTTCCATCTGCTTCTTGTGGAAAGTGATTCATTGGATCTTGTGCAATCCATAAAGAAAGATTGCCATATTTGGTCGGTGTTGGTTTTTTGGAATACCATTACATTTTTTCTTTTATCTTTTGATATTTCCATTTTCCCCGTCAATCGTGAATATAATTTTGTGGCTGATTGTCTAGCCAGTGTCACTACCAGTAGTGTTGTTTTCTTTCGTTCCAAAAGTTCCTTACCTCCTTCCGTTTGTTCGCTCTTATGGGAGGATCGTCAGGGACTTCCTCGAATCAGGATGTAATCCTTCTTTTATCAATAATATGCCCTTTCTTTAAAAAAAAAAATATATTTAAAAAAATTTAATTTATATATAATTAAAATCATATTAAAAAAACACGAGTAATTTTATTGTTTGGTTTTTGCAGGGTTGAAAAATGTTGGGGTTTAGGATTTAGGGGGGGGGGGGGGGGGGGGGGGTTTGGTTGAAGTCTTCAAGATTGAAAAGAAAAGAATGGAATGGTCTTATTTTATTCTAAGGGTTGAATATATGTAGAGAGAAAAGTCAAAAAAACATTGGCCAACACAAAAAGATTAATTTATTTCTACACAAAACACCAATCGAAACAAACAAAAACACGTGTGTTTATCAAGATTGAAGCCACAATAACAGTACAATAGGAGACGAAACACGTGTTAGCATAATAAAACAAAACACAACAAAGCAAGAAGATGGCAAGGGAGACGGATGTACAAGAAACGACACAATGATGGGCTATACAGGTCGCCGTTTGATTTCTGAGACTACCCACCGGTTGCATGCGAAGATTTTTAGGGTTTCACAGTGAAAAAAGACAAAAAAAAAAAAAAGAAAAAGAAATCATGTTTATTGTGCACAGAGCATAAAGGCAAGTCGAAATCTCAAGAACGATGGTACTTACCCGAGTCTATCAGATTTACAGCGGCCTTCATCCTATAGCGCCTAGTCACCATTCTTCATGTATCAGAGAGTATTTAGAGTGCGTCGTAATCGAAATCGCCGGTAGAAGCAAAAATATGGAAAATGTCTTGAAAGATTAGGGCTTTGATCAGGAATGGAAGGTGTAAGGACTCCAAATCAAGTATGGAAGGCTACGCGCGGCAAGTTCTAAAACCATCACATCACGTCGCAAAAAGTGTGACACATTTGAAAGAGGCAATACAATGGGAATAATCAGGTGCTTCGCATTTTTTGAAAAAAAAATGTACAGCATACTGGTGCTTTGGATGTTACATTCAACATTCCCTTTGAATGTTGCATGTAACATCGACATAAAACACGATTTACTCACCTAAAAAATATGATTAGCATATCATAAAAAAATGATATTTTGTTGATTAATATAGTGCAAAAATATTACATTTTTAACATTAAGAACCATGAAAAAATCCTTGTGTTTTGTTGTTCATATTATGCGATACCATGCGCCTAGTTTTTGCGGTGGTTTTTGAGTGGTCTGTTAAATGCGGTATACTGCACCGCAAACATGGGAATCCCAAGTAGGCTGATGTACACGTTTAGTAATGATATTTTGGTCAGAAAAACACAAAAGTAGCTACCAGTGTATAAAAAAACAATTAGTGACCTATACGCTTTTGGTTGATATTATCTAAGATTTTATTTTTCATTAACTATTTTTTTATTTCTCTATAAAAATAAAAAATAGGATAAAAATAGCCAAAATATTGGTTTTAGTAACTTATACTCTTGTTATTTTCAAGATTGCGTTTCGTAACAAATTATCACCATAACTCTATAAAATAATTCTTTTTAACATTTTTTTTTCAAAAAAATACATGAAAAGCAACACAAAATTAATCATGTAAATTATACTCTTGTTATTTTCAAGAATGCGTTTCGTAACAAATTATCACCATAACTCTATAAAATAATTCTTTTTAACATTTTTTTTTTTCAAAAAAAAAACATGAAAATCAACACAAAATTAATCTTCATGTAAATTATACTCTATAAAATAAAGAGTGGAGTTACATATACATTTCTCTTCTACAAATCCACCCATATAGAGAGAGAGAGGGGTGGGTGGGGGGGAGAGTATATATCTCTATTAGAAGAGCTTGCTTGATCCACTTGGTAAACTAGAGTTGGCATCATCCCTCATTTGTGAAAGACTCCTCCCCAGTTGCAGAGCCACCTTCATCTCAAACAACTCTCCATTCTCTCTCCTCTCATACTCTCTCTCCTCCAAATTTGACTCTATGAACTCCTCCATGAACCTAAAGAACCCTGCATTCCCTCTATACATCTCCACCACCATCCCCACCTGCCCACCATGCTCCAGTGTGTTGACTGCACTTGCTAGGGCCCCACCGGCCACCCCCAGAACGGTAGCCCACCACCCTCCAAACCCTAAAAGGGCCGATCCAACGGCTGCAAGGCCAGTTAGGGTTGGACCAGCAACGGCCAAGATCTTGTTAAGCCTCATTTTATCCTCACCCAACCTCAAGTAGCCTTCTTTATCACTTTTTATAACCCTAACCATCTCCCTCAATTCCTCCTCCAACTTCAAATTCCAACCATTTTTTCCACTTTCCAAATTTACCCTTTTTGCCTTTTTCCGATCTTGTTTAGGCCACCAAACCGCGGGCTCCAATTTCGCTGGAAATTTTTCGAGCATAACGCCGATTAGGGGCAGCGGGTAGGCCTTGTCTAGGGCCAAAACCCTCTCCATTGCTTCATTCACATCGCTCTCGGAAGGGTAATTTTGGTATTTCCTACTCAATAACGTGGTTTTGATTTGTTCATGCAATTGATTGAACAATCTAGAGGCATTCCTTTGCTCCTCAACAAGTTGGGATGGTTGGATCTTGTTCATGACCACAAGCATCCCAGTGGCTGCCATGTACAAGATTGTAGAGGAGAGTTTTAGGGCAAGTGTAGAGGATCCGGCACCGGCGCCGGTAGTCGCGGCAATCCCTGCAATTGTAGCTGCAAAGAGAGTGATTGTGTTGATAGATGTCAAGAGGAGGGTATTCCAGTTGTTCCTTTGCTCTCCAATGTTCCTGTGAATCTCAACCCTATCTCCAATCACCTCCAAAATTGCATACATTTTTTCCAAAACCAAAGGGTCTGGAAAATTCAGGTCCTTGTTTGCAAAAATGGATTTTTTCTCAATTGGTTTGTAAGTTCCATTTGAGTACAAGTGATCAAATGAAGGTTGTATGGAGATAGAATTGGTTGGCCGGAGCTTTGGGAAGTAGTTGTTGCCGGTGGCCAAAACAAGCCCTCTTGATGATCTCCGGTTGATCATGGAAGAACAAAAACCGGGTTTCGAGGTAGAAAAACTTGAAGATTGAATCACTGCCATGATCCTCTTCTTGTTTTCTTTAGGGTATAAAAAAAATGTTGGGTTTTTATTGTTTAAAGAGAGAGAGAGAGTTTGTGTTTTGTTTGTAGATTTAGAATTTTGATATATGGGTTTTGAAGGTGTTTATGATATATATATGGGCTGGGGTGGGGTGGGGTGGGGTGGGGTGGGGTGGGGTGGGGGGTGGGGGGGTGTTTGAATTAGTGAAGATGGAAAAGAGAAGACCGAAATGGTCTGTTGTTCAAAGGGTTGAACAAGTAAGGACTGGCTAGCTAAGAAGTAGTCTTGAGAGAATATATTAAGAGCGTGTGTGTGTGTGCGCGCAATGTTTTAAAAACCGGAGCGAACCGGCCGGTTCAACCGGTTGGACCGTCAACCGGCTTAGATTCCGGTCCGGTTATACCCCTAAAACCGGTCAACCGGCCGGTGTTCTATGAACCGTCCGGTTCTTCTTCATTTCTCAAGAAAAAGATGAAATCGATTTACAGAGAAACGGGAAAGATGGGGAATGAATGAGAGAGAGAGATGTACCTACGGTACTCCGAAAACGGCGGTCGGCGGTGGGCTGTGAGAGCGATAGAGAGAGTAGTAGTAGTAGGAAGTGACAGGTCTGAGAGGAAAGCCATCCAAACCATCGCCGAACTTCAACCGCTGCCGACCATCAATATTCAGACCCTCACCGAGCTGCACCGTCATCGCCTAATTAAGAGATTCGAGCAATAATCACTCTCTCTTTGCAGGCCTCGTTATAATCTTGAGATTAGAGAAGGTGTGGATGAGATTGAAGGTTGAGGTTGTTGATAAGGTTGCAGAGACTGAGAGAGAAACGGCGAGAGAGGGCTGTACACAATTGGGAAGGAGCGGCTGACACGAAATTAATTCTTAATTGTTTTATCGTATTCATTAAGAATTCTTTACGAAAAAAATCTGGCAACGGATCTATTCCAACTTATTTACGAAACCCGCATATTTCGGGGTTGGTAATCCCGAGAATTGAGATCCCGGGATTGCCAATCCCGGGATCTTCCTTTTAAATATTTTTTTTTTTTTTTTGGGACATAATGTCCCAGGGTTACCAACCCCGGGAACCTAAGAGCAGCCGGTCACGGACCGTGACCGGCTGCTCTATACCCTGTCAGCTGCATAAAGTAGCCGGTCACTTAATGCAGTTCAGTTTTGAAACCCGCCCCCCCCGCCAAACCCCTACCGGCTGAGCCCATATAAACCCCAACGGCCTTCTCCATTTCATGCAACTCTCAGCCTTCTCCTTCTCCTTTCCCTTCTCCATCTCCTTGTTCCTTCCTCAATTTCACAAATTTTGATCATTCCATTTTTTGTGTAAAAATTTAACGAAGATTGTTCATCAATCTTTGACAAATTTCACAACTTCCTCCCACTACAAAAAGTAAGTTTATTTTAATTTTTTTAATTTATTTGTTAATTAGATTAATATGTTTTTTACTTATTAAATTTACTTACTTGTTTAATTGTTAGTTTAATTTTTTTGTTTAATTTTCTTGTTTGTTAGTTTCATTGATTACTTGTTTTTTACACATTATATAATACACTATTTAATAAATTAGTTAGTTTAGTTGTTAATTTAATTTTTTTTAAACATGAAAAAAAACATTAGAGGATAGTTTAATTTTAATTTGTTACTTGTCTAATTTGTTAGTTAATTTTGTTTATTTTGTTAGTTAGTTTACTTGTTTAATTTGTTGGTTCGTTAGTTAAATTAATTTGTAAATTAGTTAGTTGGTTTAATTTGTTAATTTAGTTGTTAAATTAAAAATTACACTATGGCCCCTTTCACATGTGTAGAAAAATATAGATTAATATATTATTTAAAAATATTGTTAGTTAGTTAGAAAAATACACTTTGACCCCTTAAAGTATAACAATTAGAAAAATATATGATTTAATGTATTGTTTTAGAAAAGTTTTAAAATAAATTGTTATTTGTTTTTGTTTTCTTTTAATTTAGTTAAAATATTGAATTATTTAGTTTAATGTATGAATTTAGTTGTTTAATTATAAAATTTTAATTAAAAATTGTGCACTTTGACCCCTCAAAATTTGACAAATTATAAAAATTAAAATTAAAATATATTGGTTTAAAATAAATTCTAACTTAATTTGACTTTATTTTTTGAATTTAGTTGTTTAATTAAAAAAAATACATTTTGACCCCTCAAAGTATGACAATTACAAAAATACATAATTTAATGTATTGTTTTAGAAAAATATAAAATTTAATGGATTATTTTAAAATAAATTGTTAGTTGTTTTTTTTTTTTTCTTTTTTTTTTTTTTTTTTAAATTTAGTTAAAATTGTTAATTAGTTAGTTTAATTTATGAATGTAGATGACTCTTCAAAGTATGACAATTAGAAAAATATAAAATTTATTTTATTGTTTTAAAATAAATTGTTAGTTGTTTATTTTTATTGATTTAGTTAAAATTGTGAATTAGTTAGTTAAATTTAGGAATGTAGTCGTTTAATTTATAAATTTTAAATTAAAAATTGTCCACTTTTACCCCTCAAAATTATGCAAATTAGAAAAATATATATATTGGTTTAAAATAAATTGTAAGTTAATTTGAGTTTAATTAAAAAAATCCACTTTGACCCTTCAAAGTATGATAATTAGAAAAATATAAAATTTATTTTATTGTTTTAAAATAGATTGTTAGTTGTTTATTTTTATTGATTTAGTTAAAATTGTGAATTAGTTAGTTAAATTTAGGAATGTAGTTGTTTAATTTATAAATTTTAAATTAAAAATTGTGCACTTTGACCCCTCAAAATTATGCAAATTAGAAAAATATATATATTGGTTTAAAATAAATTGTAAGTTAATTTGAGTTTAATTAAAAAAATCCACTTTGACCCTTCAAAGTATGACAATTAGAAAAATATAAAATTTATTTTATTGTTTTAAAATAAATTGTTAGTTGTTTATTTTTATTGATTTAGTTAAAATTGTGAATTAGTTAGTTAAATTTAGGAATGTAGTTGTTTAATTTATAAATTTTAAATTAAAAATTGTGCACTTTGACCCCTCAAAATTATGCAAATTAGAAAAATATATATATTGGTTTAAAATAAATTGTAAGTTAATTTGAGTTTAATTAAAAAAATCCACTTTGACCCTCTAAAGTATGACAATTAGAAAAATATAAAATTTATTTTATTGTTTTAAAATAAATTGTTAGTTGTTTATTTTTATTGATTTAGTTAAAATTATGAATTAGTTAGTTAAATTTAGGAACGTAGTCGTTTAATTTATAAATTTTAAATTAAAAATTGTCCACTTTGACCCCTCAAAATTATGCAAATTAGAAAAATATATATATTGGTTTAAAATAAATTGTAAGTTAATTTGAGTTTAATTAAAAAAATCCACTTTGACCCTTCAAAGTATGACAATTAGAAAAATATAAAATTTATTTTATTGTTTTAAAATAAATTGTTAGTTGTTTATTTTTATTGATTTAGTTAAAATTGTGAATTAGTTAGTTAAATTTAGGAATGTAGTCGTTTAATTTATAAATTTTAAATTAAAAATTGTGCACTTTGACCCCTCAAAATTATGCAAATTAGAAAAATATATATATTGGTTTAAAATAAATTGTAAGTTAATTTGAGTTTAATTAAAAAAATCCACTTTGACCCTTTAAAGTATGACAATTAGAAAAATATAAAATTTATTTTATTGTTTTAAAATAAATTGTTAGTTGTTTATTTTTATTGATTTAGTTAAAATTGTGAATTAGTTAGTTAAATTTAGGAATGTAGTTGTTTAATTTATAAATTTTAAATTAAAAATTGTGCACTTTGACCCCTCAAAATTATGCAAATTAGAAAAATATATATATTGGTTTAAAATAAATTGTAAGTTAATTTGAGTTTAATTAAAAAAATCCACTTTGATCCTTCAAAGTATGACAATTAGAAAAATATAAAATTTATTTTATTGTTTTAAAATAAATTGTTAGTTGTTTATTTTTATTGATTTAGTTAAAATTGTGAATTAGTTAGTTAAATTTAGGAATGTAGTTGTTTAATTTATAAATTTTAAATTAAAAATTGTGCACTTTGACCCCTCAAAATTATGCAAATTAGAAAAATATATATATTGGTTTAAAATAAATTGTAAGTTAATTTGAGTTTAATTATAAAAATCCACTTTGACCCTTTAAAGTATGACAATTAGAAAAATATAAAATTTATTTTATTGTTTTAAAATAAATTGTTAGTTGTTTATTTTTATTGATTTAGTTAAAATTGTGAATTAGTTAGTTAAATTTAGGAATGTAGTTGTTTAATTTATAAATTTTAAATTAAAAATTGTGCACTTTGACCCCTCAAAATTATGCAAATTAGAAAAATATATATATTGGTTTAAAATAAATTGTAAGTTAATTTGAGTTTAATTAAAAAAATCCACTTTGACCCTTCAAAGTATGACAATTAGAAAAATATAAAATTTATTTTATTGTTTTAAAATAAATTGTTAGTTGTTTATTTTTATTGATTTAGTTAAAATTGTGAATTAGTTAGTTAAATTTAGGAATGTAGTTGTTTAATTTATAAATTTTAAATTAAAAATTGTGCACTTTGACCCCTCAAAATTATGCAAATTAGAAAAATATATATATTGGTTTAAAATAAATTGTAAGTTAATTTGAGTTTAATTAAAAAAATCCACTTTGACCCTCTAAAGTATGACAATTAGAAAAATATAAAATTTATTTTATTGTTTTAAAATAAATTGTTAGTTGTTTATTTTTATTGATTTAGTTAAAATTATGAATTAGTTAGTTAAATTTAGGAACGTAGTCGTTTAATTTATAAATTTTAAATTAAAAATTGTCCACTTTGACCCCTCAAAATTATGCAAATTAGAAAAATATATATATTGGTTTAAAATAAATTGTAAGTTAATTTGAGTTTAATTAAAAAAATCCACTTTGACCCTTCAAAGTATGACAATTAGAAAAATATAAAATTTATTTTATTGTTTTAAAATAAATTGTTAGTTGTTTATTTTTATTGATTTAGTTAAAATTGTGAATTAGTTAGTTAAATTTAGGAATGTAGTCGTTTAATTTATAAATTTTAAATTAAAAATTGTGCACTTTGACCCCTCAAAATTATGCAAATTAGAAAAATATATATATTGGTTTAAAATAAATTGTAAGTTAATTTGAGTTTAATTAAAAAAATCCACTTTGACCCTTTAAAGTATGACAATTAGAAAAATATAAAATTTATTTTATTGTTTTAAAATAAATTGTTAGTTGTTTATTTTTATTGATTTAGTTAAAATTGTGAATTAGTTAGTTAAATTTAGGAATGTAGTTGTTTAATTTATAAATTTTAAATTAAAAATTGTGCACTTTGACCCCTCAAAATTATGCAAATTAGAAAAATATATATATTGGTTTAAAATAAATTGTAAGTTAATTTGAGTTTAATTAAAAAAATCCACTTTGATCCTTCAAAGTATGACAATTAGAAAAATATAAAATTTATTTTATTGTTTTAAAATAAATTGTTAGTTGTTTATTTTTATTGATTTAGTTAAAATTGTGAATTAGTTAGTTAAATTTAGGAATGTAGTTGTTTAATTTATAAATTTTAAATTAAAAATTGTGCACTTTGACCCCTCAAAATTATGCAAATTAGAAAAATATATATATTGGTTTAAAATAAATTGTAAGTTAATTTGAGTTTAATTATAAAAATCCACTTTGACCCTTTAAAGTATGACAATTAGAAAAATATAAAATTTATTTTATTGTTTTAAAATAAATTGTTAGTTGTTTATTTTTATTGATTTAGTTAAAATTGTGAATTAGTTAGTTAAATTTAGGAATGTAGTTGTTTAATTTATAAATTTTAAATTAAAAATTGTGCACTTTGACCCCTCAAAATTATGCAAATTAGAAAAATATATATATTGGTTTAAAATAAATTGTAAGTTAATTTGAGTTTAATTAAAAAAATCCACTTTGACCCTTTAAAGTATGACAATTAGAAAAATATAAAATTTATTTTATTGTTTTAAAATAAATTGTTAGTTGTTTATTTTTATTGATTTAGTTAAAATTGTGAATTAGTTAGTTAAATTTAGGAATGTAGTTGTTTAATTTATAAATTTTAAATTAAAAATTGTGCACTTTGACCCCTCAAAATTATGCAAATTAGAAAAATATATATATTGGTTTAAAATAAATTGTAAGTTAATTTGAGTTTAATTAAAAAAATCCACTTTGACCCTTTAAAGTATGACAATTAGAAAAATATAAAATTTATTTTATTGTTTTAAAATAAATTGTTAGTTGTTTATTTTTATTGATTTAGTTAAAATTGTGAATTAGTTAGTTAAATTTAGGAATGTAGTTGTTTAATTTATAAATTTTAAATTAAAAATTGTGCACTTTGACCCCTCAAAATAATGCAAATTAGAAAAATATATATATTGATTTAAAATAAATTGTAAGTTAATTTGAGTTTAATTAAAAAAATCCACTTTGACCCTTCAAAGTATGACAATTAGAAAAATATAAAATTTATTTTATTGTTTTAAAATAAATTTTTAGTTGTTTATTTTTATTGATTTAGTTAAAATTGTGAATTAGTTAGTTAAATTTAGGAATGTAGTTGTTTAATTTATAAATTTTAAATTAAAAATTGAGTACTTTGACCCCTCAAAATTATGCAAATTAGAAAAATATATATATTGGTTTAAAACATACTCAAAGCCATAAAAAATTAACACTGTAAACATTGGTATAAGAACATACTTTTATGATTGAGTTTTAGTTGATGATATTATTTTCTTGTTTTGTTTTGCCTTTTGAAATGATAGCCGCTTGAAATGGATCACGTCCGTTTGTTATTGTATTGGGGTGGTAGAATATTGGAAGGTACTGAATTCGGGATTAGTTACAGTACATCAGCTATAAAATCTTTGGTTGTCCATAGGGGAACAACCTTAGATGAATTAATTGAGATGATAAAACCGTGTATTCTTGAGAATGAGACTGATGGGAATTTGAAACTGAAGTGTAGGATGCCGATGGCACTTTTCGGGGCGAATTATAAATATACCCTATTTTCTATCGGGGATGACTCAGCATTAAATCAAGTACTTGAGTTACCACTTTACATACCCTCGCTTCTTGCTATTGAGGTGTATGTAGAGGTAGAACGAGCATTTGCTGATGGTTCGAATTTTTTCCCTGGAAGTGGTCATTTTACCAACTTATTGAGTCATTGTTTTAATCCGTACAGTAGCCAATCTGATGGCCAATTTTTTGGCACCTTCCCCCAAGCAGTCCAGTCTAATTATATTGTCCCACCCCCTTACATTCCAGAACAATATCATTCCCACAGTACTCCCATGCCGCACCCCCAATCTGATCATGATCAGGGTACCAGCTCTGGTCTTCCACATCACCATTATTCACCGACTAGTCCACCGCAACATGACACAAGTAATTATGGTGGTGAGTTTGATACAATTGATAGTCGGCATAATGTGTCAGAGGAAGAGTTAGATGCAGATGTTGCGTTTGACCCAGGCGAAGTTGTAGATGCTGGGCCTAGTGGGCAAGGTAGTAGAATCAACAATTGTCGTTGGAAAGGGATATTCCATTTTTCAATAACTTGGAATGGGGTGACGACGATGATATGGCAAAATACGAGCCGAAATTGCGGAAAAAATTTTGGACACCAGAGATTGACGAATTTCGTGTTGGTATGGTCTTTAAGGATAAGGAACATGTGCAGCAGGCCGTTAAATATTACCACGTGAAGAAAAACAAAGAGTTTCGTGTGTTAGAAACGAACAAAAAGGTCTGGTCAGTTCATTGTTTGCATGGATGCAGTTGGAGGTTGCGGGCGGGTAGGAAAAAAAGTCACAACATGTTTCAGATTACGTATTATGAAGGGCAGCACACATGTTTTTATAATCATACTGCTGTAGATCATAAAAATCTGGATTATGGACTCATTGCGAACCTAATACTTAGACAAGTCGAACAGGATCCAGAATTGAAGATTGGCGTGATTGTGGCTTACGTCAAGGAGTCTCAGGGATTCACCATCTCCTACCGAAAAGCTTGGATGGCTAGAGCTAAAGCCATCGAAACCTTGTTCGGAGATTGGGACGAATCTTATCAGAAGTTGCCGAAGTTTATGTTCGCGTTGCAACACTATAATCCGGGAACGATTGTCGAGTGGAGGACTGTGTCGACTGATATGCCTGCCTACAAGACGTTCGACATGGTATTTTGGGCATTCAAAGCTTCAGTTGACGGATGGCGTTATTGTCACCCCGTAATCACCATCGACGGGACGCACTTGTATGGTAAATACGAGGGAAAGATTTTAATCGCCATTGGAATGACGCCGTCTAACAAGTGCTATCCATTGGCTTTCGCCATCGTACCGACAGAGGACTACCGATGCTGGCGATGGTTCATCTACATGCTTAAGAGGCATATTGTCGAAAATCGCCTTGAGGTAACATTGATATCGAACAGACACGGCGGCATTACTAGTGCGGTTGACAGTATTTGGCTTAATCAACAAAATGAGCCTGTCCGACATCATCGATTTTGTTTGCGTCACCTTTGCAACAATTTCAACAAGATTACTAAAAATCAGCATCTCAAAGATCTTGCTTGGAATGCGGGTGCTGCGACACAAATTCGAAAATATAATGCTATCATGGAAGAGATCAAAAAAATTGATGTTCAGGCGCATGCATGGTTGAGCAGTCATCCACCTTATAAATGGACCAGGGCACACGACGATGGTAAGCGTTGGGGAGTGATGACGACCAATTATGCAGAGGTATTTAACAACTGTTTGAAGGGTGCAAGAAATGTTCCAATTACTGCATCCGTGAAGATTACGTTCTACAGGATGGTTAAATACTTTGATATTGGTTGACAACAAGCTCTAAAGGACTCGGCCGATGGTTATGTATATGTTAAACACGTCATTGAGAAAATACTGAAATCTCAAGCCAAGTTTAAAACATACTAAGTTCAAATATTCAATCGGTAATTTATTATTTTTTAATTATTTTCATGTTACATATAACCGCAGCGACACATATTTAATGTAATATAATTTTTTTTCTAGAAAGAACATGATCTACCACGTGAAAATTAGAAAGACTCTCATTGGGGGCCTGATCGCTCATGAAGTCACATTAGGTGATGACGCTAATTGCACATGTGGAAAGTATAAAATTTGGCGATATCCGTGCTCTCATATGCTTGCGGCCACCGAGTATAGTGGAGTTGATGCATTTCGCTATATTGCAGCTGAGTACACAATGACAAACCAATTGATGGCATGGGAGTCATCGTT
Organism: Eucommia ulmoides; assembly: GCA_016647705.1. Taxonomy (NCBI): domain Eukaryota; kingdom Viridiplantae; phylum Streptophyta; class Magnoliopsida; order Garryales; family Eucommiaceae; genus Eucommia; species Eucommia ulmoides. The sequence goes on from JAENRU010000488.1 coordinate 455,083, forward strand.
TCGCCCGATTATTCACGAGGACTACTGGCCAGAAACCAATTTTCCGAACCTGATTCCAGATCATGACAGACTTCGGGTTGTCATCGTGATCGACCAAATTCCACTCGCATTCAAAACGAGATGGATCAATCGCGGAGAATAATGACAAATCGTTGTGGTTTATGTTCTCAAACTGGACATGATAGGCGGAGGTGTCCATCCCGACCCCGTCATACGCCCAATTAATCTTGTTGGTTCATTATAATTATGTTTATGCTACTTCATTTGTTTGTTATGTCAACTTTTATATATTATAAATTCCATGCACACATTTCTTCATGATCAATGCTATATTTTGTTTATAAATGTCATTAAATTTTAATTTCATACTAACAAATTTACCACAAGTGTTGACGGACCAAATTTCAGCTATGTCAATCCCTGGACCCGAAGATGTTTCAGTTCTACATATGCAAGCGCAACATAGGTCTGAAGTAGTATGGGCAACACAGGTAAATATTTAGGCTATTGCATTATATTAATTTTTATATTTCAGTTTTTAAAAAATTTAATGTTATTTATTATGTCTTATTTAATGTTTCAGGATATTCATTCTCTTGACTGTCCTGGATCCGATGGAGGAGAATGGAGAGAAAACGTTCCCCCTCAAATTATACAATTGATAGAATCAGTCGGTTTCTATGGCCCGTTCAGGTTGTGGCCGAAGCGATTGGATAGAGCTCTCATAACTGCATTGGTAGAGAGATGGCGTCCGGAAACCCACACTTTCCATCTACCCATCGGGGAGATGACCATCACATTACAGGACGTTGCCGTCTTGTTGGGGTTACCCGTGCATGGGAAGCCGGTTATCGCCAATGAGCCAGCGCGAGCGGGACCCGAATGGCAAGCACTTTGCCTCCAGCTCCTTGGAGTAGTGCCACCAGAGGCACAGATTAGGAATGGGTGTTTGAAGCTCAAGTGGTTACGGAACACCTTTGTCGAAGTTCCTGAGGATGCCGACGAGGAAGTCATGCATTGCTACGCATGTGCGTATTGCTTGCTTATACTTGGCCAGATGTTGCTTCCTGATAAATCGCTACCTCCCATTGCTTGGTGACTTGACACCTAGCGTCAAGTATAGCTGGGGTAGTGCGACGCTTGCAATCCTCTACCGCGAGCTATGTAAGGAGTCGAAGGCCAACACGAAAGACATAGCCGGTTGTCTATTTTTGTTGGAGTGTTGGGCCTGGGAGCGGTTGCCGAGACTTCGACCTGAAGTTATCCATGAACCCCAGTATGACATCGCAATCGCAGAGCTGGACTTCGGTAATGGTGTGATGTTCCCAGCTGCTCCAAGAGGTGCTTGGTAACTAATTCGTATTTTATTTTTAATTTCATTTACCATGTAATAAATATTTATTTATGGATATTAAACTTATGATTTATATGTTTGTTGTACAGGTGGACTCTCGAATTCAATTTAGAAAACTTGCCGATGCATGTTCTAGCGGTGTATCGCGATCAGTTAGATCGCTTGCAGAATGACGAGGTTACTTATTTATTTATATCAAAATTTAAATAAATTTATTTCTTTATTTATTTAAATAAATTTATATTTTGTTTTGACAGGTTATTTGGATGCCCTATATCTTGTCGACTTTGCCTCCATATACTACAGATGGAGAAGATATATGGATAGCATCGCTACCTCTCATTTGTTTCGAGGTCATCAAATACACGTATCCCCTGCGCGTGCTACGACAGTTTGGTTATCGCCAAGGGGTTCCTCAGCCAGTAATTATGGATCGGGACTTGCACAAAATGACTCGGCGATGATACTTTGGTGTAAACTGGACTGAGAAGCACCACGCGCATATAGTTGCGTGGAATAGACGACGAGCACCAGATGTGCGCAGATTTCAGCAAGGGATAGGGGTTGACCAAGGATACATGGATTGGTATTGGAGAATCACACGAAGGATCTTGGTCAACCCGGTGTACCGACCTGAGTTTGGGTATCTAGCAACGGGAGGACGAGTTGTGTTAGAAGTATGGCCCCCATTTGACTGTACCATCTGTTTAGTTATATGAGTTTGATTATGTTGTTATTATTCATGTATTAATTCACCAATTATATGTGTTTCCTAGGATACGGAGGTATCAAACCTGATACGCTTGAGTGATCTAACTCTGCGGTCAGGTACTGCGGAATCAGGTATTGCATTGGCTCATGCCATCAATGATGGCACCATTGGGAGGATGCACCGAGGAGTACTACGCTATGTGGCACCTGACGTTCCTCCATACGTCCGTCACAATGCGTAACTCTCCTCTATGCTTGTTTGATATTCGTTATGAAGATGGAAGTAGTTTGGCTGGTCCCAATTTGTTTCATGAAGCAGCTATTGAGTTTTTCAATGATCTATATTCGTCTACCCAGGTTTCTTATTCGAACACTGTCTTTGATTCCATTCCACGCATAGTAACGGATATGGATAATGCCATGTTATTGGCTCCTTTCTCGATGGAGGAAATTAAAGAGGCCATGTGGTCCATACCCATTGATGGTGCTCCAGGTATCGATACGTCACTAAACAACATTGTAAATCTATACAACACATATAGTAATTTCATCTGATAGGGATACACCGTCCCGAATATAAAAACAATCAAACAAATCCCTTAAACCTCACTTAGATTTCATCTCTGATATCTCGTCTCAAAGACTCCTTTGCATGACCCGCATAACTCTATCTAGCGCCAGTAGGGGACCGATTGACTCCTAGCTATTGCACCTGCGAGTGTACTGCCTTCTTAGTAAAAATATTTTTTTATAATAAAGCTTATTCTACAACATCTAAATGGGATCAAGCGGAAGTACATAAATACAACATAACTCGTAAAATCTCCAATATAGAAACAGGGAAAATAAAGTGACATAATTAAGTTCCATTCACATCCAACTAATATAGAAATCATATTAATCATCATGATAATAAATATCAAACCAGCCAAAATACGTAAAACACCATATCTCAAATACACACGCTGGCCAGCCCTAGTGTCGTTTTAACCTCACGATTGGGAGTTACAACGGTACCGTAACATCCGTAGGAATGCCTTCCTACAAAATATCCACACCCCTTTTTGGGGAGAAATATAATCCACACCCCTTACGGGGAGAAATATCCACATCTCTTGGGAAGAATCCACACCCCTTACGGGGAGAAATATGATCCACACCCCTTTCGGGGAGAACAACTATGGTATCGTCAAAATCATTAGTATAGTTAAAAACCCACATCCCTTACGGGAAGAAATACATTTTCACACCACATCGTCGAATCACCACGTCTATCTCTTTTCTTCAAAACCAACTTTTAAATCCAAAATCATAGTTCACACTTTCTTTAAAGAAAATGTCTGATTTTATCAAAATCACTTTTCCACCTTTTATTTTTAGAAAATCAGGCATTTTTTATTTGAAAAACAGATGTTTTTTATTCTCTTTTAAAAACACCATCTGATTTCACCTAATCCAACAAAAATTTATTTTCCACTTCTTTTCGAAAATCATCGAAATCTTTCAAAAATTCAATTTACCAGCTCTCCCAAATCCTACTTGATCCATATCATTTATATACATAGAAAAATAGATTGGCAAGAAAACAGTACACTCACCTCGATATCTGTTTTACAAAACTGACACTGACCACACTCTATCTGGACGTCGGTGCCTACGAACCTAATAGTGACAGAGCCTAAATTAATATCTTATCCAAAACATCCTAATCATGCAATACAGACCCTATATTTCAAATCGTTACTATTTTACGTACCACGTAATTAAAATTAATTAATCGTTACAAAATTATTACGATTTTAGGATTTGTAACGCTAAATAAAATTTAATTTAACGAAAATTAATAATCGAATGAAATTTCACCTGTTTCCGAATCTTTTGACGATCACGAGATGGGTTTTGGATTTTCCTGGGGTGGTTTCTGCAAATTCCCCATTTTCGTTTTTGTTTTTCTCTTTTCTTCCTTCTTTTTTCTTTCTTCTTTGTTTTTTTTTTTTTTTCCGGTTCTGTTTGGTTTCAGTTGCCGGTCGCCGACGACCTTCATTCGCCGTCGATCAACACACATACACACTATAGCCACCACCGTTTCTGTTTCTACTCTGCTTCATCCAGTATGGCAACACACACCCACGCCGGAACATATCTCCACCAAACCGAAGCCACCTTCTCTCTCTCTAACTTTCCAATCGGCCAACTTCGATCACCCCCCTGCATCCACGACGGCGAACGGCATGCATCCACTCACCGAACGACGGCGATCACATACCCATAATTTGATCAGGGCCACCACCCACACCGGACTGCACCCCCTTGCTGGCGAACCTTTCCCTCTATTTTCTCTGTTTTTGTTTGGAATCCACCGGCACACACACACACCCTTAGTTGATCACCCACACACAACGAAACATCCTCACACACGTTGTTGATCTCCGGTTGATCAACGGCGACGACACACACCCATGCCGGAGCAACGACGACGATCCGAACCCACCATCCCGAACCTTCTCCTCTCTCTCTCTCGATTTTTTGATTTCTTCTTTTGAGGTGCTCCCCTAAGGAATTACATGCATGTACATATATATATGCATGGCTGGGTTTTGATTATTTCATACCACGTCGCCCACTCCTGATTCCCCTGTCTCCGGCGCCTTCACGGCACACACGGGATATGTATATATATATATACATATTCTTTTAATCAAAATATCCTTTCCTCCCCCCAATTTTCTTAAAATCTCATTTTTCGGTTCAATTTTACATTTAATACTTTCTTAAATTGCAATTCCACCCCAACAAAATTTTAATTCAAAAGTTAAATGCCAATTTTAGATTGAATGTTTTCTAAATTTACAAATTGACCCCAAAACCTTTTAAATCAAATAATAAATTACGCCACCTACCCCGTTATTTTTGAAACATTTAAGATACGACTAAAAAAAATCAGGGTCTTACAACGCCACTGATACGACAAGCGCAGACACGGATGGTTTTCAACTCGTTCGAAAGAAAAATGCAAGAGTGAAGGTTCCAGAGTCGATTGGAGGTATATCCAAGACTTTGGGAATGGTAACACGTCATCAATTAAAGTTTAATGACCGATTCCATTTTGTTTTGGAATTGTAGGGGTATCGAAAATCCGAGTACCCTTGCTAGACTAAAACGAATAGTGAAGTCTTTGAAAGTTTCATTTGCCGGAGTTATTGATCCATGGATTGATGAATCTAACATGGGGAGAGTAAATAAAGGTTTCAAGTTCCATAACGCAGTCTCTAATCAAGGTGAGTTGGGTAAAATTTGGGTTTTATGGAAGAATAACCTGGAAGTCCAAATTGTTCGTTCGTACCGTCAATTTATTGCCTGTAAGTTATCTTGGTTAAACTTGGAGTTTTTGATTGTGGTGGTTTATGCTAGTTGCTATCAGATTGACCGTAGAATTCTTTGGGAGGATCTTCTCATTACTACTAACTCGGTCTCTATTTTGATAATTTGGGGGGTGATTTTAATGTTGTTCAAAGTACATCAGAGAAGTTGGGTCGTTTAACCCCTTCTTGGAGTGCTATGCAAGAGTTTAATATTTGTATTAATTCAGCTGGTCTTGTGGAGCCCCCGTTCACGGGGTCGACTTTTACTTTTTGTAACAATCGTCAAGGGCTATCTTGACAATATTCTCGGTTGGACAGAATCCTGGTTTCGCCCTCGATTTGTAACTCGTTCGATGGTCGGGTTGAGCATTTGGAACGTATTAATTCGGACCACTGCCCGCTAATTCTACACTCATCGTCTTTTTCATACAATGGTCTGAAACTATTTCGGTTTCAACGAATGTGGACGTTGCATGAGGATATTCTTGAAGTGGTCAAATGTGCATGGAATGCTTCTCATCAAAATCCTTTGGTTCGTCTAAGTCTTAATATCAAATCGGTGAGGGAGGCTCTTAAAGTGTGGAATGCCCAAACTATTGGGAACATTTTTGTTGAGTTAAATTCTTGGAAGGATAGGGTGGAAGCTTATGATTCAATGCTTCAAACCAACTGGTCTCAAGGAGTTTCGAACGTATTTGATCACGCTACCACAGAATATAACAATCTTCTTTTGAAAGAGAAAGTCTTTTGGAAACAAAAATCTCATGAGCATTGGCTAGCAGAGGGAGATAGTAATTCTAAATTCTTCCATACGTCCGTCACAATGCGTAACTCTCCTCTATGCTTGTCTGATATTCGTTATGAAGATGGAAGTAGTTTGGTTGGTCCCAATTTGTTTCATGAAGCAGCTATTGAGTTTTTCAAGGATCTATATTCGTCTACCCAGGTTTCTTATTCGAACACTGTCTTTGATTCCATCCCACGCATAGTCACGGATATGGATAATGCCATGTTATTGGCTCCTTTCTCGATGGAGGAAATTAAAGAGGCCATGTGGTCCATACCCATTGATGGTGCTCCAGGTATCGATTATCTCTCTTCTAGTTTTTTCCAATCTTCTTGGGATATTGTGAGTAAGGATATTTGGGAAGCAGGTAATTATTTTCTTAAAGGAAATTCCCTCCCTACGGCTCTCTCTAGCACATTATTGGTCCTTATTCCTAAGACGTCTCAACCTGCATCTCTCAAAGATTTCCGCCCGATCAGTTTATGTAATATTTGCTATAAAATCTTTTCTAAGGCTTTATCTACAAGATTGGCGTCTCTCCTCCCAAAATTAATTTCTGTTCAACAACATGATTTTGTTAAAGACAGGTCCATCGTCGAAGCAATTGGGCTAGCCCAAGAGCTTGTCAAAGATTTGAGCAAGAATATTCGTGGTCTTAATGTTATGCTCAAGCTCGATATGGCTAAAGCTTATGATCGTATTGAATGGAATTTTTTAATTGAGGTGCTTAATCGATATGGTTTTAGCTCAGGATTTATTGTTGCTGCCTCTAGTTGTTTTGACTCGACTTATTTCTCAGTGGTGTTTCAGGGGGTCTATAAAGGTTGGTTTCCTGCTTCTAGAGGATTGCGTCAAGGCAATCCTATTTCTCCCTTATTATTTATTTTGGCTCAAGAGGTTCTTAGTCGGAATATCTATCAATCCATGATAGATGGTGGGGTCCATCCTTTTGTAACTAAAAGATGTTGTCCTCTAGTTTTCCACTTGATATTTGCAGATGATACCCTCATTTTCTGCAATGGAAGTTCTCGCAGTATTAGAAATCTAATGAAGGTGCTTGAAGAGTATCAATTAGCCTCCGGTCAGCTTGTGAGTGCTCCAAAAAGTAATTTCTATTTACATCATAACTGTCCTAATACGCGTCGTTAGGCTATTGGTCTGTCCACAGGTTTTAGTCAAGGGGGTTTTCCTTGTACTTATCTTGGAGTGCCCCTTACCTACGGCCATTTGAAAGCAATTCACTTTGCTGGTCTTATCGAGAAAGTGTCCAAGAAAGTTGATGGGTGGAAAGCTAAGCTTCTTTCTAGTGGAGGTAAACTTATTCTGCTAAAGCATGTTCTATCTTCATTCATTTTTCATCTTTTAGCATCCACATGTGTTCACAATAGCATTTTGGTAGATATAGAATCCATGTTTGCGAACTTCTTTTGGGGTCACTCGGATTCAGGAAAGAAAAGGCACTGGGTGGCTTAGCAGAAAATCTTTCAAGATACCTCTATAGGTGGTCTTAGTCTTCGGAAGCTTAAAGATATGAAGAAGGCTTTCTCTCTCAAACGGATTTGGTCTTTGTTGAAAGGGAATTCTCTCTGGTGCGACTTTATGCGATCTAAATATACTAAAAATCTTCCGTTATCTCTGTGGACAGATCAAATTGGGAGTTCTAAAATATGGAAAGATATTTTGTCGGCTAAAAATATTTTTCTGCAATTTTCAAGATGGAAAGTTGGCAATGGCGAGATCACTAGCTTTTGGCATGATGATTGGGGATTTGGTATCCTAGCTAATGATCTTCATTTTACCAACTCGTTGTCTTCTATAAAAATATTTTTACAGGACGAGGAATGAAATTCCCCAGATCTGGAGAATGATGTTCAGGATTTTTTGGAAAGCTCCCTTTCTATTTTATCATCGAAATTTGATTCTCTCAACTGGATCCCTAGCAAAAATGGTGTTTTCTCTATCAAATCTGCTTGGAGAGCTATTAGCGACGATGTAATACCAATTGATCATTATTCTAATCTTTGGAGTTTACGTGTTCCTTTGAAGATTAAGATTTTCATGTGGCGGCTATTGAAGAACAAACTTGCGGTGGATGATATCATTCAGAAAATGAGAGTTCTTTTGGTGTCCGGTTGTCGTTGCTGTTTCTTTCGATCAACTGAGACTATTCAACAACTTTTTCTAGATAGTGAGGTTACTGCTAAGGTTTGGCGGCATTTTAGCTCATTCTTTAATATTCCTTTTATTCCTCAACCTTTAATCCACCGTATTAAGTTGTGGTGGAGTAGGCTAAAGGGAGTTCTCAGTTTCATAAAATAGGGGCGTTGATCCCGTCGCTGATCTGTTGGGAGATTTGGTTGAATCGGAATTGTGCTATCCATGATAAAGTTTCTATGTCTAATAAATGGATTATTACCAAAGTCAGAAATTGGATTAAGGCGCTAAGCCCTTTGATTAAATCTACATCGGTTTCTTCTTCTTTTGGGACTCATTCTCTGGCTCTATTGGGCTGTCTGATTAAGCAGGTAATTCGTCTTCGGCCCCTGATCTGTCGTTGGACCTGTTCGCCCGAGGGGAGCTTCAAACTTAATGTCGACGGTGCTTTAAAGAGGGAGACCATGACGGCTTCTTGTGGAGGTGTTGTGCATGACAGTAATGGAACTATTATCTGAGCGTTCTTCTCTCCCTTTTCAGTTAGTTCGAGTTTCCTAGCTGAGTTCCACGGTTTGTTCTTGGGGATTCAGGAGGCTCTTCGTTTGGGCCAGCTTCTCCTTCGGGTAGAAAGTGATTGGTTAGCCCTGGTTTATTCAATCAAGAAGGATAGTCCAATCTGGTCGATTGCTCATCTCTGGAACACGGTTCGGTTTTGGATTCTTTCATTTGACATTCAGATTTTCCATGTTCATCGAGAGTGTAATTTTGTTGTTGATCGTCTGACTAGTATTGTTTCATCTAGCCCTTTGTTTTTTCCTGTAGGGAGCCCCTTACCTCCCGACGTAATTTCTTATGCTCGTGAGGATCAAGAGGATCTTTCCCGCCTGAGGTTGTAACTTTTTCCACATTTTATATAAAGAGTTCCTTTTTAAAAAAAAAAAAAATGAAGAAATACTTTGATCTCTCAAATTATACATTTGGAGAGATCCAGACCGTATATTATTTTTAATTATTGTGTGAAATGCACACTATTTATAATATAGATCAAATTATTTAGGAGAAGTTAATTATATATATATTAAATTTCATAATTTAAATAACATAATTAAAATAATATTAGAAAAACACGAGTAATTTTATTGTTTGGTTTTTGAATTGTTGAAAAATGTTGGGTTTTTTGGGTTTAGAAGTGTGTGTGTGTGAAATCTTTATGTTTGAATGTGTTATGTTATATTATTCTAAGGGTTGGATTTCTGTAGAAAGAAAAGTAATGAACCATTGGCCAACTCAAAAAGGTTAATTTACTTCCTTTTTTTCAATTGATTTCTTCACGATTTTTAAAAAAAAAGAAAATTATATAAAAAAAAATATTAAATTAGTATTTTTAGTGACCTATAATATCTAAGATTTTATTTTTCATTAACTATTTTTTTTTAATCTTTATAAATTAAAAAATTGGATAAAAATAGCAAAAATATTTGTTTTAGTAACTTATATTCTAGTTATTTTCAAACTAATTATCAACATAACACTATATAAATTTTTTTTTACTTTTTTTCAAAAAAGAAAAAAAGAAAATCAACGGAAAATTAATCTTCATGTAAAATATACTCTATATAGTTACAGATACACTTTTCTTCTACAAATCCCCATATATATATATATATACAGAGAGAGAGAGAGAGAGAGAGAGTATATCTATCTATATTAGAAAAGCTTGCTTGATCCACTTGGTAAACTAGAGTTGGCATCATCCCTCATTTGGGAAAGACTCCTCCCAAGTTGCAGAGCCACCTTCATCTCAAACAACTCTCCATTCTCTCTCCTTTCATACTCTCTCTCCTCCAAATTTGACTCTATGAACTCCTCCATGTACCTAAAGAACCCTGCATTCCCTCTATACATCTCCACCACCATCCCCACCTGCACACCATGCTCCAATGTGTTGACTGCACTTGCTAGGGCCCCACCGACCACCCCGAGAACGGTAGCCCACCACCCTCCAAACCCTAAAAGGGCCGATCCAATGGCTGCAAGGCCAGTTAGGGTTGGACCGGCAATGGCCAAGATCTTGTTAAGCCTCATTTTATCCTCACCCAACCTCAAGTAGCCTTCTTTATCACTCTTTATAACCCTAACCATCTCCCTCAATTCCTCCTCCAACTTCAAATTCCAACCATTTTTTCCACTTTCCAAATTTACCCTTTCCGCCTTTTTCCGATCGTGTTTAGGCCACCAAATCGCGGGCTCCAATTTCGCTGGAAATTTCTCGAGCATAACGCCGATTAGGGGCAGCGGGTAGGCCTTGTCTAGGGCCAAAACCCTCTCCATTGCTTCATTCACATCGCTCTCACAAGGGTAAGTTTGGTGTTTCCTACTCAATAACGAGGTTTTGATTTGTTCATGCAATTGCTTGAACAATCTAGAGGCATTCCTTTGCTCCTCAACAAGTTGGGATGGTTGGATCTTGTTCATGATCACAAGCATCCCAGTGGCTGCCATGTACAAGATTGTAGAGGAGAGTTTTAGGGCAAGTGTAGAGGATCCAGCACCGGCGCCAGTAGTCGCGGCAATCCCTGCAATTGTAGATGCAAAGAGAGTGATTGTGTTGATAGATGTCAAGAGGAGGGTATTCCAGTTGTTCCTTTGTTCTCCAATGTTCCTGTGAATCTCAAACCTATCTCCAATCACCTCCAAAATTGCATACATTTTTTCCAAAACCAAAGGGTCTGGAAAATTCGGGTCCTTGTTTGCAAAAATAGATTTTTTCTCTTTTGGTTTATAAGTTCCATTTGAGTACAAGTGATCAAATGAAGCTTGTACGGAGATAGAATTGGTTGGCCGGAGCTTTGGGAAGTAGTTGTTGCCGGTGGCCAAAACAAGCCCTCTTGATGATCTCCGGTTGATCATGGAAGAACAAAAACTGGGTTTCGAGGTAGAAAAACTTGAAGATTGAATCATTGCCATAATCCACTTCTTGTTTTCCTTAGGGTATAAAAAAAATGTTGGGTTTTTAGGGTTTAGAGAGAGAAAGAGAGTTTGTGTTTTGTTTGGAGATTTAGAATTTTGATATATGGGTTTTGAAGGTGTTTATGATATATATATATATATATGCGATGGGTGGGTGGGTGGGTTGAATTAGTGAAGATGGAAAAGAGAAATCTGAAATGGTCTATTGTTCAAAGGGTTGAACAATATTGCAAGGAACTTAGTCTTTAGAGTATATAATATAGTGTAGATATATTAAGGGATGAAGTAAAGTTGAGATCTTGTAATGCTCCTTGTGTTTTCTTTGGGGTTGATTGTAATGCTCCTTTTGAGTATTTGGTGTGTTTGTAGAGGGACTTGTTGAGTCTTGCGGGCTACATTGCTAGTTCGTATGATTAATAACAAGGGAAACTCTTTCCCTTATTAATATATAATATAAATTGCCTTAAAAAAAACTGTTAGTTTCAAACTTATTGGGTTAGATTGCACCCCCTCAATTATGCCATAATTTTTAATTTTTAGTCCTTACAAGTACAAGTTTTTGTCTAATTGGCCCTCCAAATTGTGTTATAGGTTTCAATTGTCAAACTTTTTTAATCCTACTTTTTTGTGTTTTAATGGTGATTCATAGGTCCATACTGTATACCAAGGTATCCCTACCTCATTTTCTATTTTTAACAAAACTCTCATTTCATTATTAGATAATATTTTTTGTTAAAAAAAAAAATTAAAAAAATCACTGTTGTCGCTACCATCACCTACCACCGTCATTGCCACAAAAAAACATTACAACCACAACAAATTTTTTAAAAAAAAAATATATATGTATTTATTCTAATATAAAAAAAAAATAGAATCTAATTTTTTATAATTTTTTTGGGTAAGCGTTGTTTATATAAAATAAGAAGAAGGGTCTCTCTTACTACATAGTACAAGCATACCATGTAGTCCTCACACCAGAAAAAATTTATATTTTATGCACACTCACAAACCTAGAGAAGAGACTAATTGTCCAAAACAGGGGAACCCACTTATAGTGCCCACATCCTAGCACCAAACATGGGGTCCTTGGTTGAACACTACAAAATATAAGACACCCAATAATAGACAACGCATCTAACATTTTTTTTCAATAGACAAATATTATATATAAAATGAGGGAAATGGTCTTTTTTACTACACGATAATAAGTTGTCGTGTAGCCTGCAAGACCCCAAACTAAGAAAATACACCAATCATTTGCAGACAAGGATCCAAAGCCTAATTAGTGCCTATATCGTAGCACCGATCGTTCTTTATGCCCATATTGGCCAATCAAAATAAACAAGTTACACATTGCAAACTTTGAAAACAACAGTAAAAACGTGAATTACATGTTCCTCAACAAGTTTCCATGTCCGTGTGGGCTCCTCCTTTTCATTCTTTCTACTTGACTTCAGCCCTTAATATATGTACACTAATATTATATACTCTCAAGACTAAGTTTTACAATATTGTTCAACCCTTTCAACAATATTGTAAAACTTAATCTTGAGAGTATATAATATTAGTGTACATATATTAAGGGGCTGAAGTCAAGTAGAAAGAATGAAAAGGAGGAGCCCACACGGACATGGAAACTTGTTGAGGAACATGTAATTCACGTTTTTAATGTTGTTTTCAAAGTTTGCAATGTCTACCATCAATTCGGTAGTCGGTAGTGTTCTGGGTAAGATTTACGGGTGTTTTATAAATATTTTGGAAGATCTTATAATGCTCCTTGTGTTTTCTTTGGAGTTGATTGTAATGCTCCTTTTGAGTATTTGGTGTGTTTGTAAAGGGATCTATTGAGTCTTGCGGGCTACATAGTTAGTCCGTAAGATTGATAGCAACGGAGACTCTTCCCCTTTTATTAATATATAATATAAATTGCCTATAAAAAAAATGTTGTTTTCAAACTTATTGGGTTAGATTACATATTGACCCCTCAATGCCAAAAATTTTAGTTTTTAGTCCTTAAAAGTACAATTTTTTGTCTAATTGGCTCTCCACTTGTGTTATAGGTTTCAATTATTAAACTTTTTTTAATCTTACTATTCTTTATTTTAATAGTGATTCAAAAGTCCATGCCGTGTATATCAAGGTGTCCCTACCACATTTTCTATTTTTAAAGAAACTCTCGTTTCATATTATTAGATAATATATTTTGCTAAAAAATTCTCAATTATTTTCTGTCACATAAAAAATCAGGGCCGTCGACCATTGCCTACCACCGCCACTTCCACAAAAAACATTACAACCACAACTAATTTTTTGAAAAAAAAAAATAAATGTATTCGTTCTAATATAAAATAAAAAATTATAATCTAATTATTCATAAAAAAAAAAATAAAAAAATAAAAAAAAATAAAAAAATAATAATAATTGTTGAGTATTGTTTATATAAAATAAGGGAAATGGTCTCCCTTACTACACGGTACAAGCATACCATATCGTTCGCAAACCACACAAAATATATAGTTTATACACAGCCACAAACCCAAGGGAGAGACTAATTGTCCAAAACAGGGGAATCCACCTAGTACCAACATCCTAGCACCAAACATCGGTCCCTGAGTTGAACACTACAAAATATAAGACACACCTAATAATAGACACCACATCTAACATTTATTGAACACCAAACAAGATAAAAATCAACTCCCAAAAGGCAGATGATTCAGATGCAAAATCCTAGCACAAACCAATGTTGTTGTCGAATTTCTACTATTCTCTCTTTCTTCAAAAGATTGGGAAAATTCTCTTACTGGTGTTTTCTCTGGATAAATTTACCTTCTTTTTTTTTCGATAGGCTCCTGATAAACTAACCTTTGTGTCTAGAAAAGGCACATATTATACATTTCTTCATGTAGCTCGCAAGATCCCAATCAACTGTCCATACACACCACCTTAAAATCCACCAATGTTTTTATTTTTTATTTTTTATAAGCAAAGTTATATTCAATAGGGAAAACCCCGGGCTACATAGTAGCAATACAATGAAACATATTTAGTGACCAAAAGGTGGTCACTAAATACCACAACTGCCCAACTAAACCAACACGAGACTCATAGAATAGACCCTTACAATTAGCTAGATAAGAGAAAACAAAAAACCAACATAGCACAATATTGATTTGGCTCAACTGCAGTGAGCACAAACGATGGACCAAGCAATCATCCAAGTTCCTTCCACCTCAAACAGTAAGATTTCTTGCTAAAACCCATTCAAAAATGTGGATATTCTATTGCATCCCATATATCTCCAAATAGAAAATTAAACAGAATCAACTCAAAGGAGTTGTTGATTCTCCTCAATTCTTCACTCTTGGTGCCAACCAACGCAAAATTACAACAATTACTAAATTCCCAGAAAAAACGCTTGAGTGGCATCAATTACTTTCTGAATCACTGACTGCTCAAAAAAAATACTTCAGCAAAAGACTTCTTCGCCTTACCACTTTGCAATTAAATGATAAAAATTAATACACCCAGACAGTTAAGGATTTCTTTTTCCCTTTCTTTTTGGGAATTAAGAACAACTTATTTTTAGTCACCACTCCTCCAAGGATAGAGAATATCTCATCGATTTCATCCAAACCTTTATCGGAGTATCCATGAGTTGACAAATTTTTATCTTTGACTCCTCGAACTAGATTTCCTGATACCGATTCAACAGTGTCTGCTGAATCAAAATTTACTTCATCCTCAAACACTTTTCTTTGATCAAGGCCCAAAGTAAAATCATTCTCCTCTTCACAAAATCTTCAAGTCGATCCTCACAAACAAAAATTGGAGTTTCACAAGGTTTAGAGACTACATCTTCAACGTCTTTTCTAACTTCCACCCCATTTACCACAACTTCTTTGTAAGAAATCTGTTTAATGGAATCAATAAAGTTCATATTATTTTTCACCCCATTGACCATTTGCAAATGATTGAGATGGCTTCTGATAGTAGCATCGAGTTCTTCTTTAATGTTAATATTGTACGTTTTACCTTCACAATTAACCAAAAAGTTCTCATCGATAAAATCTTTTGTATTAAAATTGATAATAATTCTACCCTTATCGAGTACTTGGACAAGGGAATCCTCAATAGGAAGAAGATCGTCATTAATCTTCCTTACCACATTTTTCCTCTCAAAACTCCTGCGGTTAGATGGTCCAAAAGCTACAAAACGAACTTTCAACTTTGTTCTAAAAGTAACTAATCCATCAAGGACTCTTATAGCCCTTCAAGCTTCAAGAAGAGTAGCAAATCTCACAAATCCAAATCTAGAATTCGTGACAACTCTTCTCTTGGTTGGTATGAACACGTCTAACACACAACCATGCCATGGAAAGACTCGCTTAAGCCAATTACTATTAACTCTCTCCGAAATAATATCCGCAAAGTAGTTCGTCTCTGTTCCGAATATCTTTCCTCTGTTGACTGCTAACTCCTCCTCCTAATTTCTTGTCCACCTTAAATCCAACACATGCACTTCCGATTGAAGTAATTTCGTCGAATGAAGTTGGATCTGTATCGAATGCTTCAGTGAGGGTTCTAGACCTGCCTGTTGTTGCTTCACCCAGCTTCTTGTCCACCGAAGCTTAACCCTATATCGAATGCTTCAGTGAGGGTCGAAACACCTCACCGGAGTTTCGCCGGAAGTTTCTCAGTAACGGCTAGAAGTGGATTTGAGATTGCAGGGCACATATCTCAAGTCACTCTCTCTCTCTAACTTTTTTAAAATCCACCATTGTTACACAAGAATAATGTAAAAACAAAAGGTCATCTAGTAAAGATTGATTTTTATTTGGTACACCCACGTCCACACATCCACACAGGAAGTTAAACTAATTCCACTCAGGATACGTGGTTGTCTCTCCTCCCAACAAGTATTTTTTTTGCAAGTTCAAATTCCTGATCTTGCAGAGATCCTTTAACTACTTTAACTCAAGCGGACTTTATCACTTGAACTACACTATATTGGTTAGTTAGAACCAAGATGGATGACAAACATCAAACCACCTTAACTTCCTCCACTTACAAGTCACCTTGGTCGGATTTTATGACCCAACCAAAAAAAAAAAAAAATTGAATGTAATTAGAAACATAAATTGAAAAAAAAAAAATAGAGTGAAATTTTGAATTAGATCACACTATACATCTCGAAAATCCAAAATCGGTGTATTATATAAAAATTACTAAAATATTAGAGTCAAAATCACTTTAGTGACATTTGATCGAATTTCATTACTATAAACTAGGGTTGTAAACGAACCGAGTTGTTCATGAACAGCTCGGGCTCGACTCGAAAAAAGTCTGTTCGAACTCATTTATTAAAATAAACGAGCCGAACACGAACTCCAAAAAATGATCGTTTAATAAACGAGCCGAGCCGAACTTGTTCGCGAGCTACTCATTTGTTGTTCACGAACAAAGCCAAAACTAGCCGAGCCTGTTCGCGAGCTCATTTTCATGTTCGCGAACACTAAAATATTATTTATTTATTATATATAGAGACTCATTATTTGTAAATTTATATTGATTATTTATAATTTTTATATTTTGTTTCACTCATTATTTAAATATTTAAATTTTGTCCCATGGATGGGACCTTTGATCAAGAGGCTCCCCTTGATCGATTGAAGGGCGAAAGCACAAACTCTTCCTTTGACTTGAAGTCGGCTACCAATACTACTAAAGGTGATTTTCCTGTTTTGATGTTAAAGGATGGAATGTCCTTCCTATTTGATGACTCCTTTGCGGCCGCGGGCGTGGGTGTGACCTTTGGGGGTAACCTCCACCATGTTCCCTTTTAAAGGGCTAAAAAGTGGTATTTGCTCGGTTGTCAAATTTCAGGTTGTATAAAAAAAAATTAAAAAATTATAAATAACTAATTTTATTAAAAAAATTATATTATTGATGTAGTTCTTAAACATTAAAATTTAATTAATAAATATTTATAAAAAAAATAAAATAAAATAAAAAAACTCGAAAAAGCTTGCGAACAACTCGATTATTAAACGAATCAAGCTTGAACATAAGGTTTCAAGCTCGGCTTGAACTCGAATAATTTAAAAAATAAATGAACCAAGCTTGAACACTTAATACTCGACTCGGCTCGGCTCGTTTACAGATAGATTGCATATGTAATAATTTTTAATTTAAAATTCATGAATCCTTCCAAGATTTTTTTTTTCTTTTTTTTTTTTTTTGTTAAAGAACATAAAATAATTAAAATATTTTTTAATTTATATTATAAATGGACTTCAGATATTTTTTTTTTGTTAATAAAATGACTAAACTTTATTAAATTACTTGTGAAGCAAATCTTAACCATTTAATTGTAGAAATATTTTCATCCATCAAAAACTATACACTTGGAGAAATCTTATAACATTTTTAGTTATTTTGTGAAATGCACCCTATTCATAATATAAATCAAATTATTTAGAAGTTAATTAATTATATTCAAGGTCATTCTCTAGATAATTGTCGTAGGAAAAACCCAATACTTCGCAAGGACAATACACCGATGAAAGAGAATATTGTTAACAATAATCAAGCTGGGGTTTCTCGTTCTTCAAGAAAACGTCGAAATAAAGCAGCCCTAAATGGTCAAGCTACTACCAGAACAGACCCATCTTCTTCTAAACCTTCCACAAATTCAAACCCGCCAACTGTTCAGCAGGAGAAAAATCCACTGCAGTCGTGTGGTATGTTTCCTGCAGTACAGCCATGTTGAAGGCTTGGAAGAAGGGGAAATTGAAAAAGATCATTCTGAAGCTCATCAAAATATTCTGAATATTAGCCCAAATCAGTTTGCAGCCTTGGAGGTTGTCGAACATAATCCCCCTATCCATATGGTGGAATCCGAGAAGGGGGAGCAAAATATCAATGCCCAGGATGTTCCCGTTCTCCAAGTACCGTTTAAGGAAGACAGGAATCGGACTTCCAGTGTGGAAGTGGCTTCTCATTCAGCTCAAGATGATTTAATGGCTCTGAAGATACAGGTGTTGGGTATTCTACAGAACATCGACTTCTGAACTTGATTTGGAAGGCTTCCAAATGGTGAGGAGGAAAAAAGGCAGTGGTAAATCTCTGGAGGTTGATGGTATAATTTCCAGGATTTCTAGAATGGTCACACGTAAACAAGTAAAATTTAATAATGTCTGATAACTTTCTGTTTTGGAACTGCAGGGGTATAGGAAATCCTTGTACCCTTGCTCGTTTAAAAAGAATAGTTAAGCATTCTAAAATTTCTTTTGCGAGAATCATTGATCCGTGGATTGATAATTCTAATATGGGAAGAGTTAATAAATCTATTAGACTCCATAATGTTGCTTCCAACCAATCGGAAGGCGGCAAAATTTGGATTTTGTGGAAGAATAATTTGGAGGTGCGTATAATTCGTTTGCATCGTCAGTTTCTTGGTTAAACTTGAATTTTTTAATTGTCATTATTTATGCTAGCTGTTCTCAAATTGAGAGACAGATTCTTTGGTCCGATATTCTCCAGGTTACTTCTTTAGTCTTTATTTTGGTAATTTGGGGAGTTGATTTTAATATTGTCAGAAATGATACGGAAAAGCTTGGAAGGCTTTAGCCATCCTGGACACCTATGCAAAAATTTAACTCGTGTATTAATCAAGTTGGGCTTGTTGATCCTTCTTTTTGGGGATCGAGTTTCACCTTCTGCAACAACCGTCAAGGGCTTTCTCGACAACATTCTCTCTTGGATAGAATACTGGTGTCTCCCGTGATTTGTAATTTCTTTGATGGGCAGGTGGAACATTTGGAGAGGGTAAATTCCGATCATTTTCCTTTGGTCCTCCATTCGTCAACGTTTGTTTATAATGGCCCTCGTCTTTTCGGTTCCAAAGAATGTGGACCCATCATGCGGGTTTTCTTGATGTTGTTAAATCTACGTGGAATTCTTCTCACCCTAATGCTTTATTTCATCGTAGCGTGAACATTAAAGCCACGAGGTTAGCCTTGAAGCATTGGAATTCTCATGTATTTGGAAATATTTTTGTTGAATTAAATATTTGGAAGGATAAGGTTGAGGCCTTTGATAATCTTCTCCAATCCAATTAGGATCCTTTTGTGGCTGATTCACTGGCTCAATCTACAATGGCTTATAATGATTGTCTTTTGAAGGAAGAGATTTTTTGGAAGCGAAAATCTAGGGAACATTAGCTTTGACTCGTGTTCATAATAGAGTTCTTGACGAGTTGGAGAAATACTTTGCTAATTTTTTTGGGGGACAACATTATCATGGTAACCGGAAGCATTGGATCTCGTGGTATAAAATTTGTCGAGACGTTAATGGAGGGGCCTTGGTTTGCGGAAACTTAGAGACATGAAATGTCACACCCCACCCCGGATTCCTGTCACCCTGGGGCTGGCGTGACGCCGACATGACATCACCTAACTGACTAGACAACCACAATTATGATAATGTACAAACAAAAGATCTATACAACATATACATAATTCCAACTGATAAGGACACACCGTCCCAAATATAAGCACAACAAAACAAATCTCATGAATCTCACCTAAGTTCATCTCTGACACCTCGCCTCAAAATTCCTCTCAAAAAACTCCATCGCATGACCCGCATAACACTATTTAGCACCAGTAAGGGACCGACCAACTCCTAACTATTTCACCTGCAAGTGTACTGCCTTCTTAGTAAAAATATTGGGTAATAATAAATCATTATACAACATCTAAATAGATCAAGCTGAAGTATGTAAACAACACGTAACTAGTTAGATTCTCCATAATATAAGCAGTAAAAATAAACCAATAAGAATAAGTTTCGTCCAAATCCATCTAGTACAAAATCATACCAATCACCATAATAAATAATAAATTACTCAATATAAGTAAAACACCACATCTCAAATACACATCTCAAACCACCACTCCACCACAACACACACTGGCTAACCATAGTGATCGTTTTAACCTCACGATCGGGAGTTGCAACGGTACCGTAACATCCGTAGGAATGCCTTCCTACGAAATATCCACACCCCTTCTAGGGAGAAATATAATCCACACCCCTTACAGGGAGAAACATTCACATCCCATGGGAAGAATCCACACCCCTTACGGGGAGAAACCACACCCCTTTCGGGAAGAACAACCATGGCATCGTCAAAATCAAATACAGTATCATCGAATCACAACTCAATAAATATCATCTACTCAATATCGTCAAATCACCACATCTATCTCTTTTCCTCAAAACTAACTTTTAAATCCAAAAATTATATTTCACACTTTCTTTTAAAAAAAACGTCTGATTTTATCAAAACTACTTTTTCACCCCTTATTTTTAGAAAATCAGGCATTTTTAGAAAAACAGATGTTTTCTATTCTATTTTAAAAACACCGTCTAATTTTACCAAATCCAACAAAAATTCATTTTCAACTTCTTTTTGAAAACTATCAAAATTTTTCGAAAATCCAGTTTACTAACTCACTCAAATCCTGCTTGATCCATATCATTTATAAATTCATACAGTTTAAGTAATCACAAATGTCATCTTATATATATATAAAATAGTTTGGTAAGAAGACAGTACACTCACCTAGCTAACCGTTCCAAGCAGCTTTTACAGATTTCTCTCTACCGATACCTCGGTGCCTCCGAACCTATTAATGACAGGACCTAAATTAATATTTTATGTAAAACAACCTAATCATGCAATGCAGGCCCTAAGTTTTACAATTTTCCCATTCCCCAATTGTTTTATTATGAAGGATTATTATTTTGTCTGTCTCGCCTCGTTAATATTTACTGTCTCAATTTATTCAGATTAGCGATTAATAACATATTATCACGATTACAAGGATTACTATTACGATTGTGAAACCGTTAATGCTAATAATTTAATTTAACGAAATTAAAATCGATTTAGACTTTACATGTTCCGAATCGTCTATTAGCCGTGAGATGGGTTTTGGATTTTATTGGGGTTGTTTATGTAAAAAAAAAATCTTTTTTCTTTTTTTTTTTCTCTTCTTTGTTTTTTTTTTTCCTTTTTTTCTTTCTTTTTCTTTTCTTCTTCCTTGTTTTTGCGTCTGGCTCGGTCCTGCCTCAGTCGCCGACGAAGAGCTCCGATCACGCCTCCCTCATTTACCCCTCTGCCGGCCGGTCGAACGACAATACACACACACTACAATGAACGAAATACCGCCAGAAAAAACAAACAGCACACACCCACGACGAAACCATGCCGACGACGCTAAACAACCGCACTCCCTCCGTCACCAATCCGAACACACACTCACATCACAACGATCAACAACATCCACCCACACAGCCGACCAACCACCTAGAGCCGATCACCTGTCGACAGACAGTCCACACCGCCGGACCGAACTCCTCTCTCTCTCTACCCCACTCCGGCGACTCACCTACGACCGGAACCACACATACACACATTCATAGCGGTTGGACACACACACACACCCAAAACACACAAACACACACAAACCCACATTTAATTTTCAGAAAACACACACACACATTGCCGATCACCGTCGACGACTCCCACACCGCAGCAGCGGCGACACTGAACAGAACACAAACATACACACCCACATACCTGAACACGGCAGAGGTGATCACACCCTCTCACACCCACAACTTTCCGGAGGAACACGGCAATGGCGACCATCATACCGCCCCCTCACGCTGGCCGTCCGAACACTACCCCCGATCCCCTCTCTCTCCTCTGTTTTTTTTCTAGATTTTTCTTTTGAGATCTCTTAATCACGATATGCATGAGCATATATATATATGCATGAATCTAGTGGTTGGAGACTTGATCTCTTGTTGCCACGTCACTACTCACTCTCTTCCTCTGTCCCCGGCCGATCTCAGATCACACCCAAGGCATATATATATATAATCTTTTATTTTTAATTACTCTTTTCTCCCCTTAATTCCTTAAAAAAAAAAAATTTAGTCCAAATTTTTCACATTTGTAATTTCACCCCGAAAAGTTTCAATTCAAAAGTTAAATGCCAATCTTGGATAGAATGTTTTCTAACTTTGAAATTTGACCCCTCAACTTTTTAATTTGAATTTTAATTGACTCGATTTCGCCCCGAATTTTTCCAATTACTCTGAAATGCAACTAAAATGACGTACGTGCTACAATTGAGGTCTTACATGAAACTTGTTTTCTCTTTAAAGCGTATTTGGTCTCTAGTGAATGGCGATTCGTTGTGGGGTCATTTTAGGCATTCTAAATATACAAAAGGCCTCCCTATTTCTCTTTGCAAAAATCACCCGGGTAGTTCAAAAATTTGGAAGGACATGATAACAACTAAGGAATCGTTTCTTAGGATGTTCAAACGGAAAATCGGTGACGGATCATTGACGAGTTTTTGGCACGATGATTGGGGTCTTGGAATTCTGGCAACAAATCTCTTTCAAATTGACTGTCTTTTTTCGGTTTATGATTATGATTAAGGAGAAGAGAAGTCGTTGTCTGATTTAGGACCCAAGTTGCAAGATTTCTTGCGCACTTCCTTCCCGCTGTGTTCATCAGAATCAGATCGGCTTGTCTGGCTTACGAACAAAAACGACAATTTCTCCATTAAATCGACATGGCATGCGATAGCTAGTGATTATCATGTTGGAGGTTCTTTAGGACATCTTCTATCGTTGTTATGGGGTCACAAGCTCCCTTTAAAAATTAAAATATTCTTATGGAAACTTATGTAGAATCGTGTGGCAGTGGATTCGGTGCTGATACAAATGGGTATCAATTTTACCTCGGGCTATAACTGCTGTGCGATCCGTATTCAAGAAACATTGAAGCATCTTTTTGTGGAAAGCGAGGTGGCAATTAAAACTTGGAAAACTTTCAATGCTTTTTTTAACATTCTTTATTTGGAACAACCGATGTTACATAGGCTCACTCTTTGGTGGACTAGGTTGAGAAGTGGATCTCAGTATCATAATTTGGGAGTATTGGTCCCATCCTTAATCTATTGGGAAATTTGGTTGAATCGTAATAGATCTATTCATAACAAGGTACCTATGTCGCATGTTTGGGTCGTGTTCAAAGTGCGGTCTTGGATCTCTGCTCTCAATCGGGTTCGGGTAAAGACTGTTTCTTCTGCTTTTGGGATCCATTCTCTTTTGTTATTGGGATGTCCTTTCAAAGCTATCCACGTTCGTCGCCCGATCCCTTGCGTTTGGACCCATCCTCCGGAGGGTTACTTCGAGCTTAATGTAGATGGGGCTTTCAAAAGACCCACTTTGCATGCTTCTTAGAGGTCAAATGATTTTTGTGTTCTCTTCTTCTGTCTCGATCCATTCGAGCTTTCTTGCAAAGTTACACGGTTTATTCATTGGAATTCAGATGGCTCTCCTTTTGGGTTTCCATCTGCTTCTTGTGGAAAGTGATTCATTGGATCTTGTGCAATCCATAAAGAAAGATTGCCATATTTGGTCGGTGTCGGTTTTTTGGAATACCATTACATTTTTTCTTTTATCTTTTGATATTTCCATTTTCCCCGTCAATCGTGAATATAATTTTGTGGCTGATTGTCTAGCCAGTGTCACTACCAGTAGTGTTGTTTTCTTTCGTTCCAAAAGTTCCTTACCTCCTTCCGTTTGTTCGCTCTTATGGGAGGATCGTCAGGGACTTCCTCGAATCAGGATGTAATCCTTCTTTTATCAATAATATGCCCTTTCTTTAAAAAAAAAAATATATTTAAAAAAATTTAATTTATATATAATTAAAATCATATTAAAAAAACACGAGTAATTTTATTGTTTGGTTTTTGCAGGGTTGAAAAATGTTGGGGTTTAGGATTTAGGGGGGGGGGGGTTTGGTTGAAGTCTTCAAGATTGAAAAGAAAAGAATGGAATGGTCTTATTTTATTCTAAGGGTTGAATATATGTAGAGAGAAAAGTCAAAAAAACATTGGCCAACACAAAAAGATTAATTTATTTCTACACAAAACACCAATCGAAACAAACAAAAACACGTGTGTTTATCAAGATTGAAGCCACAATAACAGTACAATAGGAGACGAAACACGTGTTAGCATAATAAAACAAAACGCAACAAAGCAAGAAGATGGCAAGGGAGACGGATGTACAAGAAACGACACAATGATGGGCTATACAGGTCGCCGTTTGATTTCTGAGACTACCCACCGGTTGCATGCGAAGATTTTTAGGGTTTCACAGTGAAAAAAGACAAAAAAAAAGAAAAGAAAAAGAAATCATGTTTATTGTGCACAGAGCATAAAGGCAAGTCGAAATCTCAAGAACGATGGTACTTACCCGAGTCTATCAGATTTACAGCGGCCTTCATCCTATAGCGCCTAGTCACCATTCTTCATGTATCAGAGAGTATTTAGAGTGCGTCGCAATCGAAATCGCCGGTAGAAGCAAAAATATGGAAAATGTCTTGAAAGATTAGGGCTTTGATCAGGAATGGAAGGTGTAAGGACTCCAAATCAAGTATGGAAGGCTACGCGCGGCAAGTTCTAAAACCATCACATCACGTCGCAAAAAGTGTGACACATTTGAAAGAGGCAATACAATGGGAATAATCAGGTGCTTCGCATTTTTTGAAAAAAAAATGTACAGCATACTGGTGCTTTGGATGTTACATTCAACATTCCCTTTGAATGTTGCATGTAACATCGACATAAAACACGATTTACTCACCTAAAAAATATGATTAGCATATCATAAAAAAATGATATTTTGTTGATTAATATAGTGCAAAAATATTACATTTTTAACATTAAGAACCATGAAAAAATCCTTGTGTTTTGTTGTTCATATTATGCGATACCATGCGCCTAGTTTTTGCGGTGGTTTTTGAGTGGTCTGTTAAATGCGGTATACTGCACCGCAAACATGGGAATCCCAAGTAGGCTGATGTACACGTTTAGTAATGAAATTTTGGTCAGAAAAACACAAAAGTAGCTACCAGTGTATAAAAAAACAATTAGTGACCTATACGCTTTTGGTTGATATTATCTAAGATTTTATTTTTCATTAACTATTTTTTTATTTCTCTATAAAAATAAAAAATAGGATAAAAATAGCCAAAATATTGGTTTTAGTAACTTATACTCTTGTTATTTTCAAGATTGCGTTTCGTAACAAATTATCACCATAACTCTATAAAATAATTCTTTTTAACATTTTTTTTTCAAAAAAATACATGAAAAGCAACACAAAATTAATCATGTAAATTATACTCTTGTTATTTTCAAGAATGCGTTTCGTAACAAATTATCACCATAACTCTATAAAATAATTCTTTTTAACATTTTTTTTTTTCAAAAAAAAAACATGAAAATCAACACAAAATTAATCTTCATGTAAATTATACTCTATAAAATAAAGAGTGGAGTTACATATACATTTCTCTTCTACAAATCCACCCATATATAGAGAGAGAGAGGGGGGGTGGGGGGGAGAGTATATATCTCTATTAGAAGAGCTTGCTTGATCCACTTGGTAAACTAGAGTTGGCATCATCCCTCATTTGTGAAAGACTCCTCCCAAGTTGCAGAGCCACCTTCATCTCAAACAACTCTCCATTCTCTCTCCTCTCATACTCTCTCTCCTCCAAATTTGACTCTATGAACTCCTCCATGAACCTAAAGAACCCTGCATTCCCTCTATACATCTCCACCACCATCCCCACCTGCCCACCATGCTCCAGTGTGTTGACTGCACTTGCTAGGGCCCCACCGGCCACCCCCAGAACGGTAGCCCACCACCCTCCAAACCCTAAAAGGGCCGATCCAACGGCTGCAAGGCCAGTTAGGGTTGGACCAGCAACGGCCAAGATCTTGTTAAGCCTCATTTTATCCTCACCCAACCTCAAGTAGCCTTCTTTATCACTTTTTATAACCCTAACCATCTCCCTCAATTCCTCCTCCAACTTCAAATTCCAACCATTTTTTCCACTTTCCAAATTTACCCTTTTTGCCTTTTTCCGATCTTGTTTAGGCCACCAAACCGCGGGCTCCAATTTCGCTGGAAATTTTTCGAGCATAACGCCGATTAGGGGCAGCGGGTAGGCCTTGTCTAGGGCCAAAACCCTCTCCATTGCTTCATTCACATCGCTCTCGGAAGGGTAATTTTGGTATTTCCTACTCAATAACGTGGTTTTGATTTGTTCATGCAATTGATTGAACAATCTAGAGGCATTCCTTTGCTCCTCAACAAGTTGGGATGGTTGGATCTTGTTCATGACCACAAGCATCCCAGTGGCTGCCATGTACAAGATTGTAGAGGAGAGTTTTAGGGCAAGTGTAGAGGATCCGGCACCGGCGCCGGTAGTCGCGGCAATCCCTGCAATTGTAGCTGCAAAGAGAGTGATTGTGTTGATAGATGTCAAGAGGAGGGTATTCCAGTTGTTCCTTTGCTCTCCAATGTTCCTGTGAATCTCAACCCTATCTCCAATCACCTCCAAAATTGCATACATTTTTTCCAAAACCAAAGGGTCTGGAAAATTCAGGTCCTTGTTTGCAAAAATGGATTTTTTCTCAATTGGTTTGTAAGTTCCATTTGAGTACAAGTGATCAAATGAAGGTTGTATGGAGATAGAATTGGTTGGCCGGAGCTTTGGGAAGTAGTTGTTGCCGGTGGCCAAAACAAGCCCTCTTGATGATCTCCGGTTGATCATGGAAGAACAAAAACCGGGTTTCGAGGTAGAAAAACTTGAAGATTGAATCACTGCCATGATCCTCTTCTTGTTTTCTTTAGGGTATAAAAAAAATGTTGGGTTTTTATTGTTTAAAGAGAGAGAGAGAGTTTGTGTTTTGTTTGTAGATTTAGAATTTTGATATATGGGTTTTGAAGGTGTTTATGATATATATATATGGGCTGGGGTGGGGTGGGGTGGGGTGCGGGGTGGGGGGGTGTTTGAATTAGTGAAGATGGAAAAGAGAAGACCGAAATGGTCTGTTGTTCAAAGGGTTGAACAAGTAAGGACTGGCTAGCTAAGAAGTAGTCTTGAGAGAATATATTAAGAGCGTGTGTGTGTGCGCGCGCAATGTTTTAAAAACCGGAGCGAACCGGCCGGTTCAACCGGTTGGACCGTCAACCGGCTTAGATTCCGGTCCGGTTATACCCCTAAAACCGGTCAACCGGCCGGTGTTCTATGAACCGTCCGGTTCTTCTTCATTTCTCAAGAAAAAGATGAAATCGATTTACAGAGAAACGGGAAAGATGGGGAATGAATGAGAGAGAGAGATGTACCTACGGTACTCCGAAAACGGCGGTCGGCGGTGGGCTGTGAGAGCGATAGAGAGAGTAGTAGTAGTAGGAAGTGACAGGTCTGAGAGGAAAGCCATCCAAACCATCGCCGAACTTCAACCGCTGCCGACCATCAATATTCAGACCCTCACCGAGCTGCACCGTCATCGCCTAATTAAGAGATTCGAGCAATAATCACTCTCTCTTTGCAGGCCTCGTTATAATCTTGAGATTAGAGAAGGTGTGGATGAGATTGAAGGTTGAGGTTGTTGATAAGGTTGCAGAGACTGAGAGAGAAACGGCGAGAGAGGGCTGTACACAATTGGGAAGGAGCGGCTGACACGAAATTAATTCTTAATTGTTTTATCGTATTCATTAAGAATTCTTTACGAAAAAAATCTGGCAACGGATCTATTCCAACTTATTTACGAAACCCGCATATTTCGGGGTTGGTAATCCCGAGAATTGAGATCCCGGGATCTTCCTTTTAAATATTTTTTTTTTTTTTTTGGGACATAATGTCCCAGGGTTACCAACCCCGGGAACCTAAGAGCAGCCGGTCACGGACCGTGACCGGCTGCTCTATGCCCTGTCAGCTGCATAAAGTAGCCGGTCACTTAATGCAGTTCAGTTTTGAAACCCGCCCCCCCCGCCAAACCCCTACCGGCTGAGCCCATATAAACCCCAACGGCCTTCTCCATTTCATGCAACTCTCAGCCTTCTCCTTCTCCTTTCCCTTCTCCATCTCCTTGTTCCTTCCTCAATTTCACAAATTTTGATCATTCCATTTTTTGTGTAAAAATTTAACGAAGATTGTTCATCAATCTTTGACAAATTTCACAACTTCCTCCCACTACAAAAAGTAAGTTTATTTTAATTTTTTTAATTTATTTGTTAATTAGATTAATATGTTTTTTACTTATTAAATTTACTTGTTTAATTGTTAGTTTAATTTTTTTGTTTAATTTTCTTGTTTGTTAGTTTCATTGATTACTTGTTTTTTACACATTATATAATACACTATTTAATAAATTAGTTAGTTTAGTTGTTAATTTAATTTTTTTTAAACATGAAAAAAAACATTAGAGGATAGTTTAATTTTAATTTGTTACTTGTCTAATTTGTTAGTTAATTTTGTTTATTTTGTTAGTTAGTTTACTTGTTTAATTTGTTGGTTCGTTAGTTAAATTAATTTGTAAATTAGTTAGTTGGTTTAATTTGTTAATTTAGTTGTTAAATTAAAAATTACACTATGACCCCTTTCACATGTGTAGAAAAATATAGATTAATATATTATTTAAAAATATTGTTAGTTAGTTAGAAAAATACACTTTGACCCCTTAAAGTATAACAATTAGAAAAATATATGATTTAATGTATTGTTTTAGAAAAGTTTTAAAATAAATTGTTATTTGTTTTTGTTTTTTTTTAATTTAGTTAAAATATTGAATTATTTAGTTTAATGTATGAATTTAGTTGTTTAATTATAAAATTTTAATTAAAAATTGTGCACTTTGACCCCTCAAAATTTGACAAATTATAAAAATTAAAATTAAAATATATTGGTTTAAAATAAATTCTAACTTAATTTGACTTTATTTTTTGAATTTAGTTGTTTAATTAAAAAAAATACATTTTGACCCCTCAAAGTATGACAATTACAAAAATACATAATTTAATGTATTGTTTTAGAAAAATATAAAATTTAATGGATTATTTTAAAATAAATTGTTAGTTGGTTTTTTTTTTTTCTTTTTTTTTTTTTTTTTAAATTTAGTTAAAATTGTTAATTAGTTAGTTTAATTTATGAATGTAGATGACCCTTCAAAGTATGACAATTACAAAAATATAAAATTTATTTTATTGTTTTAAAATAAATTGTTAGTTGTTTATTTTTATTGATTTAGTTAAAATTGTGAATTAGTTAGTTAAATTTAGGAATGTAGTCGTTTAATTTATAAATTTTAAATTAAAAATTGTCCACTTTTACCCCTCAAAATTATGCAAATTAGAAAAATATATATATTGGTTTAAAATAAATTGTAAGTTAATTTGAGTTTAATTAAAAAAATCCACTTTGACCCTTCAAAGTATGATAATTAGAAAAATATAAAATTTATTTTATTGTTTTAAAATAGATTGTTAGTTGTTTATTTTTATTGATTTAGTTAAAATTGTGAATTAGTTAGTTAAATTTAGGAATGTAGTTGTTTAATTTATAAATTTTAAATTAAAAATTGTGCACTTTGACCCCTCAAAATTATGCAAATTAGAAAAATATATATATTGGTTTAAAATAAATTGTAAGTTAATTTGAGTTTAATTAAAAAAATCCACTTTGACCCTTCAAAGTATGACAATTAGAAAAATATAAAATTTATTTTATTGTTTTAAAATAAATTGTTAGTTGTTTATTTTTATTGATTTAGTTAAAATTGTGAATTAGTTAGTTAAATTTAGGAATGTAGTTGTTTAATTTATAAATTTTAAATTAAAAATTGTGCACTTTGACCCCTCAAAATTATGCAAATTAGAAAAATATATATATTGGTTTAAAATAAATTGTAAGTTAATTTGAGTTTAATTAAAAAAATCCACTTTGACCCTTTAAAGTATGACAATTAGAAAAATATAAAATTTATTTTATTGTTTTAAAATAAATTGTTAGTTGTTTATTTTTATTGATTTAGTTAAAATTGTGAATTAGTTAGTTAAATTTAGGAATGTAGTCGTTTAATTTATAAATTTTAAATTAAAAATTGTCCACTTTGACCCCTCAAAATTATGCAAATTAGAAAAATATATATATTGGTTTAAAATAAATTGTAAGTTAATTTGAGTTTAATTAAAAAAATCCACTTTGACCCTTCAAAGTATGACAATTAGAAAAATATAAAATTTATTTTATTGTTTTAAAATAAATTGTTAGTTGTTTATTTTTATTGATTTAGTTAAAATTGTGAATTAGTTAGTTAAATTTAGGAATGTAGTTGTTTAATTTATAAATTTTAAATTAAAAATTGTGCACTTTGACCCCTCAAAATTATGCAAATTAGAAAAATATATATATTGGTTTAAAATAAATTGTAAGTTAATTTGAGTTTAATTAAAAAAATCCACTTTGACCCTTTAAAGTATGACAATTAGAAAAATATAAAATTTATTTTATTGTTTTAAAATAAATTGTTAGTTGTTTATTTTTATTGATTTAGTTAAAATTGTGAATTAGTTAGTTAAATTTAGGAATGTAGTTGTTTAATTTATAAATTTTAAATTAAAAATTGTGCACTTTGACCCCTCAAAATTATGCAAATTAGAAAAATATATATATTGGTTTAAAATAAATTGTAAGTTAATTTGAGTTTAATTAAAAAAATCCACTTTGACCCTTCAAAGTATGACAATTAGAAAAATATAAAATTTATTTTATTGTTTTAAAATAAATTGTTAGTTGTTTATTTTTATTGATTTAGTTAAAATTGTGAATTAGTTAGTTAAATTTAGGAATGTAATTGTTTAATTTATAAATTTTAAATTAAAAATTGTGCACTTTGACCCCTCAAAATTATGCAAATTAGAAAAATATATATATTGGTTTAAAATAAATTGTAAGTTAATTTGAGTTTAATTATAAAAATCCACTTTGACCCTTTAAAGTATGACAATTAGAAAAATATAAAATTTATTTTATTGTTTTAAAATAAATTGTTAGTTGTTTATTTTTATTGATTTAGTTAAAATTGTGAATTAGTTAGTTAAATTTAGGAATGTAGTTGTTTAATTTATAAATTTTAAATTAAAAATTGTGCACTTTGACCCCTCAAAATTATGCAAATTAGAAAAATATATATATTGGTTTAAAATAAATTGTAAGTTAATTTGAGTTTAATTAAAAAAATCCACTTTGACCCTTTAAAGTATGACAATTAGAAAAATATAAAATTTATTTTATTGTTTTAAAATAAATTGTTAGTTGTTTATTTTTATTGATTTAGTTAAAATTGTGAATTAGTTAGTTAAATTTAGGAATGTAGTTGTTTAATTTATAAATTTTAAATTAAAAATTGTGCACTTTGACCCCTCAAAATTATGCAAATTAGAAAAATATATATATTGGTTTAAAATAAATTGTAAGTTAATTTGAGTTTAATTAAAAAAATCCACTTTGACCCTTTAAAGTATGACAATTAGAAAAATATAAAATTTATTTTATTGTTTTAAAATAAATTGTTAGTTGTTTATTTTTATTGATTTAGTTAAAATTGTGAATTAGTTAGTTAAATTTAGGAATGTAGTTGTTTAATTTATAAATTTTAAATTAAAAATTGTGCACTTTGACCCCTCAAAATAATGCAAATTAGAAAAATATATATATTGATTTAAAATAAATTGTAAGTTAATTTGAGTTTAATTAAAAAAATCCACTTTGACCCTTCAAAGTATGACAATTAGAAAAATATAAAATTTATTTTATTGTTTTAAAATAAATTTTTAGTTGTTTATTTTTATTGATTTAGTTAAAATTGTGAATTAGTTAGTTAAATTTAGGAATGTAGTTGTTTAATTTATAAATTTTAAATTAAAAATTGAGTACTTTGACCCCTCAAAATTATGCAAATTAGAAAAATATATATATTGGTTTAAAACATACTCAAAGCCATAAAAAATTAACACTGTAAACATTGGTATAAGAACATACTTTTATGATTGAGTTTTAGTTGATGATATTATTTTCTTGTTTTGTTTTGCCTTTTGAAATGATAGCCGCTTGAAATGGATCACGTCCGTTTGTTATTGTATTGGGGTGGTAGAATATTGGAAGGTACTGAATTCGGGATTAGTTACAGTACATCAGCTATAAAATCTTTGGTTGTCCATAGGGGAACAACCTTAGATGAATTAATTGAGATGATAAAACCGTGTATTCTTGAGAATGAGACTGATGGGAATTTGAAACTGAAGTGTAGGATGCCGATGGCACTTTTCGGGGCGAATTATAAATATACCCTATTTTCTATCGGGGATGACTCAGCATTAAATCAAGTACTTGAGTTACCACTTTACATACCCTCGCTTCTTGCTATTGAGGTGTATGTAGAGGTAGAACGAGCATTTGCTGATGGTTCGAATTTTTTCCCTGGAAGTGGTCATTTTACCAACTTATTGAGTCATTGTTTTAATCCGTACAGTAGCCAATCTGATGGCCAATTTTTTGGCACCTTCCCCCAAGCAGTCCAGTCTAATTATATTGTCCCACCCCCTTACATTCCAGAACAATATCATTCCCACAGTACTCCCATGCCGCACCCCCAATCTGATCATGATCAGGGTACCAGCTCTGGTCTTCCACATCACCATTATTCACCGACTAGTCCACCGCAACATGACACAAGTAATTATGGTGGTGAGTTTGATACAATTGATAGTCGGCATAATGTGTCAGAGGAAGAGTTAGATGCAGATGTTGCGTTTGACCCAGGCGAAGTTGTAGATGCTGGGCCTAGTGGGCAAGGTAGTAGAATCAACAATTGCCGTTGGAAAGGGATATTCCATTTTTCAATAACTTGGAATGGGGTGACGACGATGATATGGCAAAATACGAGCCGAAATTGCGGAAAAATTTTTGGACACCAGAGATTGACGAATTTCGTGTTGGTATGGTCTTTAAGGATAAGGAACATGTGCAGCAGGCCGTTAAATATTACCACGTGAAGAAAAACAAAGAGTTTCGTGTGTTAGAAACGAACAAAAAGGTCTGGTCAGTTCATTGTTTGCATGGATGCAGTTGGAGGTTGCGGGCGGGTAGGAAAAAAAGTCACAACATGTTTCAGATTACGTATTATGAAGGGCAGCACACATGTTTTTATAATCATACTGCTGTAGATCATAAAAATCTGGATTATGGACTCATTGCGAACCTAATACTTAGACAAGTCGAACAGGATCCAGAATTGAAAATTGGCGTGATTGTGGCTTACGTCAAGGAGTCTCAGGGATTCACCATCTCCTACCGAAAAGCTTGGATGGCTAGAGCTAAAGCCATCGAAACCTTGTTCGGAGATTGGGACGAATCTTATCAGAAGTTGCCGAAGTTTATGTTCGCGTTGCAACACTATAATCCGGGAACGATTGTCGAGTGGAGGACTGTGTCGACTGATATGCCTGCCTACAAGACGTTCGACATGGTATTTTGGGCATTCAAAGCTTCAGTTGACGGATGGCGTTATTGTCACCCCGTAATCACCATCGACGGGACGCACTTGTATGGTAAATACGAGGGAAAGATTTTAATCGCCATTGGAATGACGCCGTCTAACAAGTGCTATCCATTGGCTTTCGCCATCGTACCGACAGAGGACTACCGATGCTGGCGATGGTTCATCTACATGCTTAAGAGGCATATTGTCGAAAATCGCCTTGAGGTAACATTGATATCGAACAGACACGGCGGCATTACTAGTGCGGTTGACAGTATTTAGCTTAATCAACAAAATGAGCCTGTCCGACATCATCGATTTTGTTTGCGTCACCTTTGCAACAATTTCAACAAGATTACTAAAAATCAGCATCTCAAAGATCTTGCTTGGAATGCGGGTGCTGCGACACAAATTCGAAAATATAATGCTATCATGGAAGAGATCAAAAAAATTGATGTTCAGGCGCATGCATGGTTGAGCAGTCATCCACCTTATAAATGGACCAGGGCACACGACGATGGTAAGCGTTGGGGAGTGATGACGACCAATTATGCAGAGGTATTTAACAACTGTTTGAAGGGTGCAAGAAATGTTCCAATTATTGCATCCGTGAAGATTACGTTCTACAGGATGGTTAAATACTTTGATATTGGTTGACAACAAGCTCTAAAGGACTCGGCCGATGGTTATGTATATGTTAAACACGTCATTGAGAAAATACTGAAATCTCAAGCCAAGTTTAAAACATACTAAGTTCAAATATTCAATCGGTAATTTATTATTTTTTAATTATTTTCATGTTACATATAACCGCAGCGACACATATTTAATGTAATATAATTTTTTTTTCTAGAAAGAACATGATCTACCACGTGAAAACTAGAAAGACTCTCATTGGGGGCCTGATCGCTCATGAAGTCACATTAGGTGATGACGCTAATTACACATGTGGAAAGTATAAAATTTGGCGATATCCGTGCTCTCATATGCTTGCGGCCACCGAGTATAGTGGAGTTGATGCATTTCGCTATATTGCAGCTGAGTACACAATGACAAACCAATTGATGGCATGGGAGTCATCGTTTCGCCCGATTATTCACGAGGACTACTGGCCAGAAACCAATTTTCCGAACCTGATTCCAGATCATGACAGACTTCGGGTTGTCATCGTGATCGACCAAATTCCACTCGCATTCAAAACGAGATGGATCAATCGCGGAGAATAATGACAAATCGTTGTGGTTTATGTTCTCAAACTGGACATGATAGGCGGAGGTGTCCATCCCGACCCCGTCATACGCCCAATTAATCTTGTTGGTTCATTATAATTATGTTTATGCTACTTCATTTGTTTGTTATGTCAACTTTTATATATTATAAATTCCATGCACACATTTCTTCATGATCAATGCTATATTTTGTTTATAAATGTCATTAAATTTTAATTTCATACTAACAAATTTACCACAAGTGTTGACGGACCAAATTTCAGCTATGTCAATCCCTGGACCCGAAGATGTTTCAGTTCTACATATGCAAGCGCAACATAGGTCTGAAGTAGTATGGGCAACACAGGTAAATATTTAGGCTATTGCATTATATTAATTTTTATATTTCAGTTTTTAAAAAATTTAATGTTATTTATTATGTCTTATTTAATGTTTCAGGATATTCATTCTCTTGACTGTCCTGGATCCGATGGAGGAGAATGGAGAGAAAACGTTCCCCCTCAAATTATACAATTGATAGAATCAGTCGGTTTCTATGGCCCGTTCAGGTTGTGGCCGAAGCGATTGGATAGAGCTCTCATAACTGCATTGGTAGAGAGATGGCGTCCGGAAACCCACACTTTCCATCTACCCATCGGGGAGATGACCATCACATTACAGGACGTTGCCGTCTTGTTGGGGTTACCCGTGCATGGGAAGCCGGTTATCGCCAATGAGCCAGCGCGAGCGGGACCCGAATGGCAAGCACTTTGCCTCCAGCTCCTTGGAGTAGTGCCACCAGAGGCACAGATTAGGAATGGGTGTTTGAAGCTCAAGTGGTTACGGAACACCTTTGTCGAAGTTCCTGAGGATGCCGACGAGGAAGTCATGCATTGCTACGCATGTGCGTATTGCTTGCTTATACTTGGCCAGATGTTGCTTCCTGATAAATCGCTACCTCCCATTGCTTGGTGACTTGACACCTAGCGTCAAGTATAGCTGGGGTAGTGCGACGCTTGCAATCCTCTACCGCGAGCTATGTAAGGAGTCGAAGGCCAACACGAAAGACATAGCCGGTTGTCTATTTTTGTTGGAGTGTTGGGCCTGGGAGCGGTTGCCGAGACTTCGACCTGAAGTTATCCATGAACCCCAGTATGACATCGCAATCGCAGAGCTGGACTTCGGTAATGGTGTGATGTTCCCAGCTGCTCCAAGAGGTGCTTGGTAACTAATTCGTATTTTATTTTTAATTTCATTTACCATGTAATAAATATTTATTTATGGATATTAAACTTATGATTTATATGTTTGTTGTACAGGTGGACTCTCGAATTCAATTTAGAAAACTTGCCGATGCATGTTCTAGCGGTGTATCGCGATCAGTTAGATCGCTTGCAGAATGACGAGGTTACTTATTTATTTATATCAAAATTTAAATAAATTTATTTCTTTATTTATTTAAATAAATTTATATTTTGTTTTGACAGGTTATTTGGATGCCCTATATCTTGTCGACTTTGCCTCCATATACTACAGATGGAGAAGATATATGGATAGCATCGCTACCTCTCATTTGTTTCGAGGTCATCAAATACACGTATCCCCTGCGCGTGCTACGACAGTTTGGTTATCGCCAAGGGGTTCCTCAGCCGGTAATTATGGATCGGGACTTGCACAAAATGACTCGGCGATGATACTTTGGTGTAAACTGGACTGAGAAGCACCACGCACATATAGTTGCGTGGAATAGACGACGAGCACCAGATGTGCGCAGATTTCAGCAAGGGATAGGGGTTGAC
Organism: Eucommia ulmoides; assembly: GCA_016647705.1. Taxonomy (NCBI): domain Eukaryota; kingdom Viridiplantae; phylum Streptophyta; class Magnoliopsida; order Garryales; family Eucommiaceae; genus Eucommia; species Eucommia ulmoides. The sequence continues at coordinate 491,921 of JAENRU010000488.1, forward strand.
CAAGGATACATGGATTGGTATTGGAGAATCACACGAAGGATCTTGGTCAACCCGGTGTACCGACCTGAGTTTGGGTATCTAGCAACGGGAGGACGAGTTGTGTTAGAAGTATGGCCCCCATTTGACTGTACCATCTGTTTAGTTATATGAGTTTGATTATGTTGTTATTATTCATGTATTAATTCACCAATTATATGTGTTTCCTAGGATACGGAGGTATCAAACCTGATACGCTTGAGTGATCTAACTCTGCGGTCAGGTACTGCGGAATCAGGTATTGCATTGGCTCATGCCATCAATGATGGCACCATTGGGAGGATGCACCGAGGAGTACTACGCTATGTGGCACCTGACGTTCCTCCATACGTCCATCACAATGCGTAACTCTCCTCTATGCTTGTTTGATATTCGTTATGAAGATGGAAGTAGTTTGGCTGGTCCCAATTTGTTTCATGAAGCAGCTATTGAGTTTTTCAAGGATCTATATTCGTCTACCCAGGTTTCTTATTCGAACACTGTCTTTGATTCCATTCCACGCATAGTAACGGATATGGATAATGCCATGTTATTGGCTCCTTTCTCGATGGAGGAAATTAAAGAGGCCATGTGGTCCATACCCATTGATGGTGCTCCAGGTATCGATACGTCACTAAACAACATTGTAAATCTATACAACACATATAGTAATTTCATCTGATAGGGATACACCGTCCCGAATATAAAAACAATCAAACAAATCCCTTAAACCTCACTTAGATTTCATCTCTGATATCTCGTCTCAAAGACTCCTTTGCATGACCCGCATAACTCTATCTAGCGCCAGTAGGGGACCGATTGACTCCTAGCTATTGCACCTGCGAGTGTACTGCCTTCTTAGTAAAAATATTTTTTTATAATAAAGCTTATTCTACAACATCTAAATGGGATCAAGCGGAAGTACATAAATACAACATAACTCGTAAAATCTCCAATATAGAAACAGGGAAAATAAAGTGACATAATTAAGTTCCATTCACATCCAACTAATATAGAAATCATATTAATCATCATGATAATAAATATCAAACCAGCCAAAATACGTAAAACACCATATCTCAAATACACACGCTGGCCAGCCCTAGTGTCGTTTTAACCTCACGATTGGGAGTTACAACGGTACCGTAACATCCGTAGGAATGCCTTCCTACAAAATATCCACACCCCTTTTTGGGGAGAAATATAATCCACACCCCTTACGGGGAGAAATATCCACATCTCTTGGGAAGAATCCACACCCCTTACGGGGAGAAATATGATCCACACCCCTTTCGGGGAGAACAACTATGGTATCGTCAAAATCATTAGTATAGTTAAAAACCCACATCCCTTACGGGAAGAAATACATTTTCACACCACATCGTCGAATCACTACGTCTATCTCTTTTCTTCAAAACCAACTTTTAAATCCAAAATCATAGTTCACACTTTCTTTAAAGAAAATGTCTGATTTTATCAAAATCACTTTTCCACCTTTTATTTTTAGAAAATCAGGCATTTTTTATTTGAAAAACAGATGTTTTTTATTCTCTTTTAAAAACACCATCTGATTTCACCTAATCCAACAAAAATTTATTTTCCACTTCTTTTCGAAAATCATCGAAATCTTTCAAAAATTCAATTTACCAGCTCTCCCAAATCCTACTTGATCCATATCATTTATATACATAGAAAAATAGATTGGCAAGAAAACAGTACACTCACCTCGATATCTGTTTTACAAAACTGACACTGACCACACTCTATCTGGACGTCGGTGCCTACGAACCTAATAGTGACAGAGCCTAAATTAATATCTTATCCAAAACATCCTAATCATGCAATACAGACCCTATATTTCAAATCGTTACTATTTTACGTACCACGTAATTAAAATTAATTAATCGTTACAAAATTATTACGATTTTAGGATTTGTAACGCTAAATAAAATTTAATTTAACGAAAATTAATAATCGAATGAAATTTCACCTGTTTCCGAATCTTTTGACGATCATGAGATGGGTTTTGGATTTTCCTGGGGTGGTTTCTGCAAATTCCCCATTTTCGTTTTTGTTTTTCTCTTTTCTTCCTTCTTTTTTCTTTCTTCTTTGTTTTTTTTTTTTTCCGGTTCTGTTTGGTTTCAGTTGCCGGTCGCCGACGACCTTCATTCGCCGTCGATCAACACACATACACACTATAGCCACCACCGTTTCTGTTTCTGCTCTGCTTCATCCAGTATGGCAACACACACCCACGCCGGAACATATCTCCACCAAACCGAAGCCACCTTCTCTCTCTCTAACTTTCCAATCGGCCAACTTCGATCACCCCCCTGCATCCACGACGGCGAACGACATGCATCCACTCACCGAACGACGGCGATCACATACCCATAATTTGATCAGGGCCACCACCCACACCGGACTGCACCCCCTTGCTGGCGAACCTTTCCCTCTATTTTCTCTGTTTTTGTTTGGAATCCACCGGCACACACACACACCCTTAGTTGATCACCCACACACAACGAAACATCCTCACACACGTTGTTGATCTCCGGTTGATCAACGGCGACGACACACACCCATGCCGGAGCAACGACGACGATCCGAACCCACCATCCCGAACCTTCTCCTCTCTCTCTCTCGATTTTTTGATTTCTTCTTTTGAGGTGCTCCCCTAAGGAATTACATGCATGTGCATATATATATGCATGGCTGGGTTTTGATTATTTCATACCACGTCGCCCACTCCTGATTCCCCTGTCTCCGGCGCCTTCACGGCACACACGGGATATGTATATATATATATACATATTCTTTTAATCAAAATATCCTTTCCTCCCCCCAATTTTCTTAAAATCTCATTTTTCGGTTCAATTTTACATTTAATACTTTCTTAAATTGCAATTCCACCCCAACAAAATTTTAATTCAAAAGTTAAATGCCAATTTTAGATTGAATGTTTTCTAAATTTACAAATTGACCCCAAAACTTTTTAAATCAAATAATAAATTACGCCACCTACCCCGTTATTTTTGAAACATTTAAGATACGACTAAAAAAAATCAGGGTCTTACAACGCCACTGATACGACAAGCGCAGACACGGATGGTTTTCAACTCGTTCGAAAGAAAAATGCAAGAGTGAAGGTTCCAGAGTCGATTGGAGGTATATCCAAGACTTTGGGAATGGTAACACGTCATCAATTAAAGTTTAATGACCGATTCCATTTTGTTTTGGAATTGTAGGGGTATCGAAAATCCGAGTACCCTTGCTAGACTAAAACGAATAGTGAAGTCTTTGAAAGTTTCATTTGCCGGAGTTATTGATCCATGGATTGATGAATCTAACATGGGAAGAGTAAATAAAGGTTTCAAGTTCCATAACGCAGTCTCTAATCAAGGTGAGTTGGGTAAAATTTGGGTTTTATGGAAGAATAACCTGGAAGTCCAAATTGTTCGTTCGTACCGTCAATTTATTGCCTGTAAGTTATCTTGGTTAAACTTGGAGTTTTTGATTGTGGTGGTTTATGCTAGTTGCTATCAGATTGACCGTAGAATTCTTTGGGAGGATCTTCTCATTACTACTAACTCGGTCTCTATTTTGATAATTTGGGGGGTGATTTTAATGTTGTTCAAAGTACATCAGAGAAGTTGGGTCGTTTAACCCCTTCTTGGAGTGCTATGCAAGAGTTTAATATTTGTATTAATTCAGCTGGTCTTGTGGAGCCCCCGTTCACGGGGTCGACTTTTACTTTTTGTAACAATCGTCAAGGGCTATCTTGACAATATTCTCGGTTGGACAGAATCCTGGTTTCGCCCTCGATTTGTAACTCGTTCGATGGTCGGGTTGAGCATTTGGAACGTATTAATTCGGACCACTGCCCGCTAATTCTACACTCATCGTCTTTTTCATACAATGGTCTGAAACTATTTCGGTTTCAACGAATGTGGACGTTGCATGAGGATATTCTTGAAGTGGTCAAATGTGCATGGAATGCTTCTCATCAAAATCCTTTGGTTCGTCTAAGTCTTAATATCAAATCGGTGAGGGAGGCTCTTAAAGTGTGGAATGCCCAAACTATTGGGAACATTTTTGTTGAGTTAAATTCTTGGAAGGATAGGGTGGAAGCTTATGATTCAATGCTTCAAACCAACTGGTCTCAAGGAGTTTCGAACGTATTTGATCACGCTACCACAGAATATAACAATCTTCTTTTGAAAGAGAAAGTCTTTTGGAAACAAAAATCTCATGAGCATTGGCTAGCAGAGGGAGATAGTAATTCTAAATTCTTCCATACGTCCGTCACAATGCGTAACTCTCCTCTATGCTTGTCTGATATTCGTTATGAAGATGGAAGTAGTTTGGTTGGTCCCAATTTGTTTCATGAAGCAGCTATTGAGTTTTTCAAGGATCTATATTCGTCTACCCAGGTTTCTTATTCGAACACTGTCTTTGATTCCATCCCACGCATAGTCACGGATATGGATAATGCCATGTTATTGGCTCCTTTCTCGATGGAGGAAATTAAAGAGGCCATGTGGTCCATACCCATTGATGGTGCTCCAGGTATCGATTATCTCTCTTCTAGTTTTTTCCAATATTCTTGGGATATTGTGAGTAAGGATATTTGGGAAGCAGGTAATTATTTTCTTAAAGGAAATTCCCTCCCTACGGCTCTCTCTAGCACATTATTGGTCCTTATTCCTAAGACGTCTCAACCTGCATCTCTCAAAGATTTCCGCCCGATCAGTTTATGTAATATTTGCTATAAAATCTTTTCTAAGGCTTTATCTACAAGATTGGCGTCTCTCCTCCCAAAATTAATTTCTGTTCAACAACATGATTTTGTTAAAGACAGGTCCATCGTCGAAGCAATTGGGCTAGCCCAAGAGCTTGTCAAAGATTTGAGCAAGAATATTCGTGGTCTTAATGTTATGCTCAAGCTCGATATGGCTAAAGCTTATGATCGTATTGAATGGAATTTTTTAATTGAGGTGCTTAATCGATATGGTTTTAGCTCAGGATTTATTGTTGCTGCCTCTAGTTGTTTTGACTCGACTTATTTCTCAGTGGTGTTTCAGGGGGTCTATAAAGGTTGGTTTCCTGCTTCTAGAGGATTGCGTCAAGGCAATCCTATTTCTCCCTTATTATTTATTTTGGCTCAAGAGGTTCTTAGTCGGAATATCTATCAATCCATGATAGATGGTGGGGTCCATCCTTTTGTAACTAAAAGATGTTGTCCTCTAGTTTTCCACTTGATATTTGCAGATGATACCCTCATTTTCTGCAATGGAAGTTCTCGCAGTATTAGAAATCTAATGAAGGTGCTTGAAGAGTATCAATTAGCCTCCGGTCAGCTTGTGAGTGCTCCAAAAAGTAATTTCTATTTACATCATAACTGTCCTAATACGCGTCGTTAGGCTATTGGTCTGTCCACAGGTTTTAGTCAAGGGGGTTTTCCTTGTACTTATCTTGGAGTGCCCCTTACCTACGGCCATTTGAAAGCAATTCACTTTGCTGGTCTTATCGAGAAAGTGTCCAAGAAAGTTGATGGGTGGAAAGCTAAGCTTCTTTCTAGTGGAGGTAAACTTATTCTGCTAAAGCATGTTCTATCTTCATTCCTTTTTCATCTTTTAGCATCCACATGTGTTCACAATAGCATTTTGGTAGATATAGAATCCATGTTTGCGAACTTCTTTTGGGGTCACTCGGATTCAGGAAAGAAAAGGCACTGGGTGGCTTAGCAGAAAATCTTTCAAGATACCTCTATAGGTGGTCTTAGTCTTCGGAAGCTTAAAGATATGAAGAAGGCTTTCTCTCTCAAACGGATTTGGTCTTTGTTGAAAGGAAATTCTCTCTGGTGCGACTTTATGCGATCTAAATATACTAAAAATCTTCCGTTATCTCTGTGGACAGATCAAATTGGGAGTTCTAAAATATGGAAAGATATTTTGTCGGCTAAAAATATTTTTCTGCAATTTTCAAGATGGAAAGTTGGCAATGGCGAGATCACTAGCTTTTGGCATGATGATTGGGGATTTGGTATCCTAGCTAATGATCTTCATTTTACCAACTCGTTGTCTTCTATAAAAATATTTTTACAGGACGAGGAATGAAATTCCCCAGATCTGGAGAATGATGTTCAGGATTTTTTGGAAAGCTCCCTCTCTATTTTATCATCGAAATTTGATTCTCTCAACTGGATCCCTAGCAAAAATGGTGTTTTCTCTATCAAATCTGCTTGGAGAGCTATTAGCGACGATGTAATACCAATTGATCATTATTCTAATCTTTGGAGTTTACGTGTTCCTTTGAAGATTAAGATTTTCATGTGGCGGCTATTGAAGAACAAACTTGCGGTGGATGATATCATTCAGAAAATGAGAGTTCTTTTGGTGTCCGGTTGTCGTTGCTGTTTCTTTCGATCAACTGAGACTATTCAACAACTTTTTCTAGATAGTGAGGTTGCTGCTAAGGTTTGGCGGCATTTTAGCTCATTCTTTAATATTCCTTTTATTCCTCAACCTTTAATCCACCGTATTAAGTTGTGGTGGAGTAGGCTAAAGGGAGTTCTCAGTTTCATAAAATAGGGGCGTTGATCCCGTCGCTGATCTGTTGGGAGATTTGGTTGAATCGGAATTGTGCTATCCATGATAAAGTTTCTATGTCTAATAAATGGATTATTACCAAAGTCAGAAATTGGATTAAGGCGCTAAGCCCTTTGATTAAATCTACATCGGTTTCTTCTTCTTTTGGGACTCATTCTCTGGCTCTATTGGGCTGTCTGATTAAGCAGGTAATTCGTCTTCGGCCCCTGATCTGTCGTTGGACCTGTTCGCCCGAGGGGAGCTTCAAACTTAATGTCGACGGTGCTTTAAAGAGGGAGACCATGACGGCTTCTTGTGGAGGTGTTGTGCATGACAGTAATGGAACTATTATCTGAGCGTTCTTCTCTCCCTTTTCAGTTAGTTCGAGTTTCCTAGCTGAGTTCCACGGTTTGTTCTTGGGGATTCAGGAGGCTCTTCGTTTGGGCCAGCTTCTCCTTCGGGTAGAAAGTGATTGGTTAGCCCTGGTTTATTCAATCAAGAAGGATAGTCCAATCTGGTCGATTGCTCATCTCTGGAACACGGTTCGGTTTTGGATTCTTTCATTTGACATTCAGATTTTCCATGTTCATCGAGAGTGTAATTTTGTTGTTGATCGTCTGACTAGTATTGTTTCATCTAGCCCTTTGTTTTTTCCTGTAGGGAGCCCCTTACCCTCCCGACGTAATTTCTTATGCTCGTGAGGATCAAGAGGATCTTTCCCGCCTGAGGTTGTAACTTTTTCCACATTTTATATAAAGAGTTCCTTTTTTAAAAAAAAAAATGAAGAAATACTTTGATCTCTCAAATTATACATTTGGAGAGATCCAGACCGTATATTATTTTTAATTATTGTGTGAAATGCACACTATTTATAATATAGATCAAATTATTTAGGAGAAGTTAATTATATATATATTAAATTTCATAATTTAAATAACATAATTAAAATAATATTAGAAAAACACGAGTAATTTTATTGTTTGGTTTTTGAATTGTTGAAAAATGTTGGGTTTTTTGGGTTTAGAAGTGTGTGTGTGTGAAATCTTTATGTTTGAATGTGTTATGTTATATTATTCTAAGGGTTGGATTTCTGTAGAAAGAAAAGTAATGAACCATTGGCCAACTCAAAAAGGTTAATTTACTTCCTTTTTTTCAATTGATTTCTTCACGATTTTTACAAAAAAAGAAAATTATATAAAAAAAAATATTAAATTAGTATTTTTAGTGACCTATAATATCTAAGATTTTATTTTTCATTAACTATTTTTTTTTAATCTTTATAAATTAAAAAATTGGATAAAAATAGCAAAAATATTTGTTTTAGTAACTTATATTCTAGTTATTTTCAAACTAATTATCAACATAACACTATATAAATTTTTTTTTACTTTTTTTCAAAAAAGAAAAAAAGAAAATCAACGGAAAATTAATCTTCATGTAAAATATACTCTATATAGTTACAGATACACTTTTCTTCTACAAATCCCCATATATATATATATATATACAGAGAGAGAGAGAGAGAGAGAGAGTATATCTATCTATATTAGAAAAGCTTGCTTGATCCACTTGGTAAACTAGAGTTGGCATCATCCCTCATTTGGGAAAGACTCCTCCCAAGTTGCAGAGCCACCTTCATCTCAAACAACTCTCCATTCTCTCTCCTTTCATACTCTCTCTCCTCCAAATTTGACTCTATGAACTCCTCCATGTACCTAAAGAACCCTGCATTCCCTCTATACATCTCCACCACCATCCCCACCTGCACACCATGCTCCAATGTGTTGACTGCACTTGCTAGGGCCCCACCGACCACCCCGAGAACGGTAGCCCACCACCCTCCAAACCCTAAAAGGGCCGATCCAATGGCTGCAAGGCCAGTTAGGGTTGGACCGGCAATGGCCAAGATCTTGTTAAGCCTCATTTTATCCTCACCCAACCTCAAGTAGCCTTCTTTATCACTCTTTATAACCCTAACCATCTCCCTCAATTCCTCCTCCAACTTCAAATTCCAACCATTTTTTCCACTTTCCAAATTTACCCTTTCCGCCTTTTTCCGATCGTGTTTAGGCCACCAAATCGCGGGCTCCAATTTCGCTGGAAATTTCTCGAGCATAACGCCGATTAGGGGCAGCGGGTAGGCCTTGTCTAGGGCCAAAACCCTCTCCATTGCTTCATTCACATCGCTCTCACAAGGGTAAGTTTGGTGTTTCCTACTCAATAACGAGGTTTTGATTTGTTCATGCAATTGCTTGAACAATCTAGAGGCATTCCTTTGCTCCTCAACAAGTTGGGATGGTTGGATCTTGTTCATGATCACAAGCATCCCAGTGGCTGCCATGTACAAGATTGTAGAGGAGAGTTTTAGGGCAAGTGTAGAGGATCCGGCACCGGCGCCAGTAGTCGCGGCAATCCCTGCAATTGTAGATGCAAAGAGAGTGATTGTGTTGATAGATGTCAAGAGGAGGGTATTCCAGTTGTTCCTTTGTTCTCCAATGTTCCTGTGAATCTCAAACCTATCTCCAATCACCTCCAAAATTGCATACATTTTTTCCAAAACCAAAGGGTCTGGAAAATTCGGGTCCTTGTTTGCAAAAATAGATTTTTTCTCTTTTGGTTTATAAGTTCCATTTGAGTACAAGTGATCAAATGAAGCTTGTACGGAGATAGAATTGGTTGGCCGGAGCTTTGGGAAGTAGTTGTTGCCGGTGGCCAAAACAAGCCCTCTTGATGATCTCCGGTTGATCATGGAAGAACAAAAACTGGGTTTCGAGGTAGAAAAACTTGAAGATTGAATCATTGCCATAATCCACTTCTTGTTTTCCTTAGGGTATAAAAAAAATGTTGGGTTTTTAGGGTTTAGAGAGAGAAAGAGAGTTTGTGTTTTGTTTGGAGATTTAGAATTTTGATATATGGGTTTTGAAGGTGTTTATGATATATATATATATATGCGATGGGTGGGTGGGTGGGTTGAATTAGTGAAGATGGAAAAGAGAAATCTGAAATGGTCTATTGTTCAAAGGGTTGAACAATATTGCAAGGAACTTAGTCTTTAGAGTATATAATATAGTGTAGATATATTAAGGGATGAAGTCAAGTTGAGATCTTGTAATGCTCCTTGTGTTTTCTTTGGGGTTGATTGTAATGCTCCTTTTGAGTATTTGGTGTGTTTGTAGAGGGACTTGTTGAGTCTTGCGGACTACATTGCTAGTTCGTATGATTAATAACAAGGGAAACTCTTTCCCTTATTAATATATAATATAAATTGCCTTAAAAAAAACTGTTAGTTTCAAACTTATTGGGTTAGATTGCACCCCCTCAATTATGCCATAATTTTTAATTTTTAGTCCTTACAAGTACAAGTTTTTGTCTAATTGGCCCTCCAAATTGTGTTATAGGTTTCAATTGTCAAACTTTTTTAATCCTACTTTTTTGTGTTTTAATGGTGATTCATAGGTCCATACTGTATACCAAGGTATCCCTACCTCATTTTCTATTTTTAACAAAACTCTCATTTCATTATTAGATAATATTTTTTGTTAAAAAAAAAAATTAAAAAAATCACTGTTGTCGCTACCATCACCTACCACCGTCATTGCCACAAAAAAACATTACAACCACAACAAATTTTTTAAAAAAAAAATATATATGTATTTATTCTAATATAAAAAAAAATAGAATCTAATTTTTTATAATTTTTTTGGGTAAGCGTTGTTTATATAAAATAAGAAGAAGGGTCTCTCTTACTACATAGTACAAGCATACCATGTAGTCCTCACACCAGAAAAAATTTATATTTTATGCACACTCACAAACCTAGAGAAGAGACTAATTGTCCAAAACAGGGGAACCCACTTATAGTGCCCACATCCTAGCACCAAACATGGGGTCCTTGGTTGAACACTACAAAATATAAGACACCCAATAATAGACAACGCATCTAACATTTTTTTTCAATAGACAAATATTATATATAAAATGAGGGAAATGGTCTTTTTTACTACACGATAACAAGTTGTCGTGTAGCCTGCAAGACCCCAAACTAACAAAATACACCAATCATTTGCAGACAAGGACCCAATGTTTAAGCCCAATTAGTGCCTATATCGTAGCACCGATCGTTCTTTATGCCCAAATTGGCCAATCAAAATAAACAAGTTACACATCAAAATTATAAACAATAGCTAAACAACATATCTAAACAATATGGGGGTGGGTGGGTTGAATTATTGAAGATGGAAAAGAGGAGTGAAATGGTCTATTGTCGAAAGGGTTGAACAATATTGTAAAACTTAGTCTTGAGAGTATATAATATTAGTGTACGGGGCTGAAGTCAAGTAGAAAGAATGAAAAGGAGGAGCCCACACGGACATGGAAACTTGTTGAGGAACATGTAATTCACGTTTTTACTGTTGTTTTCAAAGTATGCAATGTCTACCATCAATTCGGTGGTCGGTAGTGTTTTGGGTAAGATTTACGGGTGTTTTATAAATATTTTGGAAGATCTTATAATGCTCCTTGTGTTTTCTTTGGAGTTGATTGTAATGTTCCTTTTGAGTATTTGGTGTGTTTGTAAAGGGATCTATTGTGTCTTGCGGGCTACATAGTTAGTCCGTAAGATTGATAGCAACAGAGACTCTTCCCCTTTTATTAATATATAATATAAATTGCCTATAAAAAAAATGTTGTTTTCAAACTTATTGGGTTAGATTACATATTGATCCCTCAATGCCAAAAATTTTAGTTTTTAGTCCTTAAAAGAACAAGTTTTTGTCTAATTGGCTCTCAACTTGTGTTATAGGTTTCAACTATTAAACTTTTTTTAATCTTACTATTCTTTATTTTAATAGTGATTCAAAAGTCCATGCCGTGTATATCAAGGTATCCCTACCACATTTTCTATTTTTAAAGAAACTTTCGTTTCATTATTAGATAATATATTTTGCTAAAAAATTCTCAATTATTTTCTGTCACATAAAAAATCAAGGCCGTCGACCATTGCCTACCACCGCCACTTCCACAAAAAAACATTACAACCACAACTAATTTTTTGAAAAAAAAATATATATGTATTCGTTCTAATATAAAATAAAAAATTATAATCTAATTATTCATAAAAAATAAAAATAAAATAAAAATTGGTGAGTATTATTTATATAAAATAAGGGAAAGGGTCTCCCTTACTACACGGTACAAGCATACCATATCATTCGCAAACCACACAAAATATATAGTTTATACATAGCCACAAACCCAAGGGAGAGACTAATTGTCCAAAATAGGGGAATCCACCTAGTACCAACATCCTAGCACCAAACATCGGGTCCTTGAGTCGAACACTACAAAATATAAGACACCCCTAATAATAGACACCACATCTAACATTTATTGAACACCAAACAAGATAAAAATCAACTCCCAAAAGGCAGATGATTCAGATGCAAAATCCTAGCACAAACCAATGTTGTTGTCGAATTTCTACTATTCTCTCTTTCTTCGAAAGATTGGGAAAATTCTCTTACTGGTGTTTTCTCTGGATAAATTTACCTCTTTTTTTTTTCGATAGGCTCCTGATAAACTTACCTTTGTGTCTAGAAAAGGCACATATTATACATTTCTTCATGTAGCTCGCAAGATCCCAATCAACTGTCCATACACACCACCTTAAAATCCACCAATGTTTTTATTTTTTATTTTTTATAAGCAAAGTTATATTCAATAGGGAAAACCCCGGGCTACATAGTAGCAATACAATGAAACGTATTTAGTGACCAAAAGGTGGTCACTAAATACCACAACTGCCCAACTAAACCAACACGAGACTCATAGAATAGACCCTTACAATTAGCTAGATAAGAGAAAACAAAAAACCAACATAGCACAATATTAATTTGGCTCAACTGCAGTGAGCACAAACGATGGACCAAGCAATCATCCAAGTTCCTTCCACCTCAAGCAGTAAGATGTCTTGCTAAAACCCATTCAAAAATGTGGATATTCTATTGCATCCCATATATCTCCAAATAGAAAATTAAACAGAATCAACTCAAAGGAGTTGTTGATTCTCCTCAATTCTTCACTCTTGGTGCCAACCAACGCAAAATTACAACAATTACTAAATTCCTAGAAAAAACGCTTGAGCCGCATCAATTACTTTCTGAATCACTGACTGCTCAAAAAAAATACTTCAGCAAAAGACTTCTTCGCCTTACCATTTTGCAATTAAATGATAAATATTAATACACCCAGACAGTTAAGGATTTCTTTTTCCCTTTCTTTTTGGGAATTAAGAACAACTTATTTTTAGTCACCACTCCTCCAAGGACAGAGAATATCTCATCAATTTCATCCAAACCTTTATCAGAGTATCCATGAGTTGACAAACTTTTATCTTTGACTCCTCGAACTAGATTTACTGATACCGATTCAACAGTGTCTGCTGAATCAAAATTTACTTCATCCTCAAACACTTTTCTTTGATCAAGGCCCAAAGTAAAATCATCCTCCCTCTTCACAAAATCTTCAAGTCAATCCTCACAAACAGAAATTGGAGTTTCTCAAGGTTTAGAGACTACATCTACAACGTCTTTTCTAACTTCCACCCCATTTACCACAACTTCTTTGTAAGAAATATGTTTAATGGAATCAATAAAGTTCATATTATTTTTCACCCCATTGACCATTTGCAAATGATTGAGATGGCTTCCGATAGTAGCATCGAGTTCTTCTTTAATGTTAATATTGTACGTTTTACCTTCACAATTAACCAAAAAGTTCTCATCGATAAAATATTTTGTATTAAAATTGATAATAATTCTACCCTTATCGCGTACTTGGACAAGGGAATCCTCAATAGGAAGAAGATCGTCATCATTCTTCCTTTCCACATTTTTCCTCTCAAAACTCCTGCGGTTAGACGGTCCAAAAGCTGCAAAACGAACTTTCAACTTTGTTCTAAAAGTAACTAATCCATCAAGGACTCTTATAGCCCTTTGAGTTTCAAGAAGAGTAGCAAATCTCACAAATCCAAATCTAGAATTCGTGACAACTCTTCTCTTGGTTGGTATGAACACGTCTAACACACAACTATGCCATGGAAAGACTCGCTTAAGCCAATTACTATTAACTCTCTCCGAAATAATATCCGCAAAGTAGTTCGCCTCTGTTCCGAATATCTCTCCTTTGTTGACTGCTAATTCACGTCCACACATCCACACAGGAAGTTAAACTAATTCCATTCGGGATACGTGGTTGTCTCTTCCCCTAACAAGTATTTTTTTGCAAGTTCAAATTCCTGATCTTGCAGAAATCCTTTAACTACTTTAACTCAAGCGGATCTTATCACTTGAACTACACTATATTAGTTAGTTAGAACCAAGATGGATGACAAACATCAAACCACCTTAACTTCCTCCACTTAAAAGTCACCTTGGTCGGATTTTATGACCCAACCCAAAAAAAAAAAAAAATTGAATGTAATTAGAAACATAAATTGAAAAAAAAAAAAAATAGAGTGAAATTTTGAATTAGATCACACTATACTTCTCGAAAATCCAAAATCGGTGTATTATATAAAAATTACTAAAATATTAGAGTCAAAATCACTTTAGTGACATTTGATCGAATTTCATTACTATAAACTAGGCTGTAAACGAACCGAGTTGTTCATGAACAGCTCGGGCTCGACTCAAAAAAAGTTCGTTCGAACTCGTTTATTAAAATAAACGAGCTGAACTCGAACTCCAAGAAATGATCATTTAATAAACGAGCCGAGCTGAGTTTGTTCGGGAGCTACTCATTTGTTGTTTGCGAACAAAGCCAAAACGAGCCGAGTCTGTTCGCGAGCTCATTTTCATGTTCGCGAACACTAAAATATTGTTTATTTATTATATATAGAGACTCATTATTTGTAAATTTATATTGATTATTTATAATTTTTTTATTTTGTTTCGCTCATTATTTAAATATTTAAATTTTGTCCCATGGATGGGACCTTCGATCAGGAGGCTCCCCTTGATCGATTGAAGGGTGAAAGCACAAACTCTTCCTTTGACTTGAAGTCGGCTACCGATACTACTAAAGGTGATTGTCCTGTTTTGATGTTAAAGGATAGAATGTTCTTCCTATTTGATGACTCCTTTGCGGCCGCGAGCATGGGTCTGACCTTTTGTGGTAACCTCCATCATGTTCCCTTTTAAAGGGCTAAAAAGTGGTATTTGCTCGGTTGTAGAATTTCAGGTTGTATAGATTTTTTTAAAAAAAATTATAAATAACTAATTTTATTAAAAAATTATATTATTGATGTAGTTCTTAAACATTAAAATTTAATTAATAAATATTTATAAAAAAATAAAAAATAAAAATAAAAAAACTTGAAAAAGCTTGCAAACAACTCGATTATTAAACAAATCAAACTTGAACATAAGGTTTCATGCTCGGCTCGAACTCGAATAATTTAAAAAATAAATTAACCAAGCTTGAACACTTAATACTCGGCTCGGCTCGGCTCGTTTACAGATAGATTGCATATGTAATTATTTTTAATTTAAAATTTATGAATCCTTCCAAGATTTATTTATTTATTTATTTATTGTTAAAGAACATAAAATAATTAAAATATTTTTTAATTTATATTATAAATGGACTTGAGATATTATTTTTTGTTAATAAAATGACTAAATTTTATTAAATTACTTGTGAAGCAAATCTTAACCATTTAATTGTAGAAATATTTTCATCCATCAAAAACTATACACTTGGAGAAATCTTATAACATTTTTAGTTATTTTGTGAAATGCACCCTATTCATAATATAAATCAAATTATTTAGGAGAAGTTAATTAATTATATTCAAGGTCATTCGCTAGATAATTGTCGTAGGAAAAACCCAATACTTCGCAAGGAGAATACACCGATGAAAGAGAATATTGTTAATAATAATCAAGCCGGGGTTTCTCGTTCTTCAAGAAAACGTCGAAATAAAGCAGCCCTAAATGGTCAAGCTACTACCAGAACAGACCCATCTTCTTCTAAACCTTCCTCACATTCAAACCCGCCAACTGTTCAGCAGGAGAAAAATCCACTGCAGTCGTGTGGTATGTTTCCTGCAGTACAGCCATGTTGAAGGCTTGGAAGAAGGGGAAATTGAAAAAGATCATTCTGAAGCTCATCAAAATATTCTGAATATTAGCCCAAATCAGTTTGGAGCCTTGGAGGTTGTCGAACATAATCCCCCTATCCATGTGGTGGAATCCGATAAGGGGGAAAAAAATATCAATGCCCAGGATGTTCCCGTTCTCCAAGTACCGTTTAAGGAAGACAGGAATCGGACTTCCAGTGTGGAAGTGGCTTCTCATTCAGCTCAAGATGATTTAATAGCTCTGAAGATACAGGTGTTGGGTATTCTACAGAACATCGACTTCTGAACTTGATTTGGAAGGCTTCCAAATGGTGAGGTGGAAAAAAGGCAGTGGTAAATCTCTGGAGGTTGATGGTATAATTTCCAGGATTTCTAGAATGGTCACACGTAAACAAGTAAAATTTAATAATGTCTGATAACTTTCTGTTTTGGAACTGCAGGGGTATAGGAATTCCTTGTACCTTTGCTCGTTTAAAAAGAATAGTTAAGCATTCTAAAATCTCTTTTGCAAGAATCATTGATCCGTGGATTGATGATTCTAATATGGGAAGAGTTAATAAATCTATTAGACTCCATAATGCTGCTTCCAACCAATCGGAAGGCAGCAAAATTTGGATTTTGTGGAAGAATAATTTGGAGGTGCGTATAATTCGTTTGCATCGTCAGTTTCTTGGTTAAACTTGAATTTTTTAATTGTCATTATTTATGCTAGCTGTTCTCAAATTGAGAGACGGATTCTTTGGTCCGATATTCTCCAGGTTACTTCTTCAGTCTTTATTCTGGTAATTTGGGGAGTTGATTTTAATATTGTCAGAAATGATACGGAAAAGCTTGGAAGGCTTTAGCCATCCTGGGCAGCTATGCAAAAATTTAACTCGTGTATTAATCAAGTTGGGCTTGTTGATCCTTCTTTTTGGGGATCGAGTTTCACCTTCTGCAACAACCGTCAAGGGCTTTCTCGACAACATTCTCTCTTGGATAGAATACTGGTGTCTCCCATGATTTGTAATTTCTTTGATGGGCAAGTGGAACATTTGGAGAGGGTAAATTCCGATCATTTTCCTTTGGTCCTCCATTCGTCAACGTTTGTTTATAATGGCCCTCGTCTTTTCGGTTCCAAAGAATGTGGACCCATCATGTGGGTTTTCTTGATGTTGTTAAATCTACGTGGAATTCTTCTCACCCTAATGCTTTATTTCATCGTAGCATGAACATTAAAGCCACGAGGTTAGCCTTGAAGCATTGGAATTCTCATGTATTTGGAAATATTTTTGTTGAATTAAATATTTGGAAGGATAAGGTTGAGGCCTTTGATAATCTTCTCCAATCCAATTAGGATCCTTTTGTGGCTGATTCATTGGCTCAATCTACAATGACTTATAATGATTGTCTTTTGAAGGAAGAGATTTTTTGGAAGCGAAAATCTAGGGAACATTAGCTTTGACTTGTGTTCATAATAGAGTTCTTGACGAGTTGGAGAAATATTTTGCTAATTTTTTCTGGGGACAACATTATCATGGTAACCGGAAGCATTGGATCTCGTGGTATAAAATTTGTCGAGACGTTAATGGAGGGGTCTTGGTTTGCGGAAACTTAGAGACATGAAATGTCACACCCCACTCTGGATTCCTGTCACCCTGGGGCTGGCGTGACGCCGACATGACATCACCTAACTGACTAGACAACCACAATTATGATAATGTACAAACAAAAGATCTATACAACATATACATAATTCCAACTGATAAGGACACACCGTCCCAAATATAAGCACAACCAAACAAATCCCATGAATCTCACCTAAGTTCATCTCTGACACCTCGCCTCAAAATTCCTCTCAAAAGACTCAATCGCATGACCCGCATAACACTATTTAGCACCAGTAGGGGATCGACCAACTCCTAGCTATTTCACCTGTGAGTGTACTGCCTTCTTAGTAAAAATATTTGGTAATAATAAATCATTATACAGCATCTAAATAGATCAAGCGTAAGTATGTAAACAACACGTAACTAGTAAGATTCTCCATAATATAAGTAGTAAAAATAAACCAATAAGTATAAGTTTCATCCAAATCCATCTAGTACAAAATCATACCAATCACCATAATAAATAATAAATCACTTAATATAAGTAAAACACCACATCTCAAACACACATCTCAAACCACCACTCCACCACAACACACACTGGCTAGCCATAGTGATCATTTTAACCTCACGATCGGGAGTTGCAACGGTACCGTAACATCCGCAGGCATGCCTTCCTACGAAATATCCACACCCCTTCTGATGAGAAATATAATCCACATCCCTTACGGGGTAAAACCACACCCCTTTTGGGGAGAACAACCATGGTATCGTCAAAATCAAATACAGCATCATCGAATTACAACTCAATAAATATCGTCTACTCAACATCGTCAAATCACCACGTCTATCTCTTTTCCTCAAAACCAACTTTTAAATCCAAAAATCATATTTCACACTTTCTTTTAAAGAAAACGTCTGATTCTATCAAAACCACTTTTCCATCCCTTATTTTTAGAAAATCAGGCATTGTTAGAAAAACAGATATTTTCTATTCTATTTTAAAAACATCGTCTCATTTCACCAAATCCAACAAAAAATCATTTTTAACTTCTTTTTGAAAACTATCGAAATTTTCCGAAAATCCAGTTTACCAACTCACTCAAATCATGCTTGATCCATATCATTTATAAATTCATACAGTTTAAGTAATCACAAATGTCATCTTATATATATAGAAAATAGTTTGGCAAGAAGACAGTACACTCACCTAGCTAACCGTTCCAAACAGCTTTTACAGATTTCTCTTTACCGATATCTCGGTGCCTGCGAACCTATTAGTTACATGGTCTAAATTAATATTTTATGTAAAACAACTTAATCATGCAATGCAGGCCCTAAGTTTTACAATTTTTCCATTCCCCAATTGTTTTATTGTGAAGGATTATTATTTTGTCCGTCTCGCCTCGTTAATATTTACTATCCCGATTTATTCAGATTAGCGATTAATAACATATTATTACGATTACAAGGATTACTATTACTATTGTGAAACCGTTAATGCTAATAATTTAATTTAACGAAATTAAAAATCGATTTAGACTTTACCTGTTCCGAATCGTCCATCAGCAGTGAGATGGGTTTTGGATTTTATTGGGGTTGTTTATGTAAAAAAAAATCTTTTTCTTTTTTTTTTTTTCCTTCTTTTTTTTTTTTCCTTTTCTTCTTTCTTTTTCTTTTCTTCTTCCTCGTTTCTGCGTCTGGTTCGGTCCTGCCTCAGCCGCCGACGAAGAGCTCCGATCACACCTCCCTCATTTACCCCTCTGCCGGCCGGTCGAACGACAATACACACACACTACGGTGAACGAAATACCGCCAGAAAAAACAGACAGCACACACCCACGACGAAACCATGCCGACGACGCTGAACAACCACACTCCCTCCGTCACCAATCCGAACACACACTCACATCACAACGATCAACAACATCCACCCACACAGCCGACCAACCACCCAGAGCCGATCACCTGTCGACAGACAACCCACACCGTCGGACCGAACTCCTCTCTCTCTCTCTACCCACTCCGGCGACTCACCTACAACCGGAACCACACACACACACATTCATAGCGGTTGGACACACACACACACACAGAACACACAAACAAACACAAACCCACATTTAATTTTCAGAAAACACACACACACACATTGTCGGTCACTGTCGACGACTCCCACACCGCAGCAGCGGCGACACTGAACAGAGCACAAACATACACACCCACATGCTTGAACACGGCAGAGGTGATCACACCCTCTCACACCCACAGCCTACCGGAGGAACACGACAGTGGCGACGATCATACCGCCCCCTCACGCCGGCCGTCCGAACACTAGCCCCGATCCCCTCTCTCTCCTCTGTTTTTTTTCTAGATTTTTCTTTTGAGATCTCTTAATCACGATATGCATGAGCATATATATATATGTATATGCATGAATCTAGTGGTTGGAGACTTGATCCCTCGTTACCACGTCGCTACTCACTCTCTTCCTCTGTCCCCGGCCGATCTCAGATCACACCCAAGGCATATATATATATATATATATATATATATATATATATATATATATATATATATATATATATATATATATATATACATATATATATATATAATCTTTTATTTTTAATTACTCTTTTCTCCCCTTAATTCCTTAAAATCTTTTTTTTTTAGTCCAAATTTTTCACATTTGTAATTTCACCCCGAAAAGTTTCAATTCAAAAGTTAAATGCCAATCTTGGATAGAATGTTTTCTAACTTTGAAATTTGACCCCTCAACTTTTTAATTTGGATTTTAATTGACCCAATTTTGCCCCGAATTTTTCCAATTACTCTGAAATGCAACTAAAATGACGTACGTGCTATGATGAGGTCTTACATGAAACTTGTTTCTCTTTAAAGCGTATTTGGTCTCTAGTGAATGGCGATTCGTTGTGGGGTCGTTTTATGCATTCTAAATATACAAAAGGCCTCCCTATTTCTCTTTGCAAAAATCACCCGGGTAGTTCGAAAATTTGGAAGGACATGATAACAACTAAGGAATCGTTTCTTAGGATGTTCAAATGGAAAATCGGTGACGGATCATTGACGAGTTTTTGGCACGATGATTGGGGTCTTGGAATTCTGGCAACAAATCTCTTTCAAATTGACTGTCTTTTTTCGGTTCATGATTATGATTAAGGAGAAGAGAAGTCGTTGTCTGATTTAGGACCCAAATTGCAAGATTTCTTGCGCACTTCCTTCCTGCTGTGTTCGTCAGAATCAGATCGGCTTGTCTGGCTTCCGAACAAAAACGACAATTTCTCCATTAAATCGGCATGGGGTCACAAGCTCCCTTTAAAAATTAAAATATTCTTATGGAAACTTATGTAGAATCGTGTGGCGGTGGATTCGGTGCTGATACAAATGGGTATCAATTTTACCTCGGGCTGTAACAGCTGTGCGATCCGTACTCAAGAAACATTGAGGCATCTTTTTGTGGAGAGCGAGGTGGCAATTAAAACTTGGAAAACTTTCAATGCCTTTTTTAACATTCTTTATTTGGAACAACCGATGTTACATAGGCTCACTCTTTGGTGGACTAGGTTGAGAAGTGGATCTCAGTATCATAATTTGGGAGTATTGGTCCCATCCTTAATCTATTGGAAAATTTGGTTGAATCGTAATAGATCTATTCATAACAAGGTACCTATGTCGCATGTTTGGGTCGTGTTCAAAGTGCGGTCTTGGAACTCTGCTCTCAATCGGGTTCCGGTAAAGACTGTTTCTTCTGCTTTTGGGATCCATTCTCTTTCATTGTTGGGATGTCCTTTAAAAGCTATCCACGTTCGTCGCCCGATCCCTTGCGTTTGGACCCGTCCTCCGGAGGGTTACTTCGAGCTTAATGTAGATGGGGCTTTCAAAATACCCACTTTACATGCTTCTTACGGGGGGGGGGGGGGGGGGGGGTCATTCGGGATTTTAGAGGTCAAATGATTTTTGCGTTCTCTTCTTCTCTCTCGATCCATTCGAGCTTTCTTGTAAAGTTACACGGTTTATTCATTGGAATTCAGATGGCTCTCCTTTTGGGTTTCCATCCGCTTCTTGTGGAAAGTGATTCATTGGATCTTGTGCAATCCATAAAGAAAGATTGTCCTATTTGGTTGGTGTCGGTTCTTTGGAATACCATTACATTTTTTCTTTTATCTTTTGATATTTCCATTTTCCACGTCAATCGTGAATATAATTTTGTGGTGGATTGTCTAACCAGTGTCACTACCAATAGTGTTGTTTTCTTTCGTTCTGAAAGTTCTTTATCTCCTTCCGTTTGTTCGCTCTTACGGGAGGATTGTCAGGGACATCCTCGAATCAGGATGTAATCCTTCTTTTATCAATAATATGCCATTTCTTTAAAAAAATATATATATATTTAAAAAAAAATAATTTAAATATAATTAAAATCATATTAGAAAAACACGAGTAATTTTATTGTTTCGTTTTTGCAGGGTTGAAAAATGTTGGGGTTTAGGATTTAGGGGTGTGTGTTTTTTTTTTTTGTTTTTTGTTTTTTTTTTTTTTTTGGTTGGGGGGGGGGGGGGGGTTGCGGCGCTGGGGGGTTGAAGTCTTCAAGATTGAAAAGAAAAGAATGGAATGGTCTTATTTTATTCTAAGGGTTGAATATATGTAGAGAGAAAAGTCAAAAAACATTGGCCAACACAAAAAGATTAATTTATTTCCACACAAAACACCAATCGAAACAAACAAAAACACGTGTTTATCAAGATCGAAGCCACAATGACTGTACAATAGGAGACGAAACACGTGTTAGCATAATAAAACAGAACGCAACAAAGTAAGAAAATGGAAAGGGAGACGAATGTACTAGAAACGACACAATGATGGTCTATACAGGTCGCCGTTTGATTTCCGAGACTATCCACTGGTTGCATGCGAAGATTTTTAGGGTTTCACAGTGAAAAAAGACAAAAAAAAAAAATCATGTCTATTGTGCACAGAGCGTAAAGGCAAGTCGAAATCTCAAGAACGATAGTACTTACCCAAGTCTATCAGATTTAAGGCAGTAGCAATAGTATTTCGGTTTCTAGCCTTCATCCTATGGCGCCTAGTCAACATTCTTCATGTATCAGAGAGTATTTAGAGTGCCTCGCAATTGAAATCGCCGGTAGAAGTGAAAATATGGAAAATGTCTAGAAAGATTAGGGCTTTGATCAGGAATGAAGGGTGTAAGGACTCCAAATCAAGTATGGAAGGCTATGCGCGGCAAGTTCTAAAACCATCACCTCACGTCGCAAAAAGTGCGACACGTTTGAAAGAGGCAATACAATGGGAATAATTAGGTGCTTCGCATTTTTTGAAAAAAAAAAATGTACAACATGCTGGTGCTTTGGATGTTACATTCAACATTCCCTTTGGATGTTGCATGTAACATCCACACAAAACACGATTTACTCATCTAAAAAATATGATTAGCATATCATAAAAAAAAATGATATTTTATTGATTAATATAGTGTAAAAATATTACATTTTTAACATTAAGAATCACGAAAAAATCCTTGTGTTTTGTTGTTCATATTATGCGATACCATGCGCCCAGTTTTTGTGGTGGATTTTGAGTGGTCTGTTAAATGCGGTATACTGCGCCGCAAAAATGGGAATCCCAAGTAAGCTGATGTACACGTTTAGTAAAGATATTTTGGTCAGAAAAACACAAAAGTAACGACCAGTGCATAAAAAAACAATTGGGCTGGATCAATAGGTTGCAAAGCCAAATATTACCTCTCAATGCGCGCCTCATAAAAAAATATTAAATTAGTACTTTTAGTGACCTATACGCTTTTGGTTGATATTATCTAAGATTTTATTTTTCATTAACTATTTTTTTATTTCTCTATAAAAATAAAAAAATAGGATAAAAATAGCCAAAATATTGGTTTTAGTAACTTATACTCTTGTTATTTTCAAGATTGCGTTTCGTAACAAATTATCACCATAACTCTATAAAATAATTCTTTTTAACATTTTTTTTTCAAAAAAAAACATGAAAATCAACACAAAATTAATCATCATGCAAATTATACTCTTGTTATTTTCAAGATTGTGTTTCGTAACAAATTATCACCATAACTCTATAAAATAATTCTTTTTAACATTTTTTTTTTCATAAAAAAACATGAAAATCAACACAAAATTAATCTTCATGTAAATTATACTCTATAAAATAAAGAGTGGAGTTACATATACATTTCTCTTCTACAAATCCACCCATATATATAGAGAGAGGGGGGGAGGGGGGGAGTATCTATCTCTATTAGAAGAGCTTGCTTGATCCACTTGGTAAACTAGAGTTGGCATCATCCCTCATTTGTGAAAGACTCCTCCCAAGTTGCAGAGCCACCTTCATCTCAAACAACTCTCCATTCTCTCTCCTCTCATACTCTCTCTCCTCCAAATTTGACTCTATGAACTCCTCCATGAACATAAAGAACCCTGCATTCCCTCTATACATCTCCACCACCATCCCCACCTGCCCACCATGCTCCAGTGTGTTGACTGCACTTGCTAGGGCCCCACCGGCCACCCCCAGAACGGTAGCCCACCACCCTCCAAACCCTAAAAGGGCCGATCCAACGGCTGCAAGGCCAGTTAGGGTTGGACCAGCAACGGCCAAGATCTTGTTAAGCCTCATTTTATCCTCACCCAACCTCAAGTTGCCTTCTTTATCACTCTTTATAACCCTAACCATCTCCCTCAATTCCTCCTCCAACTTCAAATTCCAACCATTTTTTCCACTTTCCAAATTTACCCTTTTTGCCTTTTTCCGATCTTGTTTAGGCCACCAAACCGCGGGCTCCAATTTCGCTGGAAATTTTTCGAGCATAACGCCAATTAGGGGCAGCGGGTAGGCCTTGTCTAGGGCCAAAACCCTCTCTATTGCTTCATTCACATCGCTCTCGGAAGGGTAGTTTTGGTATTTCCTGCTCAATAACGAGGTTTTGATTTGTTCATGCAATTGATTGAACAATCTAGAGGCATTCCTTTGCTCCTCAACAAGTTGGGATGGTTGGATCTTGTTCATGACCACAAGCATCCCAGTGGCTGCCATGTACAAGATTGTAGAGGAGAGTTTTAGGGCAAGTGTAGAGGATCCGGCACCGGCGCCGGTAGTCGCGGCAATCCCTGCAATTGTAGCTGCAAAGAGAGTGATTGTGTTGATAGATGTCAAGAGGAGGGTATTCCAGTTGTTCCTTTGCTCTCCAATGTTCCTGTGAATCTCAACCCTATCTCCAATCACCTCCAAAATTGCATACATTTTTTCCAAAACCAAAGGGTCTGGAAAATTCAGGTCCTTGTTTGCAAAAATGGATTTTTTCTCAATTGGTTTGTAAGTTCCATTTGAGTACAAGTGATCAAATGAAGGTTGTATGGAGATAGAATTGGTTGGCCGGAGCTTTGGGAAGTAGTTGTTGCCGGTGGCCAAAACAAGCCCTCTTGATGATCTCCGGTTGATCATGGAAGAACAAAAACCGGGTTTCGAGGTAGAAAAACTTGAAGATTGAATCACTGCCATGATCCTCTTCTTGTTTTCTTTAGGGTATAAAAAAAATGTTGGGTTTTTATTGTTTAAAGAGAGAGAGAGAGTTTGTGTTTTGTTTGTAGATTTAGAATTTTGATATATGGGTTTTGAAGGTGTTTATGATATATATATATGGGCTGGGGTGGGGTGGGGTGGGGTGCGGGGTGGGGGGGTGTTTGAATTAGTGAAGATGGAAAAGAGAAGACCGAAATGGTCTGTTGTTCAAAGGGTTGAACAAGTAAGGACTGGCTAGCTAAGAAGTAGTCTTGAGAGAATATATTAAGAGCGTGTGTGTGTGTGCGCGCAATGTTTTAAAAACCGGAGCGAACCGGCCGGTTCAACCGGTTGGACCGTCAACCGGCTTAGATTCCGGTCCGGTTATACTCCTAAAACCGGTCAACCGGCCGGTGTTCTATGAACCGTCCGGTTCTTCTTCATTTCTCAAGAAAAAGATGAAATCGATTTACAGAGAAACGGGAAAGATGGGGAATGAATGAGAGAGAGAGATGTACCTACGGTACTCCGAAAACGGCGGTCGGCGGTGGGCTGTGAGAGCGATAGAGAGAGTAGTAGTAGTAGGAAGTGACAGGTCTGAGAGGAAAGCCATCCAAACCATCGCCGAACTTCAACCGCTGCCGACCATCAATATTCAGACCCTCACCGAGCTGCACCGTCATCGCCTAATTAAGAGATTCGAGCAATAATCACTCTCTTTTTGCAGGCCTCGTTATAATCTTGAGATTAGAGAAGGTGTGGATGAGATTGAAGGTTGAGGTTGTTGATAAGGTTCATAAATGGTTGCAGAGACTGAGAGAGAAACGGCGAGAGAGAGAGGGCTGTACACAATTGGGAAGGAGCGGCTGACACGAAATTAATTCTTAATTGGTATATCGTATTCATTAATTGGCATATTGTATTCATTGACACAATTTGGGTTAATTCTTAACCAGTCTTAAAAATAACTTCATGACATATTTTTAGGGTATATTTTATTTTTTAATATTTTTTATTTAAATAAATATATATATAAATATTAATAACGTAATTATGACATCACCGGTTCAGCAGCGGTTCGCCTACTGGTTGAACCGGTGACCTGTGACCCAATGACTTTTTCGGTTCGACTTCCAATCCGGTTTTAAAAACATTATGTGTGTGTATATATATATGCATGGATTATATATATCATACATTTTGGTTAGTCAAGATCCTTTATATATTTGCGTGTGTATATCTATCTACATATATATATATGCATGTATTATATATATATATATATATATATATATATATATATATATATATATAAACATAGTATAGCTTAAGTAGCAATACTTGCTTGAGTTAAAGCAGTTAAGGAATTTTTGTAGAAAAGTACTTGTTGAGAGGGACAGTTACGCACTCCAAACAAAGATTAATTTCACACCCTGTATGTGTGGGTCTGTATGTGTGGGTGGAGGGACGTTTACATGTAAATCAATTCAGTGTTTTTATTATTGTCTTTAAACTTATTGGGTTGGTTTTCATATTTGGCCCCATAATTGTGCCATAATTTTTAATTTTTAGTCCTTAAAAAAAGTTCAAGTTTTTGTCAATTTGGCTCTCCACTTGTATTATAACCTTATAGGTTTTAATTATTATTATTATTTTTAATTCGAATATTCTTTATTTTAAGAGAGATTTAGGGTATGTTTGATAAAAAAAATTAAGTACTTAATACTGATTAAATTAAGTACTTAATTAATTAAGTGTGTTTGACAAATATAATAAAAATTATTTAATTAATTAAGTTAACTTAAAAATTAAGTGAAATATTAAGTAAAAAATTCAGTAAAACCTCCCTTACTTATTTTTTTTTTTTAGAAAGCGTTCCGCACTTTTCAAATTAAAAAAAAAAAAAAGGAATTGACCGTTTTGCCCTTAGGATTGCAGGGTTCTGTTGTTCTGTTCATTCAATGGTCTTTCTCGTTTTCATTTTCCAAAACAGCGAGCTGAGGCGATGGAGGCAGCGGTCGATCGATCGAGAGGTGACGATATCAATCGATCTTTGTTGAGTAGATAAGAGGCGACGATCGATCAATCTTCGTTGAGGCGATGGAGGCAGCGAGCTGAGGCAATGGAGGCGGCGATCAAGATTTTTGTTTTTCGTTCAGATTTTTGTTTTTCTGTTCTTCAACAAATTTCTATTTTTCGTTTAAATTTCGTTCAAATTTCTGCAAATCTGAAATTTATGTTTTATAGTTTGGAGTGTTTTAACTGAGATTAGAAAATCACGATTATTCATCCGATGAAACCCTAATTCTTGGAGAAATTTTTTGTTGATTCACTGAAGTTCGCAATCGCCTTGGTTAAATTCTCTTCCGTCAGCCTTTGATTTTGTCATTGCAACTCTAAATCGAATACGATTGACGTTTCTCACAACTCAAATCCCAGCCATGGATGCACAGATAACTTTGCTAGATGAACTCATGGGCTCTGGTACTTCTACTAAAACCTATGTACTAATCTTTATACGCTCTTGTCGAACTCAAACTTCATATCAGATATTCATCTGCTGGTTTTTTTTTTTTTGGCGTGATTTTTATATACTTGGGTTCATACTCCATAGCTTTAAGGAATGCATAGCTTTTGATTTTAGTTATGGTGCTTCTTATTTGGAATGAATTTGTTTGAAGATAATGGCTCCCATTGCCATTATTTGTTCATGTCATTTTACTCCATCAAGAGGTTCAACTAACGAATTTTGGCTTTGAATTTGCTTGAAATCTTACCAAAGAAAAGAGGAAAGGCTACAAGAAAATCAAATGGGATGATAGGGAAGTATGTGGATTACATGGTTCGATTTTGTCGTCATGATCTTTTCGTGAACACTTGGAGTAATCTAGGTGTGTTTTTGTTGGGTTTCTTCCTGTTTAATTCATGGGCTTTGGTTTTGTACAATATGTGGACCGATTTACGTTTATATATGCATACGGATTGTTTTCCACCATTAGATCACATTTTGTTATCATTTTTGTTTTTGTTCCCATAAATATAGGAACAAAAAAAATTGTTTATTTTCTATCGTTTTTGGTTATGTTTGACATATGAAATTGATTATTTCGGTCTCACTATTTCTCCAGTGTGTGTTAGGATGAGTCTGACCTTGTGCTTCGTTGTCCTTTCTTATATTTATGTTATGCAGTAGAGGGTGGACTTACGATCGAAGGCGATCTCCCCCGCGCTATGGGAGATCTCGATCACGCAGCCCGGATAACTACCCTTCGAAGAGAAGGGAACCATCAAGGTATGTGATGTTGTCTTGTTACTCTGATTTTGATGTCATTAGGGTGTATGACTATTTATATGTTAATTAAATTTCTCTTTCTTTCTGTTGAGTTTATGCATCTCTCTTTACTTTGATATGGGGTTGTATGCAGTTTTTCTTTCACCAATAACATTCTTAATTGTATGTTCCTTTTACTCTGATATGGGGTTGTATGCAGTTTTTAATTGTATGTTTCTTTTACTCTGATATGGGGTTGTATGCAGTTTTTCTTTCACCAATAATATTCTTAATTATATGTTCCTTTTGTTAGGGGCATGGCATTACTGATTTCTTCCTCACACGCTATTGATCATATGGACTACCAGATGACACCCTTTCTATGTTCTGCTACGAATTGTATTCCTCATGTATATTTCCTCTATTTTGCCGTGCCTATCATGTTTGGATTATAGATCATAAACTTGCTTCGATTTTGCATTACAGGAAGATCATCATCTCGATCTTTTCATTATGCGCCTCGCAAACACTCTCCATCACCAGGTATCATTTACGTCAGTGTTATGAATTTTGGAAATTCACCAATATTCATCTAGGTTGCATTTGGATGGCTGAATTTGAAATGAATGGATTTACCTTTAAAAATTATAACTTGAATTTAAACTTTGAAATCGTTTCCATTTCGTTTTCAATTGTTATGTCTTTTTTAAACTCTGAAATTACCCTGTTGTTTAGTTCCTACATTGTCGTAATCAAATTACATTCATACATCAATATCAAATTTTTGAAATGATGTTTTTATTCATCTCGTCTAATGGTTTATTAAGGGTTTTGAGACATTAATGACTGGCTTTGAACACTTATTACAACAATCGTAAACGCTTTCCTTTGTAGTTTATGATGATATTTTTTTTGTTCTAAAATTTTTAGATAATTATTAGGACAATTGATGAAAATGATTGTGATCAGATTCTTCCCCACGAGGATGATATTGATAACAGACTCCAATCATCGAACGACTTGGACTTGAACGTCTAGCAGGATAATCACAACCCTAAATCTTCAGATTCTAGAATGTTGATTTCAATCAAACTAGTAGTAGAAATTGTTGAATATTGTGGTTGTAATCAGATGGTCCCGTTTCGGTCCAATCTAATTGGTTAGATGATAAACAGATCAAATATGTATTAAACTTTAACCAATCTGTTGAATTTTATGTTATTGTTGACTTGTGATAATTTATATATTTAAACTTTTTAGAGTATTATTGATATTTTTATTTTATTGTTTTGTTCATCATCATCTTGATTCAAGGGTAGTTTTGTAAATTAACTAATTTTCAGCATTTAAATTTTATAATTATCAAACAAACAAAAAAAAATCAGCACTTAATTTTCAACATAATTTTATCAAATCACCTACGTAAATTGTCAGCACTTAAAAATTAAGTCGTTATCAAACAAGCCCTAAGATAATTAAATGAAGGGCTAATTTTGTTTAGACATTTATATAATTCAGGGTATCAGCCGAGGGAGAAGAAAGAAAAAATGGTTGAAGGAGGAAGAAAAATAAAAATGAAAAAATACACTTTTTATCCTTAAATTTTGGAAGCATGTTAAAACGTTCCCTACTAAATTAGTTAAAGTGTATAAATGTTAATTAATAATTGATAATTTATTAATTTTGAGTTTTTAAGTTTGACAGCTAACTTTAACCAAAAATTTAATCGTTGGACAAAGTACAATTCGGTTAAACTACAACGAAATAAAGTGTAACTAACCAAATGTAAATAAATAATTAAATTAAAAGAAGGTGATTTTGTAATTCTTTTACATACACACATTATATATATTTAATGGGTCAATTTTTAAATAATATAAAGATCAGGGCCATCTAGAACGAAGATTGGTAAGTACCCACCGGAACCGCTAGCCGGTAAACAAACAACTATCAAACCACCTTAACTTCCTCCACCTAAAAGTTAACCTTGGTCGGATTTTATGACTCAACCTTAAAAAATAATTTAAAAAATCCACAAAAAACAACAAAAAATTGAGGGCCAATTTCATATATATACTACAACAACAACAAAAAAATATTTGTCCCACTTATATAGGGTCGACTACATGAATCTATTTACGCCATAGAGATCGATCAAGGATCATTCCCTCTATCAAGTTTAATGTCGTCAAATCATTTATATCACCTTAATTTTCTAGACATGATTCGTTTTTACCGCCTAATATTCTAAATCATAAAGAAGCGTTGGTCTTATAACAGTTTTGTAGAATTTTCTTTTAAGTTTCAACGGAATTCTACGATCACAAATCACCACAACTGTACTTCTCTACTTTAACCAACTTGTCTTGTATCTATGCATAATATCCTCCTCGATTTCGCCATTACTCTTAATCATTGAACCTAAATATCTAAAATGATCAACCTTCGGCACCTCCTCATCTCCAATTTTGATTGCACCACTGTCTCTTCGGGCATTATTAAAATTGCAATGAATGTATTCCGTCTTGCTTCTATTAACCTTCAAACCTTTAGACTCTAACGCTTCTTTTCATCTTTCTAATTTAGTATTAAGATTTACTCTACTTTCGTCCACTAATACGATGTCATCTGCAAACAACATACTCAAATGTACTCCATCTTGAATATGTTTTGTGAGCTCATCCATCACTAGAACGAAGAGGTAAGGACTTAAAGATAATCCTTGATGTAAGCATATATAAATAGAAAATGCACAAGTATCATCTCCTCATATTCGAATACTAATGACTATACCTTCATACATATCCTTAATTACCTCGATGTACACATTGGATATATGTTTCTTTTCTAGCACCCACCACAAAACTTCTCTGGGTACCCTATCATAAGTCTTTTCTAGGTCCAAAATACCATATGTAAATCTTTCTACTTTTCTCGATATTTTTTCATTAATTTTTTGCGTAAATAGATAGCTTCAGTGGTTGATCGATTAGGCATAAATCCAAATTGATTCTCTTCTATGTTTGTTTTATGTCTTATTTTATATTCTTTTACTCTCTTTCAAAATTTCATAGTATGACTCATAAGTTTTATGCCTCGATAATTCGTGCAATTTTGAACATCTCATTTATTTTTATAAATAGACACTAAGATACTCCTCCTCCAGTCGTCAAGCATTCTCTTCGTCCTCAAAATGTCATTGAAAAATCTAGTCAACCACTATATCCCAATATCTCCCAAACTTTTTCACACCTCCATAAGGATTTCATCTAATCTTACTGTTTTTCCAATTCGCATATTCCTTAGTATTATTTTAACTTCCAAAATCCTAATTCTTCTATAAAATCTATAAATCTTATCTGAAGATAAATTAGGCAACTCTAGTCTAGACTATTCGACGTCATTCTTCATATCTCTCATCTACAAACTCCTAAAATTTCTCTCCATATCTCTCTAATATGACACACCATATCAATCCATATTTTATTCACATCCTCATGTCTCTTTCATAACTCATCATTGCTAATTTTATCCTTAAACAACTCCATCTTTTCACCTCTTAGATCTCTCCAACATATTTTTGCTTGTCTACTTATCTTAAACTCTCGTTTTCACCCCTGAAACTTCAGATCAGTTACCATTACTCTATGTTAGGTAGAAATACTCTCTCTAAGTATGACTTTACAGTTACATATTAAACGATCACTCGTCCTAATAAGGACAAAATCTATTTGGCTATTCCTCTTACCACTCTTAAATGAGATAAGGTGTCCATCTATCTTCTTAAAGCATGTATTTAGAATAACTAAATCATACATCATAACAAAATCTAAAACCATCTCACCCATTGCATTCTTCTCCCCAAGTCCATAACCACCATGTACTTTCTTGAAAGTCTCCATTTCCTTCCCGACATGTCCATTAAAGTCTCTCCCAATAAATATTTTTTCTTGGTTGTATATTTTGAACGACTTTGTCCATCTTCTCCCAAAATTCTCATTTAATATTTTCTTACAGTCTAACTTGGGGAGCGTACACACTAATAACGCCAATCACCAACTTCATAACCATCATCCTATTGCCAATTCTCCTAATATCAACAATGTTATCTTTTAAATTCCTATCTACCATGATGTCCACCCCTATTCCTATTTTTGTACTTCCCCGTGTACCATAATTTATATCTCATAGTACTCTCAATTTCTCTAGACCTCTCTCCAACCCACTTAGATTTCTACAAGTATAGAATATTAATCCCCATCCTACTCATCACATCCACCAATTCTCAAGTCTTACCGTCAGCATTTTTATATTCCAAGTTGCCAACCTAAGCCTATTCTCATAGACTAAATTTTTTATCTGCGCCCATCTACCATAATGCGGCAACTTTCTCTCATTTGACACCGTATTCGAGCGAAAACACGACACGTTGCTTTCGGGTGACGCCCTAGCCCACCCTCTCCCATTATTCATTACATTCGGTCGGTGGAAATGTAGCGCATTGCTAGTAGGGAATGCCCCACCATTTAATATCTTTAGATTCATGTTATAAAAGTTCTGACAAAATTTTTCACTGACTATCAGCTACCTAACGCAACCCTCATCTTTTACCCGAGCTTGGAACCGGCTATGTGTAAGGAATACAACATATATATATATATATATACATACATACATATTAGGGTTAATAGCACTTTATCCCTTGTGGTTTGGCCCATTTGCACTTTACCCTTTGTGGTTTGAACTTCGCCATTTACCCCCCCATGGTTTGTGGACCTAAGTGCAATGCTAACTCCGTTGACGAAAATGTTAAAATGTCGATTTTACCCTTATGTAATTATTAACATTTTTTTGGGGTGTAAAGTGTAATTAACCCAATTGCCTGAGGGAGAGCTTCTCTCTAAAAAAACCTACACGATGGAAGCGGCGGCGGAGATATCTCTGCCACCGCCTCCCTTCCTACCATCGCTCTCTCATCTCATTCTTACTTCCCACAAGATCTTACTATCTCTCTATCTCGCTCTCGCTTCCTCTCCGATCTCGCGCCATCACTCCTCTGAGCCGTTGGAAAGACGACGGCCCTCGCCGCCGATCTTGACATAGATCTCACCGCTTACCTCGTTCTCTCTCTGATCTGGCGACGACTCTTCCAATTCAACATCATCACTCGTCGTCGTTCATCATTCTAGATCTGAGAACGATAACCCTAGTTTGTTCTCAAATTCTTCTAATTCGAATTGTGTCGATTTATTCTCAGATTCTTAAGATTTTAAACGGCTTTTGTTTGATTTATTCTCATATCGTTTGATTTTAAAAACCTTTTGTTCGATATCCAGGTTATCGTTCTCAGATTTGCTCTCTGCGTTTGATTTCGATTTCGGAATCCTTGACCAGAATCAAAGGTTTTGACTTCAAGATCTATGGTTTGCTCATTGAATCCCGATTTTCATTTGGGCTCCGGGCTTTTGAGCCATTGTCAAATCTCCATTGGCACCTGTTTAGGCGACCTTTGATTTTCTAATCCTCTTCCAGTTCATCCCCTAAAATCGATTCAGCCACAGCCAATGCTCTAAACCTAGTTTGGATTGGTTGCGTCTTACCAGACTTTTGGCATTCACTTGCTTATAAATCCCTTTTTCAAGCATTGGCTCTTGGTATTCCTTCTTTGCTCTAGAACGTAGGGAATCCCGTTGAAGTTTAGCCACCTGCTGATATTCTATGGAAGCAAACCGTTTGAATTGAATAAAGTCATTGTTAGGATAGTGTTTTCTAGCTTTTTAATCAATGAATTTTAGTGGATAGTTATTGAAGTATTTTGATGAAAAATTATTTATTGCCATGGTATATTATGGTGTAAATGTACTTATTGATGTATTTTGATATTAAATTGGTATATTGTAGTGAAATTGTGCAATTTGAGATGTATTAGACAATCGTATATTTTGAATTTCATGGATGATAGGTTAACAAACGATTTGAATCTTTACTTCTAATTTTTTCAATTGTTTTTTGAAAATGTGTGAGAAATAAAAATAAGAGAGGGAGAAGAAAAAATAAATGCGAAGGTTTGGTATAATGTAGAAAATGTGTAAGAAAAATAGATATTATATAGATAAATAGTGAGGGTAAAATGGGAACATCAAATAGGTAATTTGGAGGGAAAAAACACCAAAAAACATGCTCATATTTATAAATGGCGCGTGAGCAGCACATCTGTCAAACTTGATATAAAGTGTTAAATTTACACTTAGGTCCAAGACCACAGATGAATAAGTGGCGAAGTTTAAACTACAGGGGGGTAAAGTGAAAAAGTGCCAAACAACAGGGGGATAAAGTGCTATTAACCCTATATATTATTATTTATTTTTTCTTTTTTTGGTATATTCACGAGTGTCCCCACACCCATACAAGATGTGAGACCAATCTCGTTCGGAATTTCATGGCTACCATTTCTAACAACAAGTGTTTTTCCTCAAGTTTAAACCTCTAACCTTATAGAGGCCCCTCAACTGTTTAACTCAAACAATATTTTGTCGTTTGAGCCACATTATGTTGGTACATATATATAGGGTTAATTACACTTTACCCCCTTGTGGTTTGGCCTATTTTCACTTTACCCCCTTGTGGTTTAAACGTCACCACTTACCCCCATATGGTTTGTGGACCTAAGTACAACACTAACTCTGTTGACGAAAAATATGAAATGTCAATTTTGCCCTTCCATAATTATTCACAATTATTAGGGTGTAAAGTGTAATTAACCCTTAGCTCCTTACCATTTCTGTCACCCACCTAAAAAAAACCTCTCTCTCTTGTCTCTCTCTGTTTCCATTTTCTAGCCTCCACTGAGATCGTCCGGCAGTGATCGGATCTGCACGAGATCGTCTCCGCCACTGAGATCGTCTCCATCACTAACGAATCATCGTCGCCTTCTCTAGTCACCGTGGCCGTTGTCGTCTTCTCTAGCCATTGTCGCGTCATCGTTTTCACCTTCATCTTCGTCGTCTCCACCACCACCATGGTCGTTGTCTTTACCGTCATGTGTAAGCTAGCTCTCTCTCTCTTTCTCAAATTCGATTTCGATTTCCTTACTAAAATCGATTTCATGATTCAATTTTTATTTCGTTGCTAAAATCAATTTAGGGTTTAGGGATGAAATCGTTGTTGAAATAAAGAGAAGCTGTGGCCATTTTTAATCATTTTGAAGAATACCAACTGTCTTGATCCATTGCTAAAATCCACCGCTTCATCACCCAAGCCGGTGTCGCCGCCAACATCGTCATCCACAACCTCCTTATCAGCGTCTACATGGATTGCCGCCGACCCGATCGTCTATAGCTATTTAATCTCTGGCCAGGCCAAGAACTCAAACCCAGATGGGATTTTCGCATTGTACGAGGAATTGAAGGAGAAATTGGAAGGAATTGTTACAGATGAGGTAGTGTATGGAGGCTTGATGAAAGGCAATTTCTTAAAGGGGATGGAGCAGGAAGCCATGGATTGTTATCAAGAAAGCTGTAAGCGAGAATTCAAAGATCAAAATAAGCTTTGTTGCATTCAATTCAGTACTGGATGCATTGAGCAAAAACGGGAAATTCGACGAAGCACAGAAGTTGTTCGATAAAATGAAAACAGAGCATAATCCTCCCAAAAAACTCACCGATTGTGTCATGTTTTTCTGTTGAAACAAATGAATTTTAATTAAATTTTTAGAATAGAAAGTGTCAAATGTGCAATTTCCTCTAACCCTTTTATCCCACATTGGTTGGGAGATGTGAAATTAATGAGGATATCTAGGGGTATGTGAGACACTTGAGGTGTGCCCCAAGGGGTACCCACATTTTGTGGAGGGGAGAGGAGTTACATCCCTACCGGTTTACCACACACGCGCGCGCCGCCGCCGCCGTCCGTCCGGCCGGGCCGGGCCGGGCCGAGTCTCGCGTGTGATGAGGTGGCACTTATTTACTTTTTAGAAAAAATTTATTTAAAAAATATTTTTTTTAAAACAGTTTAATTAAAAAATTAAAAACGTTTTTGAACCATTAAAATAAAAATAAAAACGTTTTTGAACCGTTAAAATAAAAAAAAAATGTTTTAATTTATTAAAACCGTTTAACGTTTTAATAAAAACGTTTAAAATAATAATTAAATTATTTAAACGTTTTTTTTTTTTAATTTCGGTTTCAAAAATTCAAACGGTTTAGTTTTTATTTTCTCCTATAAATAATGCTTTCTTCCTCAGTTTTATAAACACAGAATAGTCTTCATCTTGATCTGAAACAGTAAAAGAAAATTGCTTTCAATCTACTTCTTCATCAGAAATAGTTTTATTTCTTTTCAACTTCGATTTTCGAGCAGTCTGTTTGTTTGTTCAAACAGTGAGTGGGTGTTTAGTATTCAGACCTTCTGTTGTACAAAGAAGGTTCTAGACAGAGGTGATTCTGGACTGTTTTATCCTGAGGACGACGGGGTTGTTACACTGCTTGCACGTTCTTGGGCAGAGCCGCGAAACGTCTTAAAGAGAGCAACCTGGTCCGCGACTCATCCCAAGAAATTTTGGTAAACTCGTTCTTTATTTGTTTTCTGTTTCAACAATTTTAAGACGTCCAATATCTGCTAAGATGTCTACTGATCACGATTTTAAACAAGTAACTGTTGATCTCAACAAACCCTTTCGTTTCAAAGGGTTTCATTTTAAAAGATGGAGACAGAAAATGTTATTTTTTCTTACTATCGAAAAAGTAGCATATGTCTGTACAACCGAAAAACCTCAATTACCTCAAGTTCCTACAGACGCTCAGATTCAAGAAGTTAAGTCTTGGGAGGAAAATGATTTCCTTTGTAAGAATTTTATTCTTAATGGTATGTCTGATGATCTGTATGATTATTACTGCTCTAACAAAACTGCAAAGGAAGTTTGGGATGCTCTTTCGAAGAAATACGACACTGAGGAGGTTGGAAGTAAAAAATATGTTGTTAGTCGGTATCTGAAATACCAAATGATCGACGACAAATCAGTGGAAGTTCAGTCTCATGAACTTCAGAAAATCGCTCACGAAATAATTGTTGAAGGTATGTCCCTTGATGAACAATTTCAAGTTGCTATTTTAATTGACAAATTACTCCCCTCTTGGAAAGATTTTACGAATACTCTGAGGCATAAAACTAAAGAGTTTTCTTTAGAAAGTTTGATCACTCGTCTTCGAATTGAGGAGGAGACCCGAAAACAATATCAGAAAGATGAAGTGTTTGTTGTTTCTAACAACGCTCACAAAAAATCATCTTACGCTATTCTGAAACCTAAAGGAAAAAATATGAAAAATCAAAATCAGAATCGCAACCACAACAACCAGAACAGAAATGTGCATCAAAATCATAATAGAAACAAACTCCCTTCAAGAAATAATTCTGAACAGTTTACTTGTTATAACTGTGGGAAGGCGGGCCATTTGGCTCGGAACTGCCGGCAAAGACGTTGTCCTGTTCCACAGGAAAATCTTACCGCGGACCAACTTATAGCTATGATTTCTGAAATCAATATAGTTGGTGGATCCGAAGGGTGGTAGGTAGACACTGATACTTCACGCTATGTCTGCTATGATCGTACCATGTTCAAGTCTTATTTTGAAAGTGAAGACAAGAAAGTGTTGTTGGGTGATTCCCACTCCACTATTGTTGCCGGTTCTAGTGAAGTGGAATTAAAGTTTACCTCTGGAAAGACAGTCATCCTTAAAGATGTTCTGCATACTCCAGAGATGAGAAAGAATTTGGTTTCGAGCTATCTTCTAAACAAGGCGGGGTTCACTCAAACTATTGGGGCCGATTTGTACACCTTAACCAAAAATAATATTTTTGTTGGGAAGGGATATGCAACTGATGGAATGTTCAAACTGAATGTTGAAATTAATAAAATTTCTTCTGCTGCTTACATGTTGTGTTCTTTTAATATTTGGCATGCTAGATTTTGTCATATTAACAAACGCATTATTAAAAACTTAAGCAACTTAGAACTAATTCCTAAATTGTCTTTGAATGATTTTGAAAAATGTGAATTTTGTAGTCAAGCTAAAATTACTAAAACCCCTTATAAATCAGTAATTAGAGAATCTGAATCTCTTGACTTGATACATTCTGATATTTGTGAATTTGATGGAGTCTTGACTAGGAATGGTAAACGCTATTTTATTACATTCATAGATGATTGTTCTAATTTTACTTATGTTTATCTCATGAAAAATAAAAGTGAAGCTTTTGATATGTTTAAAAATTGTGTAACTGAGATTGAAAATCAATGCAATAAGAAAATTAAGAGATTACGTAGTGATAGAGGAACAGAATATGATTCTGATATTTTTATTGATTTTTATAATTCTCATGAGATTATTCATAAAAAAACTGCACCGTATTCTCCTGAAATGAATAGTAAGGCTAAAAGGAAAAATAGAACTTTTGTTGAATCAGTAGTTGCTATTTTACTTAACTCCGGTGTAGCTTCTCACTAGTGGGGTGAAATTTTATTAACGGTTTGCTATGTACTTAATAGAGTTCCCAAATCGAAAAGTAAAATTTCACCTTATGAAGTTTTCAAAAATAAGAAACCAAATTTGTCTTATTTTAAAACTTGAGGTTGTTTGGCATATGTTCGAATTCCTGACCCAAAAAGAAGAAAACTTGTCAGTAGAGCTTATGAATGTGTTTTTATTGGTTATGCAGTAAATAGTAAAGCTTATAGATTTTATGATTTGAAAGATAGAGTTATCATTGAATCAAATGATGCTGATTTTTATGAATATAAATTTCCTTTCAAATTGAAGAATAATGGGGGCTCGACTTCTAGTAATGAACCTATCATTAGGATTAATTAATCTAATAAGAAATTAGATATTGAACCTAGAAGGAGTAAACGACCTCGTATAGCTAAAGACTTTGGTTCGGATTTCTATGCATATACCTTAGAGGAGGATCCACTTACCCTCCAAGAGGCATTGTCTTCTATAGATGCCAATTTATGGCAAGAGGCTATAGATGATGAGTTAGACTCTCTCGAGTCAAATAGAACTTGGCATTTGGTAGATTTACCTCCTGGTTGTAAAAAAATAGGATGTAAATGGATTCTTAAGAAGAAATTGAATCCTGATGGAACCATTGATAAATATAAGGTTCGTCTTGTAGCCAAATGGTTTAGACAAAGAGAGAATGTAGATTTCTTTGATACTTTCTCACCTGTCTCTAGAATTACATCTATTCGTGTACTTTTATCTCTTGCTGCAATTCATAATCTTATTGTGCACCAAATGGATGTTAAAACTGCTTTTTTGAATGGTGAATTAGAAGAAGAGATTTATATGGACCAACCTGAAGGATTTGTTATTCCTAGTCAAGAAAACAAAGTATGCAAATTAGATAAATCTCTTTATGGTTTGAAACAAGCACCTAAGCAATGGCATGAGAAATTTGATAATCTAGTCATTTCACATGGTTTTAAAGTAAATGAAAGTGACAAATGCATTTACTATAAATCTGAAAATGATGTTTGCACTATTATATGTATTTATGTGGATGACTTGCTAATTTTTTGTTCCAATATTCATGTTGTGAATAATGTAAAATCCATGCTATGTGCTAATTTTGACATGAAAGATCTTGGTGAAGCAAGTGTAATCCTTGGTATTAAAATAACTAGGTCTAAATATAGAATTTCTTTGGATCAATCTCATTATATAGAGAAGATTCTAAAGAAATACAATTATTTTGATTGTAAACCAGCATGTACTCCTTATGACCCTAGTGTGAAGTTGTTCAAGAACACCGGTGATGGTGTTAGACAATCTGAGTATGCGAGCATCATAGGCAGTCTTTGATATGCCACTAATTGCACTAGGCCCGATATAGCGTATGCAGTTGGATTACTATGCAGGTTTACAAGCAGACCTAGTATTGAGCATTGGCATGCTATTGATAGGATTATAAAATATCTAAAGAGAACTATGAATCTTGGATTACATTATCAGAAGTTTCCCGCTGTTCTGGAAGGATATAACGATACTGATTGGAACACCCTTTCAGATGACTCCAAGGCAACTAGTGGTTATATATTTAGTATAACTGGTGGAGCTGTTTCTTGGAAATCTAAGAAACAGACTATTTTGGCTCAATCTACTATGGAGTCTGAGATGATTGCACTAGCTTCAGCTAGCGAGGAAGCAGGGTGGTTAAGGAGCCAGCTTTCTGATACCCCTTTATGGGAGAGACCGATTCCAGCTGTCCTGATCCATTGTGATAGTACCGCAGCTATTGCAAAGATTCAGAACCGTTATTATAACGGAAAAAAATGACAAATACGTCGCAAACACAGCACTATTAGAGAGTATATCTCTACAGAGGCTGTGAGAGTGGATCATGTACGGTCTGATGATAACTTAGCCGATCCTTTGACGAAAGAATTAGCTCGAGAAAAGGTTTACAAAACCTCGAAAGGAATGGGACTCAAGCCCATAGATTGACGAGTTACTTGTGAGGAAAACCCAACCTATAGACTGGAGATCCCAAGAAATAGGTTCAAATGGTAATAACAAACTCATGAAGTGATATGAGAAAAATCATGCTATAAATTTTGAGTTCTATTTCATAAATGTGCTGTTTGAAGCATGATATCTTGAAGCGATAGAAGATTGAGTTTTTATTAACTCTTAATGAGATCTATACTCTATTTGGAGTGGAGTACCTAGTTACAAGAGTACTCTTGATAGATTCACCTATGTGAATGTGGAAGTGTGGCCGCTTCCTATGGAAATTTAGGCAAAATTCTCTAGAGCATTCACTATACTAGGATACACGTGCATGGCCGTAAAGCACGGACTTTTAGACTACACCCTGATAGGTTTGTGTGTGTGATGTTGTTAGGGATAGAGTTCAAAACTACGAGTTACTCTAGTATAATCTAAAGCATCTTCACTATGTAAAGGTTCAAATCGATAGACACCTTTTCTTATGCACAATCTTATATTTAATTATACTGCTCGATGAAAAAAATTCGATGAAAAAAATTTCAAGTGGGGGATTGTTGAAACAAATGAATTTTAATTAAATTTTTAGAATAGAAAGTGTCAAATGTGCAATTTCCTCTAGCCCTTTTATCCTACATTGGTTGGGAGAGGTGAAATTAATGAGGATATCTAGGGGTATGTGAGACACTTGGGGTGTGCCCCAAGAGGTACCCACATTTTGTGGAGGGGAGAGGAGTTACATCCCTACCGGTTTACCACATACGCGCGCACGCCGCCGCCGTCGTGCCGTGCTGTGCCGAGTCGAGTCGAGTCGCGCGTGTGATGAGGTGGCACTTATTTACTTTTTAGAAAAAATTTATTTAAAAAATATTTTTTTTAAAACAGTTTAATTAAAAAATTAAAAACTTTTTTGAACCGTTAAAATAAAAATAAAAACGTTTTTGAACCGTTAAAATAAAAAAAAAAAAAATTAATTTATTAAAACCGTTTAACGTTTTAATAAAAACGTTTAAAATAATAATTAAATTATTTAAACGTTTTTTTTTTTTAATTTCGGTTTCAAAAATTCAAATGGTTTAGTTTTTATTTTCTCCTATAAATAATGCTTTCTTCCTCAGTTTTATAAACACAGAACAGTCTTCATCTTAATCTGAAACAGTAAAAGAAAATTACTTTCAGTCTACGTCTTCATCAGAAATAGTTTTATTTCTTTTCAACTTCGATTTCCGAGCAGTCTGTTTGTTTGTTCAAACAGTGAGTGGGTGTTTAGTATTCAGGCCTTCTGTTGGGCAAAGAAGGTTCTAGACAGAGGTGATTCTAGACTGTTTTATCCTGAGGATGACGGGGCTGTTACACTGGTTGCACGTTCTTGGGTAGAGCCGCAAAATGTCTTAAAGAGAGCGACCTGATCCGCGACTCATCCCAAGAAATTTTGGTAAACTCGTTCTTTATTTGTTTTCTGCTTCAATAAATTCATCTTCCAACTGTTCTTG
Organism: Eucommia ulmoides; assembly: GCA_016647705.1. Taxonomy (NCBI): domain Eukaryota; kingdom Viridiplantae; phylum Streptophyta; class Magnoliopsida; order Garryales; family Eucommiaceae; genus Eucommia; species Eucommia ulmoides. The sequence goes on from JAENRU010000488.1 coordinate 534,096, forward strand.
CAGATCAGAGTTCCGGTGAATAATTTCAACCTTCTTCCGGTTCTTCTGGTTGTCATATTCCAACTGTTGTTATGCACTCTCCCTAATTTGGGAGAAGACATTTTAGAGGGAGACACAAGTGGGTATGATGGTAAATTATATGTTTTACCCTCAATGTTTATATTTTTTTCACCTCACAGCATAAACCTTTTAAATGTAGCATTTTGATCTTTGAATCTTTAGAATTACTTTTGGATCGAAAGACCAAAGTTTGCAACTTTTGCATAAGATTGGTAGAACATGGACTATGTACTGGTAAATTTGTTCTTGAAGTTGGGAGGTGGGCCAATTTAATATGGATTAAGAGATTTTAGAAGCAATGTGATAATTTAAATTTTTTGGGTTTAAGTAAAATATTTAACAAATAGTGGGGTCCCAAAAGAATTTTTTGGCTTTTGATCACTTGAGTAGAAGTGGAGAGACGAAGTTGTAAAATGGAATCAATACACGGGGTTATGTAATAAAGTCAAGGGTTATGTTTTAAAATTGTAATTGATCAATTGAACAATGTTTTAATATTGTTATCAATCTTTATTGTTTTCCTATTTGTGAATTTGAGAATTGATCTGGTTGTGTAACTCCAAATTAGGTGTTCTGTGTATGGAAATAAATTACATTATCACCTCTCAATTTATGTTTGAATTTTGAATTAATAAATAAGTAATATTAATTAAAAGATATGAAAATCAATAAATACTTGAATAAAAAATGTGATATTTGAATAATCAAATGAAATTAATAAGATTAATTGTAAATAAAAAATTCGATATAATAATAACTGAAGTCTTGAAAATAAAGAATAAATTAAGAATTATTATAGTGAAATAATGTAATTTAAATTGATATTATAATGTGATCGAAAATAGATTTTTTTTATATTTATTTCATATCATGGTACATCACGATGAAATGTAATTTTTTTTTATGTATTTTAATATATTTGGATATATTAATATGGTGTATTTTCGTGAAATTGTGTTTAAAATACTTGAAGAAGACATGAAAAATAAAAATAATGGAAAAAATGGGAATAAGAAAAATGTATTTTGGAAGGAAAATGGGAACAAAAAATTATATTATTGTTATAGAGACATATGGGGGTAAAATGGGAACAAGGAAAATGCATTTTGGAGGGAAAAAGCACAAAAAACAAGCCCATTCTTGTTTCAGACGCGTGAAGCCCAAATCTATTAACCTTGACAGAAACGGTTAGATTTGCAGTTAGGCCCAAGGCCACAGGAGAGGTAAGTGGCGACGTTTGAACCACAGGGGGGTAAAGTGCAAATGGACCAAACCACAGGGGGTAAAGTGTAATTAACCCTATATTTATATTAAATCAAGACGGAGATAAAGAGGACCGTCAGATCAGAAACAAACTTATCTACATTTTTAGACCGTTAGATCATTTTAACCATACTATAGAATGAAAAGTTAAAAATTAGGGCTAAGATCTCAGTCGATCCTTTGTCTGTATCCCTCACACTTTTCAGCTCAGCCGTAAGGTTTCAACAGCATAGAGAAGGAAATTTTGTGCTCCCTCACTCTTGATGACGACAGTGTCTTCTCCTCACCCTCGACGACGACGGCGATGCCCCTCCCTCAACGACGACGGTGACACTCCTTCCCTCAACGGAAACGACAACGCCCCCCTCCTCGACATCGACGCCTCCATCTTCAATGACTCGAAAAATGATGGCGTATTTCGTATTTCATATTTCGGCTCTAATTTTTTTTTCTCAGATCAGATCTGAGTAGTTCTCATCTCTCTCCCTCATCCTCTCATCCACTCCATCTGCTCTCACGTCTGAGTTTCTCTCTCCATCTCTCTTTGTATCTCAATTTTCTTTTCTCTTGCATGTCTCCACCACTACTATTGAAATCCTTCTGCCTCTTTACACATAACGATTAGCTACCTACCAAACCATCACAGATCCAGCCCTCTCCACCACCACGTCATTGCCGATCTAAGCCTTTTGCCCTTATCAAAGATCATCCACCCAATTTCCACAGTAGATCCAATCTGAGATTGATTTGGTTAGATCTAAATTGCATGGATCTATCCAATTGTAAGTTTCGAATTCATTACCTCTCTCCCTCTTTCTCTCATTTTTGTAATTTCCCTATTTTGATTTTGCAATTGATTTCTACTTTCACTTATTTCTATTCTTTAAACCATGTGCATGCAATTGGGTTTTAAAATTCAAATAACGTGAATTTGTTGCCTTTTGCATTAGATCTAATGTGAATTTGTTGTTTCAATGCGGCTTTCCTGAATGGTGGTTGTTTACAGCACGTATTCAGTTTCGTATCCCCTATTCTAGGTACTTAATTTTGTTTATAGTTTTACTTTGATTCTTTAAAAACAGCCCATTATTGTTTAGTTCGGATCTGCAAATCGCACAATCTTTTCTCCCTTATCTCCTGCAATTTAGGGTTTGGCAACCGTTATTATTTGATATAAGTTTGAATAGTCCATTATTGTTTGATTTAGTTGTATCGTTTGATTTTCTTCCAGATTCAATTCACTTTCCATCGAACTATTTCTTGGCCACTAACTGACTATCGCCGAGGTTTCATCCCCCACCACACAGGTTCATTTTTTTTTCCTCTCTCCACTCTTGGTTTAATGTTTTGAGTTTTTGGTTGACTGAAACCCTAGATGCATCCTCTTTTTCTATTGATGAATTGGTTTATTGTTCCTCAATTGAACTTAACAGGACATCAAGAAATTATGTGTTTAGGACATTTCTACTGCAATTTGTTTCTCAAATTCAGTGTGTTTTAGAATGCCATTCGTCATTTTTGTTTCCTCTTCATATCCGAGAAACTCATCCTATCTCCCTGTTTAATTTAGCCCTATTTTGTAGCACACAAATTCCGATAATGGTTGATTAATATGATTTTTGTCTCTTTATTAGATGCAGACATTCTTGAAGTTTTTTTCATGCTAGAGATGTTGTGTGATTTTGACTCAATTGCATTGAGTTTTGGGGGGCTTATTTATTGATTTGTTGTGCTCCAGTGTTAAGGGCTGACACTACTTTGTTTCTAAGTTTCCATTTTTAGAATGTGTGTTATTAAATTGAAGACGAAAATAATATTACGAAAATAATATTCTCATTCCTTTCTATATATGAAAAATCATGTCATTACACTTTGCTCAAATTTCGATGCTAGCTCATATTTTACTGAGGTGGTCTTCATTTTCATGGTAAAAAAACATTCAAAGAAAGTCCGGTAATCAATTGGCTGAAGTTTTTTTTTCCTCCCGCATTTCTTCATACAACCATATATTTGGTTGGCCTTGGGAACTACAATTCGAATATGTTGTAGTACAAATACAGTTCTATTGGATTTAGTAGACTAGAATAGCATTTTCTTATACACCAGGTAAAATATGCATGCCTATATGATGAGATTTCTTTACTAGGAATCATGTTTAACTAGAGTCAACTTTTATAGAAAATAGATTCTTACCATGAAGATATTAGTGATAAACAGTCACAAGATATTACATGCAACAGAATCAGCTTTTATGCTTTGCGAAAATTAAATTGAAAGTCCTCTGTTTACATTCTTGATGATTTCTGTGTTTTTTCATTTTGGCTCGACTTTCTTTGTCCTCCAAAATTAACATGAAATCTATGTTCTTCAGGGAACCAAACTGTTTGAAGTATTTACTTTTGGGCTCAAATTTAGTGTTTACAAACAGGATTTAGTGAAGTAATAAATACTAATACTCAATTGATGGTGTATTATGTGAATTATGTCAATAATGAGGGGAAAAAATCACTGAGAGAAAGAAGTATCTGCAAGATTTGGTACTTGGGGTGCAATAAGGATTGATATAAGATTTGGTACCAGTGTATATCTTCTTTTTGTCTTTGTCATTTAAGTGGAGCTTAGATGTCATTTTCTTTTTTGTAATGTAAATTCATTAACATAGAGATATATTTTGATGGGTTGATTTTTTTTCTTGGCATATTGAAAACTAAAACTAAATGATATACACTATAAATACTGGAATATGTAGGAAAATATATATGAAGTCTGAATAATTTGGTTTATTAAGTTGTTTTGTCTCTTCTTTAGCGTCGATTTCCAATTTTCTATTTCGGTCTCATGATTATTGAAGTTTTTTTTCCTATTTGTTTTACATGCAGTAATTATTGAAACAAGATTTGGATTGAGGAGGTAGTGTCATTCTCTCTTAGGTAATGCAATTGATTTTTTCTTTTGTTTTTTTAATTATTTTTCTTTTCTTTTCTTTTCTTTTTCCCTGTTTTTGGTTTTTTTCAATTCTTTTTATTTTATTTTATTTTATTTTTTATGTTGCGCTCTATTCCAGTATGGAAAGGATGTTAGATGTCAATTTTGTTTTTTCTAATGCAAATTCATTGAGAGAGAAATATATTTGGTTGGAATATATAAGTCGAAATAAAGGAATATTGGAATAAATAGATGAAATTAAAAAAAAAAAAAAACTTTGGTTTATTAAGCTTTTGTTATCTATTTTATCATTGGGGTTCTATTCTAATTTCATAATTATTGAAGTTTTTTTTTTTTTTTTTTTTGTTATGCAGGAATTTTTGAAAGAAGATTTGAATTGTGGAAATGCTATCATTCATGTAGTGAGATTGTCATTACAATCAATCAATTTGGTAAGGTAAAATTAAGATACTAATAGATTTATTTTTTTCAATTTTCAAATGTTTCTTCAAGTAAAGTTGTGTTGTAATTATTGATTTATTTATTTTTCATATTAATCCTTTATTTTTTAATATGATATATTATCAATAGTTTAGTTATATTTTTTATTTGCTAGGATGGTTAAGAGACATTTTTTGAATTAAATGGTATCAATGGGTGATAAAATTTAAAACCCTAAGTTCTCTTTTATTTCCATGTAATTTTTGCCTAAATTTGTTTGCTTTTCATGTAATTACATGATAAACGAAATAGAGTGATGTTTGAAGTAGAAAATAGAATCTATTAGAAGTTTTATGTAGGTATATAAAGAGTGTATTTGTAAATAATGTAATCTCTCTTTTTGGAAATCAATAATATTGGTGAAATGGTGTTTCTTTTTTCTTTTTTTTTTAAATTATTTATGGTGTAAATTATTTATTACTACCATTCAACGTGTGCTATGTTCCCTTATATTATATCACTACAAGTTTTAATATTAATTGTCAAGTATTATTGATGTTAAATAGCTATAGTATGTTGTGTAAACAACTTACCCATCCAAAAAAATGTTATATAAACATAGATAATGTCAACAAAATTAAAAGATATTAATATTTTTTGTTTGTTTTTCATTCGTGTCTTCAGGCACGGGTTATACGCTTGTATATATATATATATATATATATATATATATATATATATATATATCATACTAATTTAACGAAAAGTTCAACAATTTTATCAAAAAAATTAAAATCGTTGCATTAGAGGTTTTTCCACTTTGCACCTTTAAAGTTTTGGAGAAATGTCATTGTAGTTCCTGTATTTTCAATTTGATCAAATAAAATCCTGAAATATTTAAATTGTATCAAGACAATCCAAATTGGGAACTTTGTTAATTTTATGACGAAAATCAACTACGTGTTAGATATGGAATCACACACATACGTGAATTTCATCATAAAAATGACGGAATGATTAACTTGACATGATCTAAATACTTTAGAGTTTAATATGTTTAAATTAAAAAAAAACAGTGACAAATTTCTCTGAAAGTTCGAGGATGGTATTGTATAAAAGTCAATGAAATATTAAATTCAAAATCACTATCGTGACATTGTACTATGAGCGTATAGTCTGCATAAGTAGAATATCATGATTTTAATTACTTTATAGGACCATATTATTTATAATACAGATAAAATTATTTAAAATAATTAGTTAATCATATTTTAAAATTTGAAATTGTAAACTAATGCGGAATCATTAAAACGGAAGCATACCTTTTAGATTCAGAAGATCCATTTATAACCCGCTCTTCATTTCTTCTCTCGTCAGAAAGAAAAATATTACTTATTTTTCAATAATATTCACACACTCACTAATCAAGACTACTCAAACTTTTTGTAATCTGATAGGATTAGAAACCTCGGAGGTATCAATACCTATTTATAGAGAAAATCCCAAAAAGTGTGTCCTTTCTAATAGGTGTCTACCGAATGGATATGATCCTTAAGACCAAGTGGTGCATTCATTCACATTATGACTATTCCTAAAACTTGTGGCCATATGGACGCTCCACGGGTCGATGCCACCAGCTTTATAATCCAACAATAATATAAATTGCATAAATTTATTTTTTACAAAAAAAATATTCTATTTTATTTTTTATTTTATTAATATATCTCAATCATTTAATTGAAAATATATTTTCATATGTTTGTATTATACATTTAAAAAAGGGGATTTCATTATTTAGTCCTTATAAGATAGTGTATTGAGAAAATGATCCTTCAAATGCCTACATTAAATTTTTGGTCCCCGTGATCTTCTTAGAATTTAGTCTCTGGTCATTACCCATTAATTGTGTTATATTTACAATTTATGTCATTCTGTTAAAAAATGTAAGTGTTCACTTTTTCAAACCCCACCAAATCATTAAAATCAGCCCACGCGATTAACGGTTGATAGAAAATTTTAAAAAAAATACACCAAATTAATTTTTAAAAAAATCCTCTTTCCGATGATATGAATTTCAATTTTTTTGGGTAATTTTTTGCTAATTTGTGAATGTTCATGTTTTTGAAAAAATTAATAAAAATTTAGATCTATTCACCGTTGATAGAAATAAAAATAAAAAAAAATACATCAAAATAATCTACGAAAAATCATTTTTTCGACGATATGAATTTCATTTTTTTGGGTAACTTTTTACTGGTTTATGAATGTTCATGTTTTTTTGAAAAATTAATTTACGAAAAATTATTTTTCCAACGACATGAACATTTACATTTTATTTTTGTTTTTTTTTTTAATATTTAATACATATTTATACTAATTATATTACTGTGAATGTTCATACTTCCACGAAACACATCGAAATATGTAATTTCACCAAAACATCAACAAACTACGGAAGAAATTGATATGAACATGAACATGAACATTTCATTTTTGTTATTTTTTAATATTTATACATATGTATACTAATTGTGTTGTTGTAAATGTTCATACTTTCAACCAAAACACATCGAATACATACTTTCACCAAAACACAACGATATGATCATTCACTAAAGTACACTGATATGAACATTCACACAAACAAATGAACAATCACAATCAATAAACCAAATTCCACTAAAATCACAACCGCAACACCAAAATCAAACAATGAACATTCAATAAAAAAAAAAAAAATCTAACCACATGAATATTCACAAAAAAGAATCCTGAATCAAATCTTCACAAACACAAACCGATCAAACAAGAGGTTCGTTGTGAAGATTCACATTATCCCAGATCTGAAAAATTTCAGATCTGAGTTTTTGAAAAGATAAACTTGATTCGGCTATATTTGGCAAAGACGAATACGAACCAACGACCAACATGAGAAAGAACGATCTTCATATCAACACAAAATCACCACCGCCGTTCGCCACTACCATTCGCTGTTGTTGACGAACTAGTCACACTACCGATTTAGCTCCACCCATGTCGTTTCGCCACCAACGTCCACCACTAGCCACTAGAGATCACCGACGGTAGTGGCGTACCAGATCTGGACTTCTCAGATCTTGAGAGAAAGAGAGGAATAAAGAGAGACGAATTGATAAAGACAACCGTCCGCCATCGATGCCATCTTCAATCGATCACCACCGAATTCGTCCACCACCTGTTCGTCCACCACAATCGTCCCGCCATTTGCCTATCGCAATCATTCCTGCCGTTCGCCCACAGATTGAGCACCACTACAGCTGACCATATATATCGAGAGAGAAAGGGAGAAAAAGATAGACGAATAGAGAAGACGACCGTCCGCCATCATCAATCGACCACCACCGTCAATTGATCACCGCCGCAATCATCCATCACAATCGTCCCGACCATTCGCCCATCGCAATCGTCATCTTCATGTGCAAGTGCGGTGGGGGTTGGGCGCAATTATTCGGCGGCGGTGGTAGGTGGCCGTTCGACTGTGGCATGGAGACTCGAGAGTAGGGCTGGCAAAATAGGTATTTACACAATGACACGACACGAGACCGACACGAAATTATCAGGTCTAAGTTTTGCTTATCAGGTATCGGGTCGTTATCGTGTCAGACCCGATAACTCGATAAGAAATAGTGCAAGTTATCAAGTTGACCTATCCAATAGATTACACGATAAGACACGATAAGAATTTCGTGTATTTAGGTTACACGATAACTTGAAATCTAATAGGTTACCTGTTAATTTAATAAATTATTTTTACACCCCAAAATTATCAAATATTATAATTTAGTACCTAATATATATATTCATATTTTCCTAACCCTACTCATTTAGTCAACTTAACAAGTTAACAAGTCATTAACATGTAATGGGTTAATGTGTAATGAAAACCTTTCAGGTTTTATCGTGTCATGTTTACCTGATAAGTTTTGTGTCATCTTGTGACACAAAAAATTATCGTGTCGTGTCGTGTTGACACGATAATTTTCATGTCGTGTTCGTGTTTGGGTCTTATCGTGTTTCGTGTTATCGTGTAATGACCTGTTACCTATTTTGCCAATCCTACTTGAGAGAGAGGTTTGGGGAGGCGGCTGCAATGATTTTGGAAATCTAGGGTTCAAATAGAGAGGAGATTGGAGAGGCGGCCAATGGGATGAAAATATGATTCTCAATTTAGGGTTTCATGTATATATAAGGGGTATATTTGTCCATTTCTTTTTTTCTAATTTGTAAAATAAATTTTTTATAAGAATATTTTTCAAAAGGATTGAAAAATAACTTTTTTCAAAAAAAGAATTAGTGAGAAAAGAGAAAGTTAAAAAGGATTCAAACAATCAAAAACCCTTTTAAAAAAGGGTAACTCTTATATCATGAATTTAATTACTTTGTAATATAGATTAAATTATTAAAATAATTAACTAATTATATTTTAAAATTTATAATTTAATTTACATTAAATTATTTTTATATCTAATTGAAAGATTTTACCTAGATTGAATAGGAATGCTCTATGCAATACTTGCTTTTGGTGAGTTTGTTATTTTAAGTTTTTAAAGATAGTTAAATTTCGCCTATTGAAAAAAAAAATAGATAGTAAAATTTTAATAGGATTTTATTATTTAAATTGATTGAGTCCCTCTTACTTATATTATTATTATTATTATTAATATTATTCTAATTAATTATCTAACCAGATCAATGATTTTCTTTTAATTCAAAATATATGTCTATTTTTTTAATAAATATGACATATTAAATTAACCAAAATAATTATATTCTCTCTTGATTTTTTTCATTGATAAACATTATTAAAATTTCTAATAATGCTAAACAACATTAAACGGGAGCAATTACCTTAAACGAAATTGAAAAAAAAATAAAAATAGATAAATAAATAAAATTGTCATTCAAAAACACATTAAAATTTAAAAAAATTAGATATCTCCTCTTGGAACTTAATACTTAAATTTATTTATATTTTTATTGTTTATTATATTGAGGAGTGAAAAGAAATGAGAGTGGTCGAAAATTGTAAATTTTTTAATTTTTCTAAATGTATTTTTTTTATTTTTTGAAAAATATTATTAAATATGAGATTAAAAGAAACAATACTCTAAATATTTTATGTGTAATGTCATGTTAAATATCTACTGATATAAATTTTATTTTTACTTTTCTAATCCCGCACGATATGCGAGTCTAAAACGAATAATATTTAAAAAATGGATAATTATTAATTTGTTTTTATAATTTCTATTTTACTAGTAATAGTAAATTACCTCTATTAGTGAATATTTAGGGGATAAAAGGAAAATTTGCACTTTTGGTCCTTTAAGTTCGGGATAAATATTTAAGTGGTCTCTGAGATTTTTTAGTTAACGCATTTGATCCCTCAACTTATAATTCTACTTCGATCTGGTGAAATTGGGCGGATTATCATTTGTGCAGGGATCTTTTCATCTCTTAAGTACCAAAACTTGTTTTTCTATTTTCTATTTTTCATTTTGGCGCCATAATCTTCCATTTTACCTGTCATATATCCATATTTTGTTTATTAAATTGCAACTTTTGTGGGATAGAGAGTGCAAATAATAGACAATGATCAAATTTTGCAATTGTCACAGGATATTGAGTTTAAAAATGACGCATATAGCCTTTGATTGAATTAGTAGTACAAGCGAAGGATTGCTCGAATGAATGATCTGAAATAGATCGAGCATCAAACCACAAACCCCTTGCGATCGAGGTTTCTGGATTCAGTAAGCGACTGAGAAAACCAGTGGAGTGATTTACCAAAAGTTTCATGGATTTTGAGATTTCCCTAGTTAGCAGGTCATGTGTTTCGTCCAATTTTCCTAACTCGGTGGACCCGATTGAAACTAAATTGTAAGTTTAGGGCCAAAAGGGCCAAAAGGAATAGTTATATGAAGACCAACAATAAGAAATTTTTTACTCTATAGTCCCCACACTTCTTTCTCATTTCTTCTTCCTCCTCCCTCCCTCCCTCTTCTTCTTCCTCTGAACTGTCAAAAATCGAAATCGAAATCGAGATCCAAATCGAAATTCATCTTTCATCGTGATTGATTCAATAGCTATAACAATTGACGAACCTGAAATCAAATCGATTGAAGAAGTTCCGAGCTTTGAATCGTAGCTTTCGCGATGATTCAGCTTCTGTTCGCACTTATTTTCGCCGAGATGGCCCTAATCGTGGTCTTCGTCTTCAACACGCCCCTCCGGCGGCTCGTGATAATTGGACTGGACCGGATCAAGCGCGGACGAGGTCCAATCGTCGTCAAGACCGTCGGTTCCACCGTGTTCGTGGTGATGGCATCGAGTGTGTACAATGCGGTGAAGATTCGGAACCGTTGGATTGTCGATGGCGATGTAAATCCGACGGATCAGGTTCTCTTCGCCAAACACGTTCTTGAAGCTTCTCTCATGGGTAAAAACTTCTCCCTTTTTGTTCTGCTTGATCCGATTTGTGATCTGTTTAAGCTTATTTCTGAAGAATGAGGTCTGAAATGTCCAAATGATGTTGAATTTTTGAAATTTTTACAGATGTGAAGCTTTAATTTCAACGAACCAGAATAATTTGCTATTGTTAATTCTTCTAGAATGAGATAATTGCTAATTGCATTGAAATTCATATGCATATATACTCATCAGATAGCAATATGGCATTGAATTTTCGATAAAAATGTTTGAATTTCTGAGAAACTATAACCTCTTTCTGTTTTAATCTCCATTTTTGTAAACACTTATAAATTTAGTCAATAAATTTCTTCATCTTGAAAAAAATTTAAGCAAAATTGATCATATAATGCAGATTCTCCTTCCAATTTCAGGACTTCTTTTATTTATGTCTTGATTAGGTTACAAATTGACACATACTTATGTTATGTCAAAATGATTGAATTGAATTGAATAGCTAAGATATTTGAATTTCAGATTCTATCATTTTAGGCTCCATTTGGATCAATGAATTTAAAACTAGGGTGTGTTTGGATAAGGTATTTGAAGAAGATATCTGATTTTGAAAAAGAGATATTTGTATATTTTTATTCACCAAATTTCTTAAGAAAATTACAAATCCCTTCTTGAAATCAAGTACCTTAGGTGGCGTTTGGTTAGTGTTTCTGCTTTTGTGTTTCTACTGCCAATAAACTGGGATGGGAATTTTGCTTTCGTTTTGGAGTATTCCGAGAATAGAAACATGTATGGTAACAACCATTGTCCTGGAATTGTTTCTTTTAATTTATGAGAACAAATACAAGAAACACGTTTAGTTGCAATATTTGTCCTTTTTTTCTTTTCTTTAAATGTTTGATGGCCGGCAGAATGATAATGGGAATAGTTTTGTGGGAGTGAATAGGAATCAACATTTTTTTTTTTCACAGATTCTTAAAAAATTCAAGAATTACTTCCAAATACATCCGGCCATGGACGGAGCTATTAAGGGTCTAGGGAACTCAACCCCGCCCCCAACTTTTGAAAATTTTCTCTATTGCCCTAATATTTTTAGAAAAAATAGATCACCCCTTCAAACTTTACATTAGCCTCCTTGAATTATAAAAATATCTAATAAACTCCCTAAAAAAAGATTTAATCCCCGCTCAACCAATTTTCTGAATCTTCCGCTGCATTCATCGAGTCAAATGCAACCATTAATTTACCCAATCATGGGTAATATAAATGCAGGCTTCTCTCTTTTCCTTGCACTAATGATAGACCGATTACACCATTACATAAGAGAACTCCGGGTTCGAAGAAAAAGCATGGAGGCAGTAAAGAAACAAAACCAAGCTTTTGAAGACGGTAAAAATGGAGGCCAAGAGGAGATTAAATCATTGGAGGAAGCAGAAATCAGATTACGGGAAAGAATTAATCAACTCGAGGAAGAACTCGAGGCAAAGGCAAAAGATGCCAACAATGCAGAAGCCAACGTGATTGCCTTAAGAAAGCAATCTGAAGGGTTTCTTCTTGAGTATGATCGCTTGCTCGAGGAAAATCAGAATCTGAGGAACCAGTTGCAGTCACTAGACCTCAGATTGTCGCATTCGGGCAGCAAAAAAGTCATGTAAGAATAAAATTTAATTTTTCGTTCCTCAAATTTTATTTTATTTTTTTGCAGTGCTTGTTTCGTTTTTCGATTTTTGTTGATTACTATATATAGATTATTAGTTATTTATGCATATCGGCGAGGTTGTAAGAATTAAAAAATGGTTTTTAAACAGGAGAAAATTGAGTGTTTTGTGGATTTAAGGGTTCTTTATGATCAAGAACAATGTAAAAGTTAGTTAATCTGATAACATTATATTTGGCGGATCAAGAAGCTTGAGGAATTATTTGTTTTCTTGAGGATATGTCCTGCAAAAATTTACTTTGAGAAATTTGTTGCCTTAGCTATATTTGATTAGTTCAAATTTATTTATTTTTTAATTTTTCTTCATATGTGGAAACAGTCTCTTGCAAAAAGTAAGGTAAGACTGCGTACAATAGATCTAAGTGGTCCAACCCTTCCTCGGACCTTGCGCATAGCGGGAGCTTTGTAGCACCGGGCTGCCCTTTTATGTGGATAGAGGTTAAGGTTTAGTTAAGATATTTATGTCGCATTTGGTTAGTGTCTCTATTTTTCTATTTCTACTTCTAATAAATTGGGATGGGATGGAAATTCTTTTTCCATTCTATAGTATTCCGAAAATAAAAACATGTTTAATAACAACCATTGTTCTGAAATTGTTTCTTTTAATTTATGAGAACAAAAACAAGAAACATGTTTAGGTGCAACATTTGTTCTTTTTTTTCCTTTAAATTTATAGTAGGCGGCATGGTGGTGGGAGGAATAGTTTTGTGAAAGTGAATGAGACTCAACATTTTTTTGTTTCTCAAATTCTTAAAGAATTCAGGAAAGTGTTTGATAAACACGTTTTTATTCCCAAAATTTTGGGAGCGAGAACAGGAATCAAAGAACAGAAACTGTAACTAAATGGGGCCTTAGGGTCTGTTTTGGTTTCGTTTTCAAAAACAGACAATATTGAAAATTGTTTTTGAAATTATTTGGTTTAGTTAAGAAAAAGTTCTGGATGTTTTTATTTTTTTTATTTTATCAATAGTAAGTTGAAATTTTGAAGAGTAAAAGTATTGTGATTGATTGAGATGTGATGTTGAAAAAGAGAGATGGAGAAAATTGTAGAGAAATGAAATATAGGATATAGTGAAAAAGTACTAAATCTGCAAATAATAAAAAAAGCAGTCCGGTGCTGTAAAGCTCCCGTTAGGCTCAGGGTCTGGGAAAAGATCAAACCACTTGAGTCTATTGTATGCAGTCTTATTTTGCGTTGCAAAGGGTTGTTTCTATGATTCGAATCCGTGACCTCCAAGTCACACGGCGACAACTACTATCATTACGCCAAAGCTCCCTTTCTAAATCTATAACTAATAAAAATACAATATTAAAAATAAGTAATCTGACAAATTAAGTGGTGTAAAAATTGTTTTTGAGTTGTGTTATTAAAAGAATAGTGGTTGTATTCAGTGATGGAGCCACGTTAGTCTGAGGTGGGACTCAGCCCCCCCCCCCCTTGAAAATTCTTATTTTTATCCTTATATTTTAATAGAATGCAAGGGAAAAATAAACTTTTGGTCCTAAAATATGGGGTGAGTGTCTATGTGGACCTCGAGGTTTATCTAACTGTACATTTGATCTCTTAAGTTCTACATTTGTTTCAATTCCACAAATTTGAAAACGTTGTTAATGATTTTAAACGAAAAATGGGTTATGTTCAGTACGCGGCCTTCTAATGAGAATATTTTTGTCATTTGATCACTACACTAAGTGTAAAACGTTGTTCCTTAACAATGATTCAGATTTTTCTCTCATTCTTCAGACGAATCATTGTTAGAAAAAGGTTAAACGACAAGGTCTTAAGTTAGTAGAGTGATGAAATGACGAAAATATCTTCGTTAAAAGAAAACGTGCTGAGCACAACTCATTTTCCGTCTAAAATCATTAACAACATTCTCATTTTTTCAAGATTAAAATAAATGAAACGTGAGGGATCAAATGCGCCAACAAACCTAAGGGCCAATATGTGTACACATCTGATATAATCTAAAAAAAAATTGTCCCGCCTTCAATTAATTTTCTAGAGCTACCGTTGGTTGTATTTTATGTTTTTGAAAACAGAAAATGGGTTTTACAAAACATAACCAAACAACCCCTTAAATTCTCATTTTCTCTCTCTAAAAGAGTAATTTACTTAGGACATGTTTGATAATCAAATTCAGTACTTAAAATTTATTATATTAAGTACTTAAAATTTATTATATTAAGTACTTAGTTAATTAAGTTTGTTTGATAAATGAAATTAAGTTCACTTAACAATTCAGTCAAAATTTAAGTAAAAAATTCAGCCAAGTCCTTAACTTAATTCATTCTGAAGAATGTGCATAGCAGATTGTATTTTCGCTCCCTCTTCACTGTCTGATCTGCCAACATTGTATTAATAATAGTTTTTTATATTAGTTTGTAGTTTAAATTCAATTTTATCTGGGATTTTTTGAAGCTGCTTGTAATATTGGGGTTGATCTGTTTTCGCTTCTTTTTTTTTTTTTTTTTTTTTTGAGTCACCTGAAATCTGCAATCCATGTTTGAATTGATTTTGATTATACACATATACATACATATATATGTGTGTACGCGCGCGCGAGCGCAAAATATACATCAAGGCTATCCAACTGAAACTCTGGTGAGGTTTCTTAAACTGGAGGATATAGAATGAGATCAACAATATATTAACGGTGAGTAAAAAAATATATATATTCTCGATTTTTTCTTGTATTATCTTGATAGAAAAATTAAATTCAACAGTTTTCAGTATTCGAATTTTGTATTTATCAAACAAATAAAAAGTATATAGCACTTAAAATTTTAATTTTATCAAACAAATTTTTTATATTTTCAGCACTTAAAAATTAGGATTTTTGAGAGAATAACTCATTTTTAGACAATAATTTAGAATGGCGCCATAAATCATGGCCCAATACATTAAAACACCTAACTATTATTTTTTATTCGAGAAAACCCCAAAAACAAAACACATTCGCTCCTACCCCAATTCCTTTTTCCTTTTTTCTCTCCCTCCAATGGGCCCCACTTCCCTCCCTCTCTCTCTCTTGTCTCTCTCTCAATCTCTCTTTATATCCTCTCCATTTTATTTTCTAACACTCTTTCCTCTCTCTCTCTCTATTCTCACTTTATTCTCTCTCTCACACACTCTCACTCTCCATATATATATCTATTTCTTTATTTTTATTTTTTTCCTTTTTTGTTTGTTTTTTTTATGTTTTATATTTTTTCTTCTTCAAACTAAAATAAAATAAATTATGTAAATTGCAATATGAAATTAAATTTTGTGAGGAAAACGGTCACTGTAACAACCTTCGTCTCTTCACCCACAAGCACCACCGTCGTACCGAATGAAGTCCACCAAGTATACAGAACAAATGCAACCACCGTAGCACTGTTAGTAGATTCACAAAAAAAATTGATGAGCCGCAAATTTTCAAGAATTTTACTGTACAATAACATTTTCACAAAATATTAATATACAGCAATTTTTCACAAAAATTACAGTGTAGCAACATTCTAAAGCACGAGTAATACTATCAATGCGTATAGAACCCTAATATTATTTTCAACAATCCAACAAAATGACTGAAATTAGCAAAACTAAATCAAAAGTTGAAAATTTTGAGAAATAAAATCCAAAATGTGCAAATAAGATGCACATAATAGCAAATAACAAACCTCCACAATGGTATCATGTACATGAACACGGTATATTGAAAATCTTTTTTCTCAAAATTTTATTGTACAGTAACAAATTTAAGTACTCAAACATCACTAATGTCATGGAATAAAATAGCAATCAAAAATCTTGACTTTAAGGGTAGATTCTTGTTGTACAATAACAATTTCAAAGAACTCGAACATCAAATGTAATGGAAGAAAAGCAATCCAAAATTTGACTTGAAAAGTAAATTTTTGTTACACAGTAACAATTTCAAGACTCAAACATCACAATGTCATGAAAGAAAATAGTAATCCAAAAATTGACTTGAAATGTGAATTTTTGTTACACAATAACAATTTCAAGAACTCAAGCATCACAAATGTCATACAAGAAAATAGTAATCCGAAAATTTACTTGATGGGTGGAGTTTTGCTACACAGTAACAATTTCAAAAACTCAAGCATCACAAATGTCATGGAAGAAGAGGGGAATTAAATACAACTTACTAAAATTGGTTGCTAGGGTTTTTATTACCTTTGTGTATCTCTGAAATTCAATACAACTCATTACATTACTCATGTAATGGAAGAAAATAACAATCCAAAACTTGACTCGAATACTGAATTTTTGCTATACAGTAACAAACACAAAGAACTCAAACTCCACACAATACCATGGATAAAAATAATAATCCAAAACTTGACGTGAATAGTTGATTTTTAGTTGTACAGTAACAAATACAAAGAACTCAAATATCATTCATGTGATGGAAGAAAATAGCAATGCAAAACTTAACTCGAATAGTGAATTTTTGTTATACAGTAACAAATTCAAAGAACTCAAATATCACAAATGTCAAGGAAGAAAATAGCAATACAAACCCTGAAGTTTTTCACTAAATATTAATGTACAATATTTTTTGTTAAATATTAATGTACAGTAATTTTTCACAAAAAATACGGTGTAGCAAAATTCCAAAACACAAGATAGCAACGACAAGGACGGAGGTTGCGGCCGCAGAAGATGGTTAATGTTGATCCAAACAGAGTTCCACTTAGAAGAGTAAGTGTTGTTCAACTTGAGAAAATGAAATTGGAGAAGCATCAAAAGCAGGATTCTCCCCCTCTACGTACCTAGTCATTATCCCAATTTCAAGCCAAATCTTCCCCTTTATCCATAAAAAAAAAAAAAAAAAAGTAATATCTTGCTTTTTGACAGAAAAATTCACAAAAAATCAAAGAAAACATAATACATGAACCGAATTTTAAACAAAAAAAATGATGCAAAACCATAGTCTCACCTTAGTTGTCGTCATCATCGTCATACTGATTAGTCTACCTTACTCGTAGCAAACTTTTAAATGTCAATTTTTGCTACACAGTGATTATTTTCTCAACAACCCCACATCAAAAATAAAAAGTAACAAAATGCTAACTCAAGCAAAACTCAATTGTTGATTTTTACTGTACAGTAAATAATTCAACAACTCAAAACATCAACAAGAAAAAGGAAGAAAATGAAAATTTGGATCAAGAAATCAACATCGATTTTTGCTACATAGTTATTAAACGTTAATTTTTGCTACACGTTAATTATTTTCGCAACAACCTCACATCAAAAATGAAAAGTAACAAGATATTAAACCAAAAAAAAACTTCATTGTTGATTTTTTATAAACAGTAACAATCTCAATAAGTCAAATATCAACCAGAGAAAAGGAAGAATTTGGAAATTCAAACCAAGAATCAACATCATTTTTTGTTACACAATAATTAAATATCAATTTTTGCTACACAAGAATTATTTTCTCAATAACACCACATCAAAAATGGAAAGTAATAAGATGTTAATTCAAAACAAGACTCAATTATTGATTTTTGTTACACAGTAAAAATCTCAATAAGTCAAATATCAACAAAAGAAAAGGACGAATATAGAAATTCAAACTAAGAAATCAACATCAATTTTTGCTACACAGTAAATATGGATACTCGATGTAGAATTGTTGATGCATCATAACTTGGTGGTTATTTGTATATCCACCAAGTCTGTTATTTTAATTTAATTTCAAACAATTCTACTGTCTGTTTGAGAAGGCCTTCCGTGAAAGGACTTTCTTGCCTATCTTTTATCTGCTATTTGTTTGACTTTCTTTCTTGATTTTATTTCTCTTGTTTGAAATTTAGAGGCTATACCTTTTCTTCCTTTTTAGTGAATACTATAATAATATTTGAAACGAGGAATATGAGATTTATTGTGTATTAGTATTCATGTTCCACTTTTGAATCTTAGATTCTTAATCAAGTACTTTTGTGATACCATAAAATGTAGAACAGAAACAGTAACCAAAAATTGGATCCATAGAGAGTCTCTACTGGAAGTACTGTAAATGGTTTTCTCTGCATTTACAGTGTGGAATGTTCAATTCAAATTTCAAGCTTCAAAGTTCAAAGCGAGGGAGAGAAACAGATAGAGAGAGAGAGAGGCTGAGGTTAATCAAGAAATAATTAAGTGTGAGGAAAGTTCAAGAACAATACTTCAATATGAGATTTTTGTTACACATTAACCTTCTATACAACCAAAACATCAAACACCGGTTGAAGCTAGAGTTTTATTAAACAACCAAAACATCATACAACCAAAGTGAAATCCAAAACTACTAAAAAAATTGGAAGCTAGGGTTTTTATTATTACCTATGTTGTCCGTTGTTGAAATAGAAGACAATCGATTGAAGTAGACAACGGCGTTGCAAGGTAGACGATGCCAAAAGGAATGGAAGGATGCGAAGAACAACGGTGAAGAATGGACGGTTGTGAAGACGAAGGCGAGAAAAGAAAGACGACAGTGA
The DNA here is from genome assembly GCA_016647705.1 of Eucommia ulmoides. NCBI lineage: Eukaryota > Viridiplantae > Streptophyta > Magnoliopsida > Garryales > Eucommiaceae > Eucommia > Eucommia ulmoides. Next base: position 553,465 of record JAENRU010000488.1, read on the forward strand.
CAGGCGGTTTCTCGGATGTGAAGGAACCCTTGCTAAAAAGTAATTATTAAAGGAAGGAATGTTGCTTTTCACTCCTCTTTGAAGCTTTCCCCCCAAAACTCAACTTCCAAGTTTAGACCAAATCACGTGCTTCTCTCCCTATTGAAAACTCACAGCTTAAGCTTGGGGTTTTGATTAATTTCCTATTGTTATTAGGAGATAACTCTAATACATGGGTGGGTCTTGAGGCCTATATTAAAAAAATTCAAAAAATTAAATAGTTATCAAACATGCGTTAACCAAAGAGGCATTTTATACTTTTGCCTAGATGTAAGATGACTCGTCGTATAGCCAATGAAAAAACTAGTAAGTTGAAGTACGAGGAAGCATATAAGTGGAAGTCCCCCTCATGACTAAGCAATTTTTTGTGGCTCGTAATATGTTTGGAAATCATACCATTAATATGCATAAACCCTTGAATTTATGAATTAATGTGTGGTGAGTGGTGACCTAACCATTAAATTTTGCTTTTATTGCCTCTTTTCCTTTTTTTTATTTTATTTTATTATATAATTCTCAATTTAACTATGATTTTAAATATATGGAGTTTTGACATTTTGCACTCTTGACGTTTGACTAAAATCTTGTTTGGTCCTCAGAGTTACAATTTTTTGAACATGTAACACCATAAAATTTCTTAATCATCGCACTACAATACAAGTCATTGTCCTTATTACAATTTTGAACGAAAAACAGTTATTTGTCATGCAACTAACTGGTTTAAAGAGATTTTATAGGCAATTACAACATCCTTCTCTCTCATTTTTGTTCCCGCCCAAATACTAAGAAATATACACACACATACTTGTTTGGTTTTAAGAGGTTTTATGAGCAATGTCAGCCTCTTCCTTATCTCTCATTCTCATTCCTGCCAAATACTAAGAAATACACATGCATGCACGTGCACAAACATATATATATGTGTGTGTGCGCGCGCGCGTGCGCGTGCATGCGTGTTTTTGTAAGGGTGAAAGAAAGAGGATGAAAATTCTCATAAAATCCCCTAAAAATTTTGTTAGGTTTTTCCTCACAATTATAACCTGACCATAAGTCATTTCCACATCTGATGTGAGATAAATATAACAATTTCTCCTCATATATCGGGCCTTTGCTCGACTTACTCTCAACCAGTCTCTCCCTCTATAGATATTGGGCCAAAGATGTGTAACATGTGCTCTGATACTAGTGTAGGGTAGTCTTAAGTCTCTCTCAACCCCAAAAGTTAGTTCATGAGGTGAGATTTTCCCTCACTCTTATAACCTGACCACGACCCCCTTCCACAGACAATGTGGGATAAACCCAACACATACACACAGATATATTCTATGAATCAGAATATGTTTTACATCATACATATTTTTTACCATTGGATAGTTTGAGATATTTTCAACCGTTGATTTAGATTTGTTGAGAAAGTAAATACTAAACACCCAACAAAATTTCTTTTCAGGGTTAATATATTTGAACTAACTATATGATATTTAAGATTATTATATTGCATTAAAAATTAATGCCTTTAGGCACAAGGTTTAGCCCAAGAGGTGTTAGTCTAGCTGAGAAGAGAAGGTGTCTCATTTCCTTGTCAACCATGGTTCGATTCTTTTGGAGAGCACTTCAGGAATTAAATCTTGAATTTATCATGAGTGCACCGGGTCAATGTGGGGGAGTATACCCTTAAGATCGTCCGGACAGATAATTAGTCGAGGTACGCGTAAGCTGGTCCGGACACAACTTCACAGCATTCATTTTTTGGCCAAAAGATTATCAATATTAATTGCTGTAAAAATCATCAAGCCAAGAAAAATAGGAACAGAGAGTGCTGATAAGAAGATCATGAGTCCTGAAGCTGCCATTGTTTTGACCTCCACTGCATACTCAGCTGAAGCCATGGCAAGGAATGTGACTGGAAAAGAGTATGCCCACCAGGCAACATTGAACCTCTTCATTGATTTCTTGAATAGTGCTGGCCTGTAAGCCTGTAAGATAAAATGTATATATATTTTATATACTTACGTGTGATATAGACTAAAAATACTGGTGCGCTTGGAATTTTTGGAGGGGCGGTCGCCACCCCTAACCCCACCCCCCCCAAAAAAAATGGAAAAAAAGAAAAAGAAAAAAACCAATAGGTTATGTGGCGTTTGGTTAGTGTTTATGTTTTCGTTAAATATGTATATTGGGGAAAAAAAAACTTGAAATTGACAGGTTGTGGCGGTTAGTTAGCATTTCTATTTTTGTTCTTGGAAAACAGAAAAAAAAAAATTATATTTTTGTTCTGAGTTGACACTAACAAATCACCACCTCGACGACAAAGATACGAATTAGGGCATAGATAAAAGGGTCAAAAAAAGGCCACAAGCTTACCAAAGATGTGAACAAGAAGAGGGATAGAAATAACAACATTTTGCATGGGGTGTCAAACACCCCATTTATGGAGTTCCAAGCTAGGCTAGCCATGCTAGGCGCCGCCACGAATAAGAAGAAAATCGGTCAGAGCTCTGCCGAAATCGTTCCTCCCCCAGACAACCATTGATAAAGGGTAACAAAAACCACCAAATAGTGCGTTAAACCTAGGGTAAACATGCACACAACCGTCTCCCTCGACCCCATCTTGGCAGCTGCCCAGGTGCCCATCACATTCCCCATTACTGAAACCTGGCTTGTCGGATTCGCCACCACTGAAAGATACCGCTTCTCTGATGTGAACTACTGACCATAGATCTTCACATCCAGAGCCACCACGGGAGCCACCGTAGGCCACCACGGAGCCCCATGGCAAAAAGTGTTGGGATCGATCATCGAAGTCGATATAAGCAAAATAAGCCACGAGATCCAGGGTGCAAAAAAGTAATTCACCCCAACATTGTCAAAAAATTCTGCCTTCACCATGTCGAAGTGAAAAATGCACTTCGACACATATAGAAGGGTCAATAGAATCAGAGAGAAGAGGGCGAGCCACCACAGCAATAAAAAAGTTGCCGAGAAGAATTTGTGGGAGAGATCATGGATTGGTTTTGAGTGATCATCAAGATGGTGAGTTATGGTCTTCCATGGCAAAGCTTGGGCACCCATGGAGAGGCTTATTGTAAAATAGCCAACATGGAGTCTAGTCAAAATGGTGGGTGAAAATGGCTTAAGAGAATGACTTTGTGCTTCATTTTGTTCTTGGTTTGTGAGTATCAAGTCATCCACAACCACCTTGATTGGCTCTTTAGCCATTGCAAATTTTCAATCCACCCTTAGTGGAGAGATGAGTTTGACACAAGTATGGAGAATATCTTAACTTATTTCTTCTTTTTGGGGTTGATCACTAGAGGGTCTTATATAGGAACTTTGGAGAATAGAATTGATATCATAATCAAGCTATTGAGGATTTTATGAATTTTATACTTTGGGTGTTTTTTAGGTGTGTGTTTGATCTAACTTGGATTTAGTTTAGTTTGACTAGGGTTGAATACATATGCCCAAACAGATAAATTATTTCTAAAAATTTTATACTGTGCTGACCAACCTTATTAATAATTAATTATTCATTTGTCACAAATTAACTATATAATAAGCTATAAAATGGCAGTCTGTTGCATGATGGCTCCTACAAATTTAAGATCTGGAGAGAGTCCAAAGTATTTTGTATATAGTCCTACTCATATATGTAGAGAAACTGATTATGAGATTTGAACTAGGGCTGTTCACAGGTCCGAGGGACCACCCAACCCGTCAGCCCATTGCCTTGTTTTAGGGCCTTGGCTTGATTTTGAGTCCATGGGCAAAGCTAGAACCCCGAAATTTAGGCCTGTTCATTTTTAGGACGGGTTTGGGAATGACCATTTTTGTTTAAGGATGGGCTGGGTCAGCCCGACTATTTATTAAAAAAATTATATATATAAGATCGATTAATAATTGTTAAGTGAGATAACCCCAATTAATAAGTGAGATAATCTTAATTAATATGGAATTATTGAAGTATTTTATTTTAGTGTGGAATGCGGACGAATGATTTTTATTTTATTTTTATAAAAATTAATATTGGTAATTACTTATGTAATGCATTTTATAATTTTAATTTATTACTTTAGTGGTTATTTAAAAAAAAGAAAAAGAAAAAAAAAAAAAAAAAAAGGTTATAGGGCTAGGATAGCCCTAGAGTCAGGCTTAGATTTGAAAATTTTTGTTTAGGGCCGGCTTGGGCATGATAATAGAGCCCGGCCTGAGCCCGGCCCAGTTCAGCGCATGACCACCCCTACTTTGAACAATACCTATAAGTCACAGTAAAACAAGCTTTACTTAGTTTTAACTATTTTTCCATAAATAGTAAAAAATAATTTTTCAAAATTACAAAATTAAATCTAACTTGAAATTTTTAAAATTATCAAATTTAATAATAATGTTTATAAAATCAATAAGATCATACCTAATATTTTTATTATTAATTTACAATTCCATGTATTCACAATAGTCATTCTCTAAAAGCAACACCAAATATCTAAAATACAAAATTGTTTTTCACTAAAAAAATCACATTTATAATTTTTCTATAAGAATGACTTTCAAAAAAAAAAAGCCAAAATAAGTCCAAACTAAATCAATATTTTAACATATCAATAGACGTCTTTATTTTATAATTTATAGTTGGGCGTACAATGTGTATATAACTCAATGTCAAGTGTATTGGAGAAAAGTTTTGGAGATTTTGACATGGCTACAAATTTTGTAATCTACTATTCACAATCCACTCCAAACAATAATTTTTTTAAGAAATTTAATAATTTTATCAAAAATCCAAAATAATTTAAAGACATGAAAATTACAGTAATTTTTTACTTTCATGTAATGCAGTACAGTAAATTTAAACTTTTTAAACAAATTATTGTAGTTCGTAACCTAAATGTGTGTGTCTATATATATATATATGGATAAAAAGGTGACAAGCCTTTTATCAAGAGTGGGTTTGTGTACCAATATAGTGTAATTCAAGTGATAAGGCTCACTTGAGTTAAAGGAGTTGAGGTGTAAGACCCCGATTTCATGTTTATGCGCCAAAAAAAAGAAAAAAAAAAAAGAGACAAAGGTAAGAAAAATTAGAAGTTTGGGGGAGGAAAGAGTATTTTTTACTAAAGATATTTTATATATATATATATAAGTGTGCATGTGTGTTTGTGCCTTGAGACCACGACGCGAGGAATGGGAGAGAGAGAGAGGAAGTGGCAACGTGGCATGGTTTACTCTACAAATCCATATATATATATATATACACACACACATAAACGTGGTAATCAAGGATCACCATCATTCTAGAAAAAAAAAACCAAGAGAAAGAGAGAGAGAAGAGCGAAGGAGAAGAAGCCATCGGAGAAGCTGCCGGAGATCACTGGTGATGGTTCAGGGTGTTTTCTCAGGGTTGATGGTCGTCTGGACTGTAGGAGTATGTAAGTGTGACATTTTTTGGGGGTCATATGGAAGTTGGTATGTGTGTGTGAAGGGTGTGTGCTCTATTTTGCTGTTTGGGGTTACAACCGGTGGGGTTAGGGTGTTGTTTTAGTGGGTGTTTTAGTTGGGTTGAAGGGAATGAGAATGGTAGTATCAGTTGTAAATTTAGGATGGTTGATCGTGGAGGTGGAGTGAGGAATTTAAGGGACGGAGCTGGTGACGCGAAGGGATAAAGGACTGGTCTGTTCTGTTATGTTATGTTAGGGATGAAGCAAGTTTCGCTTAGGCGGTGGAAGTTCGCTTAGGTGGTAAAAGAACAGAGAGTAAGAAATCGCATGATCTCTTAGGCGGTAGAAGTTCGCTTAGGCGGTAAAAGAATAGAGAGCAAGAAATCGCAGGATCGCTTAGGCGGTGGAAGTTCGCTTAGGCGGTAAAAGAATCAAGAGCAAGAAATCGCATGATCGCTTAGGAGGTGAAAGTTCGCTTAGGCGGTAAAAGAACAGAGAGCAAGAAATCGAATGATCGCTTGGGCGGTGGAAGTTCGCTTAGGCGGTAAAAGAACAGAGAGCAAGAAATTGTCTGTTCGCTTAGGCGGTGTATTTCTGCTTAGGCGGTAGGGAGAAGAATCATATTCTAAAGAATTTCTAAGAGAATCGACAACCGTTCCGAAGTAAATAACGTCTCTTATTAGTTTTTATGATTCACTAAATTAGTTTTATAGCCTTAACATATCAAATGAAGAAATCATATCTTCAAATGACAAAATGTGGGGTTTGGGAAATTAATAAACGTAGGGCTTGCATCACATGATTAGGTTGTTTTTCGCTACACTATTAATTTAGGTCCTGTCACAAATAGGTTCACAATTTTCGAAGACTTAGTAGCAGGGAGTCAGGGAAGCTTGCAAGTACAAATTTTTCAGGTGAGTGTACTGTCTTCTTACTAAATATTTTTCTATGTACATATATGATGACCTAAGTGTTTACTTAAACTGCATGATTTTATAAATGTTGTGGATCGAGCAGGTTTTGTATGAGTTGGTAAAATGAATTTCCGTTGAATTGTTAGGGTTTTAAAAAGAAAGATATTATAAATAATTTTGTTGGAAATTGACGGAATTTGATTTGACGATGGTGTTATTACTTTGATTAGTGTTATTGGTTAGACTATGCCATAGTTTATGTCCTATCCGGAGGGTGGTCCGGCAGGTGGTGGTTTATATTATGGCCTCCGGAGACGTCCGGTAGGCGGTGATTTGCGCAGTTAGGTCCGCTAGGAAGGCATATCCTACGGATGGTTACGGTACCGTTACAACTCCCGATCGTGAGGTTAAAACGATCACTATGGTTTAGCCGGTGTGTATGTGGGTGATAAGTAAACTTTGAAATGTGGTAGTTTTACTAAGATTGCCGATTTATTGCATATAGTGATTGGTATGGTTTTACACTGAATGGATTGAAAAGATATTTATATATATTTGTTTATTTGTTTTCACTGTTTGTTTTAAGAAGAGATGTTTATAGTATGGTATTCGTATAATTACGCTTGATCCATTTTAAAAGGTATTGAGAATGTATTATTATTTCAAAAATATGTTTTAAATTACTAAGAAGACAGTACACTCGCAGATGCTGTAGAGAAACTTTTGTCCCCTACTGGCAGTAGGTCGAATCCGGAAGGACCGTAGCGAAGAGTATCTTGACAGTGATTTTTGTTTTGGATTGTATATGTTGGTTGGTTAGAATGAATTAATACTTTTGTTGTAAGATCAAGAGAATTCCCCATAGAAGGGGTATATGAATTTTTGTTGGCCTTAGTAAATAATATTTTTATGTGTAAGTTATTTTAAATAGTGTTAGTCATATTCGGATAAGTTGTGTCGTTGTCACACCGGCCCCTGTGGATCGGGTAACCGGGGTGGGTTGTGACATGAGGGACCTCTGCAAATTCAGGAGTCAGAGCCAGCAGAAAAATATTTTTTGAGAGCGACAATCACGCACTCCGAATAAGATTAGTCTTACATCTTATGTAGTTGTGGGGACCACCGTGGGTACCCATAAAAAATAAAAATAAAGTTGGGTTTGTGCACTTTGTGCGCTTGTCATGCAAGGAGAGAGTATTGTAGGAGTATGAGACCTAAACCTAAATGAAAATGGTTAGTTACAATATTATGATATGCCAAAAGGATAATGTTGGCCATGGGTATTTTATTTTATTTTTTAGTCAATTTATATTTATTTTCATAAAGTTTTATTTGTGAGGTGCTTATGAACCTCCATTAGGTATTCGTTTGACTTGGTTTTATTTTCTTTTTGAAGATAATAAATGTGGGCCATTATCATATCCTTAATTTTAATTATCCTTAATTTTGAGGGATTTTTGGGGCAAAGTCCTGGAATTTAAAATTTTAATCTATGTAGTCCATGTGATACAATAATTTTTTTTAGAAACATAAAAATTTTGTACTATATAAAAGTCACTATAATTTTTCTATATAAAAAAGTTATGCCTATACAATTCACACGCTTCCAAAATTATTGTAGTCATTAAAAATCACTATAAATTTTAATGTAAATAATTGCGATAACTTTTATTGCGTTCAATGACTCTAAATTTTTTACAAAATTATTAAACTTCTCACAAACTTATTGTACTAAATAGATTGGATAAATAGCGAACTACAAAATTTAAGATCATGACAGAAAATAAAATAAAATAAAATAGAGAGAAAATGTTAATTTTTCCCTTTTATTACCATTAAATATTGAATTCAAATTTAAAAAAATAATAATTATTAAATCATTTTATATTTTTATCTTACATTCCTCACTTTGTATATGAGGTACTCGATAAAGTGAACTGGAAAATTTAAGGTCATGACCCAAAAAAAATTAAAAAAAAAATAGACAAAAAAAAGTTAATTTCGCCCTTTTATTACTATTAAATATTGAATTCAAATAAAAATAAATAAAAAATAATTAAATCATTTGATATTTTTATCTTACACTCCTCATTTTCACAATGATATAAAATAAGATAAGGCAGTCCTTATTTTGTATTTTTTATTAACTATATTCATTTGTACTCACGCACCTGAATTAGGAAGGGATTAGAATCCCACGTCTATAATTGCAGTGGGAGATAATCACTCCCTTCACCGCGAGTGTGGGAGGGTGAACGCATTGCGGCTCAGGTCAACACCAAATCCCACCAAAGACCAAAGAGATATAAGATATAATATTGTTAAGATAATTGAGAAGTGGGAACATGAACGATATATTGATATTATGCAAAAGAGATACCAGAATACAATGAATATATACAAATATTTATAGGGGAAGTGGGGGCTAGGATTTTGCCCTAATAGGCCACATGGATCAAGCCCATATAATATATTAACATCCTCCCTCAAACTCAAGACGGTAAGTGAGAGGTGAATTTGAGTTTGAAAACCAAAGAGTGAAAGCATTCGAGTGGATGAGTATTAGTGAAAATGTCTGTTGTTTGATCAGCTAAACTGACGGATTGTAGACGAACTGTATTCTGGAGAATGTGATGACTGATGAAGTGGCAATCAGTCTCGATATGTTTTGTACGCTCGTGGAATATATCATTGTGAGCGATCTGAATAGCACTCCAGCTGTCATAGTGTAGGATAGTGGCAACAGGAGAAGAGATACCCATGTCAGCGAGTAGCCATCGAAACCAGAGAAGTTCTTAAGTTGCATCAGTCATGGCACGATATTTAGCTTCAGTATTAGAGCGAGCAACCACAATTTGTTTCATACTACACTAGGAAATAAGAGAATTGCCCAAAAAAAAATAGTAACTAATAGTTGAACGTCTGTCGGTGGGGTCTCCGGCCCAGCATCAAAATAAGCTTGTAAGACGGGAGCAGACTGAGTTGAGAAATGAAGCCCATGAAATAAAGTACTTTTAACATACCGAAGAATCCGAAGAACAGCCTAGTAATGGGTGGTCCGAGGAGCGAAAAAAGATCTAGTGGACCTAATGGACGGCATAGGCAATGTCAGCCATTGAGGCATTTTTTGGGTTCAGAAATGCGACGCAGATCATTTCCAGTAATAACTATATCATACACATACAGTAAGAGAAGGATAATATCATTGGTAGTATAACAAATAAACAGAGTCGAATTATAAGCACTAGGTGTAAATCCAAACTGATGAATAATAGTGCTGAATTTGGCAAACCAAGTACGTGGAGCTTATTTCAAACCATATCGGGCACGGCGAATGTGACAAACTTTATTCCGAGGGACAGCCAAGCCAGGAGGAATATGCGTATAGACTTCCTCAAGAAGATCTCCGTTGAAAAATGCATTTTTGACATCTATTTGAAAGAAATTTCATTTTCGAATGACAACGACGGCAAGAAATGTACAGATAGATGTTAGCCTTACCACTAGAGCAAATGTATCTTCATAGTCAATGCCATATTCCTGAGCAAATCCCTTGGCAATAAGTCAAGTTTTATATCATTCAACAGAGTTATCAGAAAGCGTCTTGATCTTAAACATCCATTTGCACCCAATAGGAGTTTTTCCAGGGGGCAGATCAACAATATCCCGAGTATGAGTTTTGGCGATGGCCTGAAGCTCTTCATCTATTGCTTTCTGCCAAATAGGATTAATACTAGCCTCTTTATAGAATTGAGGCTCATGCAGATGAAGTATAGTGGAAAAACAATGAAAATCAGAAAGGTAATGTGGAGGATGAGTTACCCTGGTAGAACGGAGAGGGTGATCTGGGGCGTGGGTGTTAACGAAATGCGGTATAAGATCATCGACCAAAGGAGAAATCTCAGGCATGGTCACTAGAGTTGGAAATATGAGATCAGGTAGTAGTTCTAGAGTGGGTTCAACTGATGGTTCTGAGGTGAACTCAGCATAAGGTGCAGGACTAGGCTTAATTGGTGGTGTTGGAGTTAACTCAACAGTACCTGGAACTGTATCATCTAGAAATAACTCAATGGATGGATCAGTAAAAAATCTAGAGTTGGTGAGGGTTGATATGTTAAATGACCGTAAGGAAGAAAATATTTGATGTTCCCAAAAAACGACATGTCGCGAGATATGAAGGGTTTTAGAAATAGGATACCAGTACCGATACCCTTTATGTTCGATGTCATATCCAATAAAACAACACAGATGAGCCCTTGGTTCTAGTTTGTTGTGCTCATATGGTTTGACAAGAACAAAACAGGTGCAACCAAAGACTCTGAGTTTAGAGTAATCGGGAGGTTTACTGAAAAGGCGCTCAAATAGAGACTGGTTCTAGATTGTAGCGGAATGGACACAGTTTATTGTGTAGACGGCTGTGAAGACAGCATTACCCCAAAAACGCTCAGGACATGAGGAAAAAATAAGGAAAGCACGAACTGTGTCAAGAATATGTCTATGTTTGCGTTCGGCTCATCCATTTTGTTGGGATGTGTCAGGACATGAGCGATGGGAGAGCGTGTCATTTTTGCGAAGTAAGTTAAGAAAAACACGATCCTTATATTCCATTACATTATCTGAGCAGAAAATTTTAATATTTCTAGAAATTTGGGTTTTAACCATAGAAGAAAATTCAGAATATATTTGGAATAATTCGAATCGATGTTTCATAAGAAAGAACCGTGTATATCGAGAGTAGTCGTCCACAAAGATAACAAAGTAACGACAACCATCCATCAAGGCATGAGGAGAAGGCCCTAAATATCAAAATGAATTAGATTAAATGGTGCAAATGAAATAGACTGACTCTCTTTGAAAGGTAGGGCTAGTTGTTTTGCAAGTTAGCAATGGATACATTTGAAGAACTCATGCTGAACTGAACCTAACTGACCACAAGTGATAAGTGATTTGAGTCAGTTAGATAAAAGATGAGAAAGAGGATACTGGCGGTGGTGGTAAGGCTGCACAGGTTGATGAAAGGATATGTGGTTATGGTAGTGGTGGAGTTGGAGATGGAATGTGCAAATTGGTAAGTTCAAATAGGTGTTCAACCTTACAACCAGTTCCAAGAGTTTCTCATATCCGAGAATCCTGCACACAACAACCACTATTAGAAAATATGACTTCAAATCCTAATTCACAAACTTCCCCAACAGACAAGAGATTTAAGGTAAGTTTTGGAATCAAATACGTGTCAAGAATAAAAAGATGGGAAGTAGAAACTTGACCGGTATGGGTAACAGACATTTGAGAACCATCAGCCATATGAATACTAGAGATATTCATCGCAGATAGTTTGGTTGAAAAAATATTGGGATCAAATGTCATATGATTATAATAGGCAGAATCAAAAAAAAAAAAAAAAAAAAAACACGAAGAGTTACATGTAGTAAGTAAGAGAGCAGGGGAAAGGTCTGTACTATTTTAGAGAAGATATGAAGTAGGAGTGAAGTCAAATCTGCAATAGACAGGGTAATAGTAGTAGAGGTAGGATTTGAACCCTCTTTGACATTAATAATGAGCAAAAAACCCACAGACATCGCTGTTGAACTTGGAGAAACTATTGTCACGGATGAATTCATAATGCCAAAATTGTCTGTAGACACGGCATTTTGACCGTCTCGCAAAAAATTATACTTTATTTTATAGTTACATTTATTTTATTTCTCTATTTATTTTGTTTTGATTGTATCACGTTTGTGAGGTTTAATACCGCTAAATTAAGTTTTGTTAATCTCTTAAGTAATTAAATATTAGTAATTTATTTATTTATTTTTATTTTTTATTTTTGTAGATTTTTCGAAGTGGAATAAAAACGCGTTAATTCGGAACAAAATGGATAAGAAACAGACGAGAACGAGAGAAGTCTGGACAGATCACGTTCAAAAAGGGGTGAGGAGTTGCATAGAGGTCGCACGTGCGACCAGTGCTGCTGGCCACATATGCGGCCAGCTGGGCAGAGAGCAAATGCTCTCTGCCCACAGTACCTTTTGGGTGCACCGAAATTTGGTGCACCCACCTCTTTTTCTTCCTTTTTATTTAGCTTTTGTCGGACGAATTTTGACACTTTCATTCCTATAAATAGAATGAAGGCTCAGATCACAGAGGGGGAGGGAGTTTTTTTGGTTTGTTTTTTGGAAAATGAGGAGGATAAATTTTGAGAGAATTTTTTTAAGAAAATAATATTATGTTTATTTTGTTGTAATTTTAGAAGAAGAAAAAGAAAAAGAAAAAAATCTACAAGTTAAAGTTGTAAATTTTCATCTGTTGTAAATTTTACTCTTATTTTTAAAATAAGTTGTTATTATACTAATTTTCTTTTTTGTAGATTAGATTTTTTATTTTTATTTTTTCATTTTTTTTTTTATTTTATTTTATCTTGTTTTTTTATTTTTTATTTTTTTTAAATTTTATTTTTTTGAGTAAATAAAACGAGGTGGAAATATCTCTACCTTCCATTGGAACGGTTTAGGTTTAGAAAGAAATTACTCCCCTCAAGGTTGGTGGGTGGGTGGGTGGGTGTGTGTGCGTGTGTGTGTGTGTGCATGTGTTTTCTTTAACTCTTATTAAATATAATGTGCTGACAAGATGAGGTGAAAAATTTCCAACCTTCCATTGGAACGGTTTAAGTTTAGAAGGGAATTACTCCCCTCGATGTGTGTGTGTATGTTTCTTTAACTTGTATTAAATATAATGTGCTAACAATACGAGGTGAAAAATTTCTGACCTTCCATTGGAACGGCTTAAATTTAGAATGAAATTACTCCCCTTGAGGAATGCGCGTATGTGTGTGTGCGTGTGTTTCTTTAACTCGTATCAAATATAATGTGCTGACAAGATAAGGTGGAAAATTCCCAACCTTCCTTTTGAACGGTTTAAATTTAGAAGAGAATTACTCCCCTCGATATGTGCGTGCGTGTGTTTCTTTAACTCGTATTAAATATAATGTGCTGACAAGATAAGGTGAAAAATTCTCAATCTTCCATTAGAACGGTTTAAGTTTAGAAGGGAATTACTTCCCTCGATGCGTGTGAGTGTGTGAGTGTGTGTGTGCGTGTGTTTCTTTAACTTGTGTTAAATATAATATGCTAACAATACGAGGCGGAAAGCTCCCGACCTTCCATTGGAACGGTTTAAGTTTAGAAAGAAATTACTCCCCTCGATGCGTGTGAGTGTGTGTGTGCATGTGTGTTTCTTCAACTTGTGTTCAATATAATGTGCTAACAATACGAAGTGGAAAGCTTCCGACCTTCCATTGGAACGGTTTAAGTTTAGAAGGAAAATACTCCCTTCGAGGCGTGTGTTTCTTTAACTTGTTTTAAATATAATGTGCTAACAAGATGAGGTGAAAAGTTCTCAACCTTCCATTAGAACGGTCTAGGTTTAGAAGGGAGATTACTTCCCTCGATGTGTGTGTATGTGTATGTGTGCGTATATGAGGAGGATTTCAAAATAAAATAAAAACATTCGGATTTAAATTTTAATTGAACTTAATTGGATAAGGTACCGTCTTTGGACGGACGTCTTGGGGTGCTTGACACCTTCCCCGAGCGTAACTGACCCCCGAACTCTTTAAATGAATCTCTGGTCAGATCATGTTATTTTTTAGTCAAATTTTTATTTAAGCCATTTTTTTTAAATTGTTTTAAAAAAAGAAAAATCTGGTGACCTAGCACATCATTTAAACCCAATGCTAGGTGGTGACTCCTTTTTCTAAAACAGGCTTAAGTATATTTTAATGAAAAAATCGACGTTTTAAAAAAAAAAAACCTTCTCATTTTGTCAACGAATGAATATATCTATTTTTTATTTCTTTGAAAAATCGGGGCGCGTTCAGCTAGCGACTCCGTTGGGGACTATTAGAAGGTCGAGCCCAATATGTCTGAATAAGTCCAACTAATCCAAAGCCCGAATGTTAAATTTTATTTTATTATCTTTTCCCTCAATTCGGTAAATAAGTTGTGAATTTTTTTGTATTTATTTTTTATTTTTTATATATATTTTCTTCTTTTTTTCTTTCTTTCCTCTCAGGCTCTTATATCGTTGTAAATCATCTGATAAAAGTACAGTTGTCTTATATCCATATTGTCTTCTCAGGATTCTATGATACAAGACAGGAAAATGGTTGGTACTTGATGGATTAATGATGTCTTGGAAAAAAAAAATTATTAAAAAAAATTAAAAAAAAAAAAAAAAAACAAACAAACAAACAAGTTCAAAGTTTCAATATCAGTAGGGAACGACCAAAAAAATAAATAAATAAATAAAATCATAAACCATCATTTGTTTTAATTGGTCGTTATCGAAATTGAAATCTTCGAACTAAAATGGGCTTTAAGACCACCTAAGACCCACGTGGACTAATAAAAGGATTTTTGTTGTAGAACAAGACGAGACAAAGAAAATTGGTCCCAGAAAAGTAAATCCAGTTCCCCCCATTCGAAGTCCGATCTTTACACGCAGTCGAGCACAGACTCATTCCAGGATGACATCAGAAAGCAATCCTGAATCTCCCCGAACGACCCAGATGGCTCAGATGCAGGAAACTATTGACAGGTTGATGGAAAGGATCAACGAATTTAGCCGACCTCTGGAGGTGCCTATTCCTCCGTCCAATGAGACTCCTGTGACTGAATCCCCAAATGGAAACCCTGCAAGTATTGGGATGTAGAACTCAGGGCCGAATTCGAACCACGTCGGCCCGAACTTCACAATACCGGTCTACTATAGACCTCAGATGGGCCCTCATCCTTTCGCCTATGGAGCGCCGGCATATCCCATCCAGGGGCATGTCTATCAGGCCTCACCAGAGGGCTCGGTCCCCACCGCACCGCAGATCCTCATTCACCCGGAGAGGGTCGTTGCTCCACCAAACAATTCAAATAATAGCCAACCAACCCCGGCCATTAAAACTGAAAACAAAGAAGAGAATGGCCCTCCACTGGCTTGGTTTCTGAAAATGGAGAAATTGGAGAAAACTATGGAAGAATGGCAAAAGGAGAAGCCGTCCAGGAAAGCGACATACAAGGAGTTGTCAGCACCACCCGGGGTTGTGTACCCGGAAAATTTCGTAGTTCTGGAGTTCACAAAATATGATGGCACTAGCCCTCCAGAATGGCATGTCAGCGTTTACAAAGAGGAGTTAGGAATTCATGCTCGGAACAAAGACCTTTGCCTAAAGATGTTTCGGAGATCGTTGAAAAGACCAGCTCTCAACTAGTATATGACCATAGAGTTATCACAGATTAAAACATTTCAAGATCTGGTAGAGGCCTTCTATGAGCAATATGTGTACAATAGGGATGCCGTGCCGGACCGCAATACCTTCTACCAGATACTGAAAAATAAAGATGAAAGTTTCCGGAGGTATACTGCCCGTTGGAGGGAGGAGGCTGCCAAAGTTGTCCCTAAGCTGAGCGAGGAGGCTCGGTTAGAGATATTCAAGTCAATTCAATCACCGCCGTTCTATCGAGATCTCTCGAGCATAGCAGTGGTTTCTTTCGGCGATGCGATCAAACAGGCCGAGGTGACGGAAGAAGGAATAAGGAGCGAAAAAATTGAAGGGGCCTAATCCAATTTGACAAAAAGGTCAGCCTCGCCAAAGATGAAAGAAAATGAAGTAGCCATTGTCGTTTCCCCACGGCAAACCCATTACCAGAACTACCCCCAAGCTTCCTATCCCCAAAACTACCCGAACCAGAACAACCAATATCACAACTACCCTCCTCAAAATCGCCAAAACCAAAATTATCCTCAAAACCAACCCTATTCCCAAAGTCGCCCCCGCTATTACCAAAATATACCTCCCCCTTATCAAACCATATTCCCCAATATTATCCTCAAGCCTACCCAGCAGCCTCTTACCATACCTATCAACCACACCCGAACACCCCACCTCAAATTCCTAACCACACTCCAAGGTCAGGAACCCAATACCACCAAGGCCTTCTACCTCATGCTACAGGGAAAAATTTCCAGAACGACAACAGAGAGCTACAAGACCTTCCGATCTCGATCACCGAGTTGTACCGGAATTGTTTGAAGCAAGGGATGCTAACACCCTTTCCATTCTACGAAGTTAAACCTGGGAGTAAAGCAGCTTCTTCAAATGCTTTATGTGAATACCACTCGGGAACCAAAGGACATGCGATTGAGCAATGCTTTCAGCTGAAAGACAAAATCCGGGAGTTTATACGGACATGAGCCATCACATTTCCTAAAAAACCAGAGGCCGGTACGCCAAACTGTCAGCAAAATCTGTTGCCTGAACACGCCTCCTCAGGAAGTGGCATCAATCTAATTTTCACAGAAGAGGTCGGGAAAAAAGTTGATGTGATCGATATCGGTGGTGTTTTTTTACACCCAGAGGTTCTCTACGGAGGGTTCGAATTACATCTAGAAAGGGTAGCCAAAAAACTAGAGAAATCTCTAGTTCTGTCTTTCCCAATCCAAAAGTTGGTGGAAGATCTCAATAAGGTTCCATGGAATTATGAGATCGTCGCTAAAACAGGAGAGGAAGGAGAATTGCCAATCTCAGTAGGAGAAACCAGTGGAATCACTCGGTCTAGAAGGGTGTATACGCCATAGGATTTGATCAGGATTCCTGTGAGAGAACCAAGAGGGGATCTGAAAAAGTCGGTGTCAGAACCAGAGGCTCACGACTTCCTAAAGGCAATGAAGAATTCAGAATACAAGATAGTGGAACAACTCAGCAAAGCACCGGTGCAAATCTCTATGCTCTCACTACTCCTATCCTCAGAAGTACACAGACATGCACTGCTGAAAGTCCTAAATGAAGCCCACTTGCCTAGCACGATCTCTCCAGAGAAGTTTTTCACTCTGGTCGAGCAGGTCCTAGGATCTAACACCATCACTTTCACATATGACGAGATGGACGATGATGGAACAGGTCACAACAAGCCTTTGAATATCACGGTCGAAAGCCATGGAATGTTCATAGCTCAGGTGCTGATTGACAATAGATCGGCACTAAATATTTGTCCTTTGTCGACCCTAAAGATCTATCACAGGTTCGATCGTCTAAGACGGTTATTAGAGCATTCGATGGGGTTAGGAGAGATAGCGTTAGAGAGATTGACCTGCCAATTGAAATTGGTCCAATACAGTTCAATGCGAAGTTCCAAGTGCTCGACATACCTGCTTCGTACAACCTGTTGTTGGGGAGGCCGTGGATCGATAACGTTGGGGCAGTGCCTTCGTCTCTACATCAGAAGATCAAGTTTATCATTGATGACACACTGTACGTGATCAGGGCTGATTCAGATATCATACATTTCCATCAAGCGATAAGTCAGCATGTCCCGTTAATAGACGACGGAAAGGAGAAGGAGAAGATTGAAGCCTCCTATCACGTGTTCGACGTCGCGAATGCTACCTTTGTGAAGGAAGGAGGACACGAGATGACACCATCACTGTCTAATACTGTGGCCTTCTTTGCTAAAGAAATGAAGTCCCGGGGTTGCATTCCCGGGAAAGGTTTGGGCAAGAATCTAGACGGAATTACAGAACCGATAGAAGTCAAAGAGAATAGGAGGAGATTCGGATTGGGATACGAGCCGACAAAAGCAGACAGGGCGAAGTTCTTTCAGAAGAAGAGGGATGGATCCCCAGACGACCAGCCAATGAAAATTCTGCATATCCGGGTCACTTTCCCCTATCCAGCAGAAACCATCAACAAAGGGAAAGAGACTGCAGGATTCGAGTTGCACCCTGAGAGAGTGATGATCAAGGAAGCTGTGAATGTAATCATGAGAGATGAGGCAGGGCCAATTCATAGGTCTGGTATTCGAACCAAGGGAAAAGAAAAGCTACAGAATTGGGATTCTTGTTCTCTCCCGATTCGCCAGGCGTTTCGGTAAACTTAGGGAGATTTTCTGTTGGTCATCCCTCCATCCACCTAGCCTTCTGGATGGAAAGGGATTTTGCTTTGTAATGGTTTTTTATATTTAATGAATACAATTCTGCTTTATCCAACATATGGTTTAAATGTTTAAATTTTATGCTTTCAAGATGCCTAAATTACCAGTGTATGATGCATGCGATATAACTGAGTTAGAGAGTGTGATAAGTATGATTTCAATGCAGAACCAGACCATAACCTGATGGGAGTGGAAACAGAAGATGAGTCTTGCCAGCCAGACGATGTTGAGATCCGAAAAGCTTTTACGGAGTTCGAGAACAAGCCGATTCCCAGTAACGATGAGACCGAGTTGATAAACTTGGGGACCTCAGAAGAGTTGAAGGAAGTAAAGATTAGATCAGCACTCATGACTCTGGAAAAGAAAGAGTTGACAACACTCTTAATTTCCTACCAAGATATCTTTGCCTGGTTCTACGATGACATGGTAGGACTGGACAAGAGTATCGTAGCCCATAAGCTGCCACTAAAGTCGAGGAGTATACCAGTCAAACAAAAGTTGAGGCCCGCTGTCAGCCTCGAAGTCAAGGAGGAGATCGTGAAGCAATTCAATGCCCGAATTATTGAAGTCTGTAACTACAGTGAATGGCTCTCAAATGTCGTTATCGTGCCAAAGTCCTCGAGAAAAATCAGAGTCTGCGTGGATTATCGTGATCGCAATCGGGCAAGTCCGAAAGATGATTTTCCACTACCAAACAGTCACATCATCATCGACAATACTGCGGGGCGAAAGTTCTATTCTTTCATCGATGGATTCTCTGACTATAATCAGATTCTGATAGATGAGAAAGATCGAGAAACGACAGCCTTCACTACACCATAGGGAGTCTTTTGTTATAGGGTGATACCTTTTGGTCTCAAAAATACGGGGGCAACATACCAAAGAGCAATGACGACCCTCTTTCATGATATGATGCACAAGGAGATGGAGGTATATGTAGATGACATGATCGTTAAATCTCAGGAGAACAAGGATCATCTCTGCCATTTGAAAAAGATGTTCGACAGACTTCGAAAGTACCAGCTCAAGCTCAATCCAGCAAAATGCGCATTTGGGGTGGCTTCCAGAAAATTTCTTGGTTTCATGGTAAATCGCCATGGAATTGAGATTGATCCCGCAAAGACGAAGGCCATTCGTGAGATGCCACCACCGAAAAATGAGAAAGAGATCCGAGATTTTCTGGGGCGATTAAATTTCATAGCCCGATTCATCTTCCAACTCACTGCCACTTATGAGCCAATCTTCAAGCTACTTCGA
Organism: Eucommia ulmoides; assembly: GCA_016647705.1. Classification (NCBI taxonomy): domain Eukaryota; kingdom Viridiplantae; phylum Streptophyta; class Magnoliopsida; order Garryales; family Eucommiaceae; genus Eucommia; species Eucommia ulmoides. The sequence goes on from JAENRU010000488.1 coordinate 573,088, forward strand.
AAAAAAGGTGACGGACGATGGAATGCAGATTGCCAGAATGCCTTGGAGAAAATTAAAGTCTATCTAACGAACCCTCCAGTTCTAGTGCCGCCTCGGGAGAAGGTTCCGTTATTACTATATTTGTTAATTCTCGACTCCTCCATGGGAGCTATTCTTGGGCAACTCAATAAATCTGGAAAGAAGGAGCAAGCCATCTACTACTTCAGCAAGTGCTTCACGAAGTATGACGAAAATTATACCTTACTGAAGAGGACCTGTTGTGCATTAGCTTGGTCTGCTCAAAGACTGTGCCATTATATGCTCCCACTGACTACCTACTTGATAGCCAGGATGGATCCCTTAAAGTACATCTTCGAGAAGCCGATTCTGTCAGGAAAAGTTGCAAAATGGCAGATGCTATTGACGGAGTTCGATATCATCTACAAGACTCAAAAGTCAGTGAAGGGTCAGGCAATAGCAGATCAGTTGGCTAGTTGTCCAGCTCAAACGGATCACCAGCCTCTTGAGGCGCTATTCCCTAACGAGTCGATTCATGCAGTGGATGAAGAAAATGAGGAAACAGTTTGGAAAATGTATTTTGATGGAGCAGTGAACTCTCGAGGGGCTGGAATCGGAGCCGTTCTGATTTCTCCAGGCAAGCAACATTATCCAGTGGCTTCCAAGTTGAAGTTCCAAAGCACAAATAATCAAGCTGAGTACGAATCCTGTATTCTGGGACTCTAGCTGGCTATCGATATAAAAATCAAAGAATTGCTAGTGTTCGGAGATTCTGAGCTGATAATCGATCAGGTGACGGATAAGTATGCCACGAGAGATCCGACCTTGATAACCTATAACAATCACCTCCTGGAGTTGTGCGAGCGATTTACGATGATAGAATTTGAAAGCATACCGAGGCTCAAAAATGACTTCGCCGATGCTTTAGCTACCTTAGCGTCTATGATCTCTATCACTCGGGAGGATGATGATATCATTCCGGTGGTAATTCGAGTTCAGCGCTGACCGGCCCACTGTTGCCAGCTTGAATCTGAACCAGCCAAAGACCCGTGGTACCATGACATAAAGAACTTTCTGAAAAATCGGGAGTATCCGGAAGGGGCATCAAGTGTTGATCGGAAAACTCTCCAGAGGTTAGCAGGTCAATTCTTCTTAAGCGGGGAGACACTGTACAAACGCTCTCCTGACATGGGCCTGTTGAGATGTGTTGGAGACGAAGAGGCCATCCAGTTGATAAAAGAGGTCCATGGTGGCATATGTGGACCTCATATGAGCGGCTTCATGCTCGCCAAGAAGATCCTGAGGACTGGTCATTTTTGGCTAACGATGGAAAGTGACTGCGTGCAGTTTGTTCGAAGATGTCACAAGTGTCAGATTCATGGTGATCAAATCCATGTCCCACCTTCGCACCTTCATTGCTTGGCGGCCCTATGGCCCTTCTCAATGTGGGGTATGGACGTTATTGGGGAAGTTACCCCTAAGGCGCCAAGTGGTCATCGCTTTATCCTGGTGGCAATTGATTATTTTTCCAAGTGGGTAGAAGCTGTCTCCTTAACCCGATTGACTCAAAAGATAGTAGCTCGGTTCATCAAAAAAAAATTGTGTCAAGATACGGTTTGCCGCAAACATTGATAACCGACAATGTTAAAAACCTGAAGGGTTCAGAAATACAGAAAATATGTCAGCAGTTCAAGATCGAGCACAAAAACTCAGCGCCTTACCGTCTAAAAATGAATGGAACAATAGAAGCCGCCAACAAAAATATAAAGAAAATTCTCCGGAAGATGATTGATAATTATAAAGAGTGGGATGATATGCTTTCATATGCTTTGATGGCTTACCGAACCTCGGTTCGGACCTCGACAGGGGCAACCCTCTATTCTTTAGTCTATGGCACAGAAGCAGTGATACCGACCGAGGTGGAAATTCCATCTCTGCGAGTGCTCATAGAGGCCGAGCTTGATGAAACTGAATGGGTACAACAACGGTTGGACCAACTTTGTTTAATCGATGAAAAGTGGCTAACAGCGATATGCCACAGACAGTGTTACAGATAGAGGATTACCAGAGCTCATGATAAACGGGTATACCCTAGAGTCTTCAAAGTCGGTGAGTTAGTATTGAAGAAAATTTTTCCTTTCCAAGATGAAGTTAAGGGTAAGTTCGCGCCAAATTGGGAAGGTCCTTTTGTTGTTCATAAAGCTTTGAGCGGTAGAGCGTTGATTCTCCAGGAAATGGATGGTGATGTATTTCCCGAGCCCCTAAACTCGGATTCTGTAAAGAAATACTTTGCCTAATAAATGTCCTTCTTTTCTAAGTAAGTTTATTTCAATTTGTGATTATTTGTTGCTAAAAAAAAAGAGGTACGGCTCGAACATGGTGAAAACTAGAAAAAGCGCTATGAGAAAAATGTAGAGACCGTGTCACCAAAAAAAAAAAAAAAAGAACAGTTAAATCACTCCTAGGGACATTTTTGAAATTTCTACTACGGCTGACTTCCATTGACCATAAGACTTTTTCGTGTTCGGAATTTGATAGATTTGAGCAAGAGTTGGAATTTGTGAAAAGGAACATCAAATATAACTCAAATTTGCATTGAAATCATACTTGTCAGACAATCCGGCTTGAAATCTCGTAGTCAACATATCTGGTGACAAAGATACCTGTTTGGGGTAAGGTTTTACATGTTTTTCTCTTATTTGGTTAAATCAGTTTTGCAGGATTTGAAAAATACAAAGCAAGCAGGAGTATATGATTTTCCTAAACACTGAGGATGCCTAGTAGAAAATAGAAAGTGAGAATCGGCGGGTGCAGAGAAATAAAGGCTGATAGGGATGTTGTCCAAAAACCAGACCCCGCCAACAACCCGGAGAAAACCTCCAAAAGTACATCTCTAAGATTGACGGAAGGACGAGATGAAAAAACCTCCCGATACTATCCCGAGAAAGTCAAGCGCCATCAAACGAGGGATTGCGACGGAAAAGGGGGGAACGGAATTGCGAGTCGTCAAGGGTGACAAGTTTTTCAGACTAAATTTTTGTGTTGCATGTGTTTTTTTGTCCAATTACAGGGATTTCAAAGGGCATGGAAGCATAGATTTCTCTATCACAAAGACTTCTTACCTTCCGGCTCAAATTAGAAACTTTTATTGCTGAAAGTTCAGAAGCTCTAAATGAGCGTCCAGGTATGCGCTTTGCCCTGAAAAGGGCAAAAAGTGAACTACGCTAAACTTGATCCTCGGCGTAATACTAAGGTACGCAGGTAATCTATAAATGTTCGGTCATCTGAGAGTCCGGATGGGGCACATTTATATCTTTGCTCTCTCATTCTGGCTCAGTCACAAGTTGGGGCACATTTTATACTTCTGAATTTTCTTTGGGTCCTTGGCCAAGAGAGCTGGGGCATGAATAATTTCTCATTACTCTAAATGATCCTCTAAACGGACACTTGTTCGTCATGAGTATCGTCATGAGTCTCTCTTTTTTTATTGCTCTAAACGATTCTCTAAACAGACACGCGTTTGTCATGAATACCGTTATGAATCTCTTTTATTATTACTCTAAACGATTCTCTAAACGGACATTTGTTTGTCATGAACATCGTCATGAGTCATTCTTTTATTTCTTTAAACGGACACTTGTTCGTCATAAGTCTTCTTTTATTACTCTAAACGTACACTTATTCGTCATAACTCATTTTACTTTATTGTTCTATTATTGAAAAATGCACTAAAAAAAATATATAAATAAATAAAAATAAAAAATGGGACGATCAAAATGATGTGGTCTTTTATCTTTGTCAAGCAAGTGGAACTTGCATGACAAAGAGGGGCAGCTGTAGACACGGATTTTTGACCGCCTCGCAAAAAATTATACTTTATTTTATAGTTACCTTTATTTTATTTCCCTATTTATTTTGTTTTGATTGTACCGCGTTTGTGCGGTTTAATACCGCTAAATTAAGTTTTGTTAATCTCTTAAGTAAATTAAATATTAGTAATTGATTTATTTATTTTTATTTTTTATTTTTTGTTTTTGTAGATTTTTCGAAGTGGAATAAAAAAGCGTTAATTCGGAACAAAATGGATAAGAAACAGACGAGAACGAGAGAAGTCTGGACAGATCACGTTCAAAAGGGGGTGGGGGGTTGCATAGAGGTCGCACAACGAGCAGTTGCACTGGTCGCTATGCGACCAGTGCTGCTGGCCGCATATGCGGCCAGCTTTAATGCTGGCCCCATATGCGGCCAGCTGGGCAGAGAGCATTCCACAGCACCTTTTGGGTGCACGAAAATTCGGTGCACCCAAAAGGGGGTGGGTGCACCGAAAATTCGGTACACCCACATCTTTTTTTTCCTTTTTGTTTAGCTTTTGTCGGACGGATTTTGACACTTTCATTCCTATAAATAGAATAAAGGCTCAGATCACGGAGGGGGAGGGAGTTTTTTTGGTTTGTTTTTTGGAAAAGGAGGAGGATAATTTTTAAGAGAATTTTTTTAAGAAAATAATATTATGTTTATTTTGTTGTAATTTTGGAAGAAGAAAAAGAAAAAGAAAAAAATCTACAAGTTAAGGTTGTAAATTTTCATCTGTTGTAAATCTTACACTTATTTTTAAAATAAGTTGTTATTATACTAATTTTCTTTTTTGTAGATTAGATTTCTATTTTTATTTTTTTATTTTTTTTTATTTTATCTTGTTTTTTTATTTTTTATTTTTTATTTTTTTGAGTAAATAAAACGAGGTGGAAATATCTCTACCTTCCATTGGAACGGTTTAGGTTTAGAAAGAAATTACTCCCCTCGAGGTGGGTGTGTGTGTGTGTGTGTGTGTGCGTGTGTTTTCTTTAACTCGTATTAAATATAATGTGCTGACAAGATGAGGTGAAAAATTTCCAACCTTCCATTGGAACGGTTTAAGTTTAGAAGGGAATTACTCCCCTTGATGTGTGGGTGTGTGTTTCTTTAACTTGTATTAAATATAATGTGCTAACAATACGAAGTGAAAAATTTCTAACCTTCCATTGGAACGGCTTAAGTTTAGAATGAAATTACTTCCCTTGAGGAATGCGCGTGTGTGTGTGTGTGCGTGTGTTTCTTTAACTCGTATTAAATATAATTTGCTGACAAGAAAAGGTGAAAAATTTCCAACCTTCCATTTGAACGGTTTAAATTTAAAAGGGAATTATTCCCCCTCGATGTGTGTGTGCGTGTGTTTCTTTAACTCGTATTAAATATAATGTGCTGACAAAATAAGGTGAAAAATTCTCAACCTTCCATTGGAACGGTTTAAGTTTAGAAGGGAATTACTCCCCTCGATACGTGTGAGTGTATGAGTGTGTGTGTGCGTGTGTTTCTTTAACTTGTGTTAAATATAATGTGCTAACAATACGAGGCGGAAAGCTCCCGACCTTCCATTGGAACGGTTTAAGTTTAGAAGGAAATTACTCCCCTCGATGCGTGTGAGTGTGTGTGTGCATGTGTGTTTCTTCAACTTGTGTTCAATATAATGTGCTAACAATACGAAGTAGAAAGCTTCCGACCTTCCATTGGAACGGTTTAAGTTTAGAAGGAAAATACTCCCTTCGAAGCGTGTGTTTCTTTAACTTGTTTTAAATATAATGTGCTAACAAGATAAGGTGAAAAATTCTCAACCTTCCATTAGAACGGTCTAGGTTTAGAAGGGAGATTACTTCCCTCGATGTGTGTATATGTGTATGTGTGCGTATATGAGGAGGATTTCAAAATAAAATAAAAACATTCGGATTTAAATTTTAATTGAACTTAATTGGATAAGGTACCGTTTTTGGACGGGCGTCTTAGGGTGCTTGACACCTTCCCCGAGCGTAACTGACCCCCGAACTCTTTAAACGAATCTCTGGTCAGACCATGTTATTTTGGAGTCAAATTTTTATTTAAGCCATTTTTTTTAAATTGTTTTAAAAAAAGAAAATCCTGGTGACCTAGCACATCATTTAAACCCAATGCTAGGTGGCAACTCTTTTTTCTAAAATAGGCTTAAGTATATTTTAATGAAAAAATTGACTTATAAAAAAAAAAACCTTCTCATTTTGTCAACGAACGAATATATCTATTTTTTATTTCTTTGAAAAATCGGGGCGCGTTCATTGTCCAAGAACCGGTATTAAATCTCCAAGAACAGGGTAAGAATAGGAGAACCGGCGTAGAAACCACACGAATATAAAGGAAAGTATATTCAGTGAATCTCAAACCACAAAACAGAGGCCGGAAACATAATCGAAGCGTTGAAAAAACCCCAGGAACGGGTCCGACTTTGAAGTAAACCGGTAAAAAATAGCATGAACCGGTCTGAGGAAGATTTCCTAAAGAACCGGTGACGTGGGTTGAGTTGGAAGTCATTGCTGACGTGGCGGAGGTCAATGCTGACACGGTAAATGACGTGGCTATCAAACACCCAACATGTTGTTGACGTGTCGTATGATGTGGCGGATGACGTGTCAGGTGACTTAGCCAAGCAACTAGGGTTGACTGGGTGTTGGCTGCTGATAAGGCAATAACTTGGTTGTTGACGTGACGGTGGAATAGCAGGAGGCACGTGGATCTCACGCACAGGAAACTGGTGCTTTTAGACCGCGCATGAGAGCGCGTGGATGATCAGAATTAACCTTGGCTTGTGTCTTTGGACTCGTCTCATTGAGACGGTTCTAATGGTATGGTCGTTGATGATTTTTTAGCACTAGTTGAGGCGATAGGGCCCAAAATCCGAGACGGTAAGACTTTGTGGTACTGTAGGCTCTTGGTGGCACATGACGGCGCGTGGATGATTCGATGGGGGTGACTTTAGTGGCGTTGTGTTCGTCTCTGAAAGACATAGATGATGGTGTGGTGGTTGTTTATACCGGAGCGATGATGAGGCCTTTAACGGTGACGAAAACCACGAGAGAAAAGGGGAGCCGCAGCGGCAGAAGCTTTGGGGTTGCGAAATATTTTAGGGAGAACAGGTTCAGGAAAATCTTGTCCTTGATACTATGTTAAGATAATTGAAAAGTCGGAACATAAACGATATATTGATATTATGCAAAAGAGACACCAGAATACAATGAATATATATACATATTTATAGGAGAAGTGGAGACTAGAATTTTGTCCTAATAGGCCACGTGGATCAAGCCTATACAATACATTAACAAATACTAAAACAAGTTACTTTTATTATAGTTAGTAATAGAAACTTGTTCCGAATCATCAGCTCCTTTTCTATTAGGAAGAGTTGTAACACAAAATATACTTCTAAATAATTGCCCCACAGATCATATATCTATCTATATGAGACGAAATTATATAAGAAAGGGGTTTCTTAATTGCACATTTGGTATTTCGAACTTGGAACGAGCATGAAAAAATTAATGATATTTCTTTATTGTTTGAGTTGTTCTATCATATCAGTCACTCAAGATCTTTGGTCTCTACCCAGACCAAAAATTTAAGCTTAATCCTTTCGTCCAAAACAAATATTGAATTCAAATAAAAATAAATAGAAAAGTAATTAAATCAATTTATATTTTTTAAAATATAAAAATATAAGCTTCTTCCTCAATCCATAATAGAAGAATGTAACGTGTAGATTTGTAAAATATATCTATTAAAATAAAAGAAGAGAAAGTACAAGAGATGAGGAGCAATGTTTTAAAAACCGGATCGGACCGGCCGATTCAACCGGTTAAACCGTCGACCGGTCCAATTTCCGGTCCGGTCACCCATTAAAAACCATCTTGGGCAAAAACCGTCTAAAACCGGTGAACCGGCTGATTGAACCGCCAAACCGGTGAACCGAAACGGTTTTGTCTCAACCGGCCGGGTTTTTCACAAAAGCCAAATTTGAAAAAAAAAAAACATTAACCCACATACCTCCGCCAATTCGAAGAGAGAGAGAGAGAGCGAGAGCGAGAAAGAGATGAAACGATGAAACTGGATCTGCGCATGACGGAATCAAGCATAAAGATCTACGATTTGGAGAGTAAAAACATCATTGTTGGATCTTAGGATCGATCTAAAAAGGAGAGCAAGATGGAACCGTTGCTCAGACTGCCGCTGGAAAGGAGAGAGAAATCGTAATTTTCTACACTTGTTTGAATTGGAGTGCCAATGGAAAGAAATGCATTATTCAATGGGTATATGGATGTTGTTGTCAGAGTTTGGGCAATATGTCGCAAAGTGGGTAATTTTTTGCATTATTTTTTAAAGCAATAAAGGTTTTGGTTGGAAATTTAAGACATTTTAGGGTTGTTTGATTACTGTTTATTGTTTTTGAGACTTTTGATCTTTCCATTTTGAATATTGATTGTTTTGATTTTATGTTGTTCTCAACAACAACAAAAAAATAACTGCTCTTTTGAGTTTGATTTGCTTTTAATTTATTATTTATTTACTTAATATTGAATAATAGAAGGAAAATGAAGAATATCAGTGTTCTTTGCACTACAAAGAAAAACATACTATATACATGAAACCTTTATGCATATAAAATATATATTTACATATAAATTTTATTTTTTATATATATTTATTATTGAATGTATATTTACATATAAATCTTATTTTTTATATATATTTATTATTATTAATGATATAATTATGACGTCACGGTTCAACACCAATTCACCTGCCTGTTGAACCAGTGACCCATGACACGATAACTTTTTCAATTCGTTGCCTAGCTCGGTTTTGAAAACATTGATGAGGAGAAGGCAATTAACCCCCCCTTTTTACCTCCCAAACAACATAAACATATACAAACCCAAAATGCAAAAAATACCGAGACAACATGCATATTTACAAACAAACAAAAAAGGGGGGTGGAAATCCAAAAACCAAATATTTTCTTGGATTGTTCTTGTAGTGAGTTGGGAGAGAACCGGGGGGGGGGGGGGGGGGGGGGGGGGGGGGGGGGGGGGTCACAAATCATACAATATTACATGCAAAACATTATTTAAGGTTTTGTTTTAAGGTGGGGGGTAGAGGTTTCAAGGGAAAGATTATTCAAGGTTTTGTTTTCAAGCAGCCTCTGCAAATCCGACTCTTGTTTTTCCATAGTCAAACACCGTGTGGTATCGACCCATGAAGATGTCTCCCAAAATCCTGCATTTACAAATTTTTTTAAATTATCAATAAAAAACTTGGGGATTTAGTATCGTCTCCAGTGTTCTTCGTGCATTCCTCGTTGGTTTAGAAATTCAGAAATAATTTTCAAAAAGTATTGAAAACATTTTTTATTTTGGAAAATTAATTAAGAAAGAAAAGAAAATACTTATTTTGTGTGTTAAAAGAGAGAGAGAGAGAGAGATTTTCATAATTAGATGATCTTGATAGAATGAGATAATAATATTTGGGGTAAATTGTCATTTACTCCCCTCTACTTCGTTTATTTCATCCAAAAATTGAATAAAAAATTTAACTCTTATTTTTAAACATATTCCGTTAATTTAAATAGAAAAATTATTTTAGCACTTTGTTAAAAAGTAATAGGTACAGTATAGTTTTTTTTAAATGGGAGAAAAAAATAATTAAGCAAAAGAGGGGTAAATGGCAATTTACTTGCGTAGTGCAATAAAAATATATAGAAAAGAATTAAAATTAAATTTATGATAAAAATAAAAACATAATATTAAAAATAAGCCATGTGTTCCCGAATTGGGTTGTTAAAAAAGAAAAATATGTTTATTTATTTAAAACAAGGGATTGTATTTTGAAACAAAACAAAACAGGCCCTTGGTGTTTTCGTTCTCAAATTTTTGTTTTTGTCACTAGAACACTTGGACAAAACAGAAACAGGTTCTTTTTGTTCCCTCATTTTGTTTCTGTTTTAAATTTTCTGGGAACAGTATATCAGGCAAAGTACAAAAAGACTGCTATACATAGAGAGAGAGGGAAGAAAGAGTACCAGAGAGGTCCCCGAGGAGGGGGAACATCGAGAGCAGTAAAACCGCTAATGCATTGAGCAGAAGCACCCTCGCCCACCTTGAGAATATACTGATCAAAACCCAACATACAAAAACAGAGATCAGTTCAATGTTCCTGTTCTGTTCCCATAAATTTGTTTTTTTTCCCCTTTTTGGGCTTTTGACACTTGACACCATGAAGTTTAACTATTATCTCACTTTGATTCTCATGATTTCAATTTAAACACACAGCACCGTCAAGTTTCCTAATCATTCTACTTGGGTCCAAATAATTAACCTCAGTCACATGTCTTGCACCTTACTACTATTAATAGGGGGGTTTATGGGTATTTTCAGTCTCTTCCTCTTCATGCTCGCTTGTCGGTAACTTTAATTACCGATTCCACAAAAACAATAGCAGTAGAATATATAGAGAACCCCTTAAAGATAGTTGCACGTGTGGCAAGTGATTGTTTGTCGACAAAACTGTACCGAGAATAATAATTTGGACTGCAACGAGACAATAAGGAAACTTCAGGCAAGGCAACAAAGGCGGACTGCCTATTGTTAGATTTTTGTTCCACATCAATGGCTTGAGAGTTCTCAAACCACTATAAAAATCAAATAAGTTACTCCACTTGATACCAGATAATTTTTAGTTGGAACCTCTTAACATGATATCAGAGACAAAATTATGAAAATGCGTCTCTCATTCTCTTGTAGTCAAATCATTCGCACAAGTCAGGAGTTACACATTTCTTATTATTCCCTCGTAATCAAATGATTTATGCAAACCAGAGATTGCACATAAAAGCAGGGGCTAGATTCTTACCCCACATTGATCGCTTGAAAGTTCTCAAAGCACTATATAAATCAAAAGAGTTATTTCACTTAATACCATATGGTTTTAACTTAGAACCTCCTAACAGCTATAATTTGGGGGGCCTATAAATTGATCCCTACATTTTTTTTAAAAACTTTGGTTCAATAACTATATCAACTATCTTTTCTTTTGATATTTTAATCTAATAAAAAAATAATGAGCATTTCGAAAAACCAGGACCTCAAATTTCTGAGGGCTGGCCCAGACTTAAGGGTGTTATTTGTTTAAATTGAAACCACATGGGCTAGAGTAAGACAATGGTAAAATTTCAGGGGTGCAATGTGTTAAAAACCTTTTTTTTCTCTAAACATTTTTTTTAGCATTTCTTCATATAATTTATTAGGATTTACGAATTGTTGAACTGACGTAGAAAAAAATTACCTCATTTGGAGATAGCTCGAATTTTTTACCGCCAATTGTGAATGAAACACTGGGCATAGTAGAAAGTTTTTCGCAGTCGACAGCTGATTCACCCATCGGGCTAGGGAGTCTCTCACAGAGCTGCATATTTAGGGTAAAATGTTAGTCAATATGATAAGGTAGTGTCTGGTGTGTGTATGTGTGTGTGTGTGTATGCGCCTCGGAATTGGAATTAGAATTTAAGGCATGGAAAATTTTTAAGTTTTTTACATGGGTTTATTTAAAATTCAAATTCTGAGGCACCAATTCCATGGAACCAAATCCTGCCTAAAACGCTTTTTATCCTTTTGTATACTTGGATCTTGTTTCATTTTTAGCAACTCTACTTTAAAAACTACTTTACAAGGGGGGAAAGTGTAGGTTTTCAATTATAGGGGACAAAATGAAACAAGATACAAGGGGGTAAAATGAGCTTAACCCTAAAAAGAAACTTGTAAATGAAAAAAATTAAAGAAAAAAACCTTTTGTTTGGATTAGTTATTTGAAGGTGGTATTTGATTTTGAAAAGTGATTTTGTAGATTTCTTTTTTTTTTTGAGAAAAAAATAAAATTTCTTTTCGAAAACAAATATCTCATCATGAGAAAACTCTGCAATTTCTTTTTTCAAAATCATTTTTTTTTTCCTGCAATGCCTAACCCAAACATAGTTTAACTGAGTGATTATGGATATTTATGTTAACCTCGTTGGCATAGTTGAGTATACGATCTTGAGTCATGTTCTGTCGAAGTTGGCTTTGCAACCACACAACCGCCATTTCACAGGCCGAGCACATAGAATCGCTTGTTCCTGATAGTCTTCCGCCTTTTTCATCTACCACAGACTCAATTCCCATACTATGCAAAAAAAAAAATCAAGTAATATGATCATAAGTCAAATGTGATTTAGGATATATGCCTGAGAAGAGGGTTATTTTTGTAAAGTTAATGATTAATTTGGGATGGAGGGAATAATAAAGAGAGAGGTTTTTGCATTTTGAACCTCTGAAGTTTTAGAGAAATCTCACGTTAGTCTCTGTAATTCTAATTTAAACACATTAAACCTTGAAGTATCCAAATCATGTTAAACCAATCCAAATCGATAACTCCATTTTTTATGTCAGAAATCAATCAAGTGGGAATTCCATCTTAAAAAATGACGGAAATACTAACTTGACAAGATTTAGATACTTCAGTATTTAATGTGTCTAAATTGAAATGACAGGGGTGCAAAGTGCAAAACGCTCAAAAAAAGAAGATAAATATGAAAGTAAAGAATTCTTTTGAGACTGACCTAACACCACGGGTTCCATCGAAAGTGCAGACTCCAATTTGGGAGCATATCTTTTTTGGTTGAGTCTGTCATTTGGAATGGAATATTCAAATCAAATTACCACAATTTCTCTTTACTTAAATGAAATAAGTTAAAAAGGGGGGGATGTAGAATGAAATTCATTAGTTAAGAATTCACCTTGGAGAAAAGCAAATCCATGATTGTTGCTCCGTATTGTTCAACCACAGCCTTGCATTGTTGGCTAACGACGCCGGAGGCTCCAATGGCATGGTTAATCATGGTGACCACAGCCTAGAGAGAGAGAGATGATGATAATGAACTAGAACAAATGATGAACTAGAACATACAACAAGAGAGAGGGAGAGAGAGATGATGAACTAAAACAACATACAAACAAGAGAGAGAGAGAGAGAGAGAGATGATGAACTAGGACGTACAATCCAGAGAGACAGAGAGAGAAAGATGGTGAAGAACTAGAACATACAAACGAGAGAGAGATGATGAACTGGAACAACATACAACCGAGAGAGAGAGAGATGATGAACTAAAACAACATTCAAGAGAAAGAGGGAGAACATACAAACTAGAGAGAGTGTTCATACCGTTGGACCTGCCAACAGAGAAGTTCCAGAATCTGCAATTGCAGAACAGCCGCCGCCACAAAATCCTGAATACCAATTACACAACTTGTGTCAAACCACATGAAACATGACTTGACAAAATGCTGAGTGTTTCAGTTTTTTGTAGAAATACCGTTATCAATTTCTAGAAATAACCCTAGAAATTTGTTGTGTATTCAGTTTAGTCCTCAAAACTTTTGGTTAATTTTTTGTTAAGGTTTTAGACATACACCTTAAGATAGCCATTTAGGCCCTGTTTGGTTACTATTTATGTTCCCTGATTCCTGTTCCAGCTCCCAAAATTTTGGGATTAATGTACAGAAACACGTTTTTGTTCCCAAAATTTATGAGTAATTTGAGACTATTTCTTGAATTTCTTATGAGTAAGAAACAAATAAATGTTGATTCTTATTCACTCTCACAAAACTATTCCCACTACCATCCCGCCAGTCACCACCACCGCCACGCCGGCCACCATACGTTTAAAGAAAAGAAAAAAAAGAACAAATATTGCAACTTAACGTGTTTCTTGTTTCTATTCTCATAAATTAAAGAAACAATTTCTAGATAATAGTCATTACCAAACAAGTTTCTATTTCCGAAATACTCCAAAACGGAAACAGAATTCTCATCCCATCGCATCCCAATTTACTGGAAGTAGAAACAAAAAAACAGAAACACTAACCAACCACCACCTTAGGTTTTTTTTTAAGGTTTTGTGCTTTTCCTAAACAATTTTCCTGAGTGGTCAAGCAAGGATTTCAAGCCTTCGCAACAAGCAAGGATTAAAATTTTAAATGCTTATATATCCTTCTCCTACCTTGTCTGGGTTACTTCTCTATTGTCAAATGTAGGTTTCACCTACTTGATGTAGGTGAAACCCAAGCGCACCCTAATAGTTTGGGGATCAAGGGAGAGCTTACCAGTCGGTTTATCAGCAATGAGAACATCACCCATGTCGAACTGAAAAAAAAAAAATCACAATAATCAAATGAAGTCAAAAATCGAATTTTAGTACTTCGCCCCGAAAGGAACAAAAAAAGATGGTATATTGGTAGTACCAACCTGCCAATAGCCTTTTTGAGTAACAGGAACGTAGGTGTGTTCACCCTTGTAGTGATTTGGATCAACACCGCCAAACACAATCTCACCCCCTTCTTCCTCCTCTGTTTTTCGGTTGAGCCAAAATGAAAAAACCGGCTCCTTCACAAGACCTTGTTTCACCATGTTGTACCTGTACATGCAACATACCATTCAATTTGTTTGAGATAATGCGAGCCAGCAAGCTAGGGTTTAATATTGCAAATAGCTTGGAAATACAACTCATGTACACTTGCAAATAGAAGACCTAGAAAAGAATAAGAGACTAATTTACCCGTAATACTAAGATTATATAATAATTTCAATATATTTATTTGTAAAATCATATGGCATCAGAGTTGGGTTTCTGAAGATTCTTTGGTTTGTTCCCAAGTTGTTTGGCTTCTCAAACTAGTCTATGTGAGTGGAGTTACTCCACTTAATACCATATACTTTTAGGTTGCACACTCAAATTAGAAAACAATGCGTAGTTCAATTGGTGCAATAACTGCCCTTTTCCTAGGAAAGACCAGGGTTCAAGTTTAATTTTCCCCTCCCCTTAGGATTGTTAACATGGTTTGCTAAAAGTTCATCAAAAAAAGTGTCAAAAAAAGGATTTTGACACTTTGCACTTCTGAAGTTTGATCATTATGTCATTTTGGTCCCCGTAGTTTCAATTTCAACATATGACACGTTGGAATTTCGTAATGATCCCACTTCAGTCCTAATTAATAGCTCCATTGCAATTTTGGATGGCAAACAGCCACCTATCTTGCAGGCAACTATTTTTTAAGAGGACCTTAAGGGCATTTTCCTCCTCTTTACCCTTTACAAATTCTCTATAAAAAAAAATTGGACATATGTGTGCATATATGTGTGTGTTTTTGTTACATGTAGATTTCAAAATGCTTTAGTAGGAAGGAGAATGGAATGAGGAAAAGGAGGAGACTGGAAATGCCCATAAAGCCCATTAAAAATAATCAAATGTACAGCAGGTGACTATTTTCCGTCCAAGATTTTAATGGGAATAATGACTTGAACTGCAATGGGATGATTAGGAAACTTTGAGGTGTTATATGTTCAAATTGAAATCATGAGTACCAAAGTGAGATTTTTGTAAAACTTGAGGGGTACAAAGTGTCAACCCCCCCCCCCCCCCCCCCCCCCCGGGAAAAAGAGAGAGAGAGAGAGAGAGAGAGAGAGAGAGAGTGTATATTATCTTTCATAGATAATAGAAAATTTCCTTATAAAGTCTATCATGAAAAAGCACAAGATTACCACAAGGGAACAGCATCCCCAACAGAGATCTCTTGAAATCCAAGCCCCAGAATACCATCGAATTTGGCAACCAGAAATGTTAGACTAGGCTCTCTAGTTGCCTCGATAAATTCCTGATAGTGTTAATCGAGCGATTAGAACATATACTAGACTACTACATAATCATCCGTGGGAAAAGTTTCCAGTTTTTTTACCTGATTCTTGACAACCAAATCACCAATTTTGACATTGTCTTGACTAAAGAATCCAGATATAGCCCCAGTACCATAGTGAATATCAGCAGACTTCCCTGTGCCGCGGTTAGTACCAATCAAAATTAGGCTTATGTTAGAAAAGGTTCCATGAGTTAGAATCCATTAAGTGATGAATGTCAAAAGTTGCGTTAAATGAATAAACGCAGACAGATGTAGGAGATGTATGCAACTAAAAGGTATTCTTATGTTGGTTTATCCCACATCGGATGTGGAAGGGACTGATATTCAGGTTTTAAATGTGAGGGTAAGTCAAACCTCATGAGCTAACTTTTAGGGTTAACAGAAACCCAAGACCACCCTGTATGAGGGGGATATTGTTGGATTTATCCTATATCGGATGTGGAAAGGGCTGGTAATCAGGTTATAAGTGTGAAGGAAAGCCTCATCTCATGATCTAGCTTTTGGGGTTGAGAGAGACCCAAGAACACCCTGACTTTCTTTCAACCGTATAATCTATTACTATATTATGGGTGAGGGTTTTTAGTGTCATGTACTCTCCTCTCCATTCTATAACCGTTTTGCACATGCATAGCATGTGCCTTAGACACTAGTAGATATTAAGGAACATATAGTAGTATGGACCACCTTAAACCCAGTAATATTCAATTATAAATCGATAGACCACCAAGTCAACTCAAATGAATCTATATATCTAGCTAAAACATTAACAACTCAAATAATAGATATTTTTATATGACTTTCTTTTGGTTGTATACAGTGGCAGAGCTATTAGGGCCCAGGGAGACTCAGGCTCCACTCAACTTTTGAAAATTCACTATCGCCTTTATACTTTTAGAAAAAATCAATTAGAATCCATTAAAATTTACATAAACCCCTCTAAATTATAAAAATATCTATATATATCTAGCTAAAACATTAACATTAACAACTCAAATAATAGATATTTTTATATGACATTATTTTGGTTGTATAGAGTGGCGGCGCTATTAAAGGCTCAAGGGAGCTCAGGCTCCCCTCAACTTTTGAAAATTTTCACATCGTGATCCTTAAACCCAATAATATTCGATTATGAATCAATTGCCGAAGTCAAATCAAATAACTACAGGTGTTCATGCCAAAACATTAGCATCTGGTCACTGGGTCTTTTGAAAATGTGAAGGCTAATAATTATATCTCATGCAGGCCGTACCACTAAATATATTAATTAATTTCTAGCAAGAGAAGGGGAGAAACTACTACACAACTTTATAAAAGATATGAAATAAACAATTAGATATATTTATCAATGAAAATGACAAGAAAATATGTAAGACAGACCATTTTTCTCATAACTGCTTGACTGGCTTGACCTGTACTTTGAATGGAAATAACAAGGGATCTGCGCCAAAATACAGACGAATGAAATTATGATCAGCAAGAATAAAAACTTGCATTAACATGCTTCATCCATCTCAATTTTCAACATGGTTTAGGTAGTCTAAAGGCTCACCGAGAAGTAACATTTTGATGATGGCACCCATAGATTAGAACTTCCAGTGTCGAAGATCACAGTGAACTTCTGCGGTGGTGTACCGATATCAATATCGCCAAAGTACTGAGCATCCATGTAGTTTTTCAATGTTACAATATCAGTTTCCTGCGAATCTCCAAGATTACCTCGGAGGTTATATTTCCTGATAGAAGCCTTTAATCCCTCCCCTTCCTTGGATTCAAAACGAGCAGCAAGCCGATTGTTTTGATCAGCTTTCATCTTCTTCAGTCCAATTCTAAATAACCCATCATTCGATGCAGAAAAGACCAGGGGAAACAACACAGAAGAAAAAAACAAACTGATCGCCACAGCTTTTAATTTGGTTCCCATTTTAACCTGCAAGTCATAATTAATGAAGAGCTCAAGTAAATAGAACATTATATTATACATTTATACACTATAGTAGTTCAGCATTGAAAACAGCAAATGGTAAGATAAAACGTGAACAGCATAAAATGAATCATGAAAATGTAGCTTCATTGATGAATCATGAAACATGAACAGCATGAAATGAATCATGAAAATGTAGCTTCATTGATAAGGGGACATCATTAAATCTAATTCATGACGAACGTGAAGATCATTTTACAAAGAACTAAAGCATCCAAACGAGTCAAACAAAAAAAATGTGACCTATACTAAGCAGAAAAGATGCATTAAATGGTACATACTGTTTATTTTCTGGTCTAAGAACAAAAATTAAAGGATAATCTCATCTGCAACTGCCTATCAGAATGAATTTTATATTTGAAATGTTTTATAAATTCCTCTAATTAACTAGAACAACTGTCATCAATGTTTCATTCCACATTGATAAGGGGACATCATTAAATCTAATTCATGACGAACGTGAAGATCATTTTACAAAGAACTAAAGCATCCAAACGAGTCAAACAAAAAAAATGTGACCTATACTAAGCAGAAAAGATGCATTAAATGGTACATTCTGTTTATTTTCTGGTCTAAGAACAAAAATTAAAGGATAATTTCATCTGCAACTGCCTATCAGAATGAATTTTATATTTGAAATGTTTTATAAATTCCTCTAATTAACTAGAACAAATGTCATCAATGTTTCATTCCACATGAAACATTGTTCAAACAAGATATAGCCAAGCCAGCAAACCAATTTCTCAGCATTTCCACTAATCACCAGCCAAGATGGACTTGCACAGACACATACACACACAAATTAAAGGAAAACTAACTGAAATCTTAATGGCAATCCCAGCGTTAAATAATTCTTACAGAAGCCATATCAAATAAGAAAATTCAAAGCAAAATGCATGATGTATAGCTAAAAAACATAAACATATAATCAAAAACTAAAACCTAATTCAATCAGATCAGCATATAACAAAAACTATCCGATCAACAAGAGATTCTACATTCACATTACAAATCAAAAAAAAAAAACTCTAAATTAAGCAGAACAACACAAACTCTACACGATCTGAACAAATTAAACACAACATTAATTCGATAATCACTCTGAAAATAAGTATCAAAAACTAAGAAAACTAAACGATCAAAAAGAGAATCTACATTCACATTACGAATCAAAAAAAAAAAACCTCTAAATTAAGCAGAACAACACAAACTCTATACGATCGGAACAAATTAAACACAACATTAATTCGATAATCACTCTAAAAATAAGAATCAAAAACTAAGAAAACTAAACGATCAACAAGAGAAACTACATTCACATTACAAATCAACAAAAAAAAAATCTAAAGTAAGCAGAACAGCACAAACTCTATACCATCGGAACAAATTAAACACAACATTAAATCGATAATCACTCTAACAATAAGAATCAAAAACTAAGAAAAACTCACCGCTAAGATGATCAATTCAGAAGAAGAAAAACCAGAGAAATGATTGAAGAAATGGGGGGGAAAATACAGAGTAATATAGTTCTTTCCAGAATCACGACCTCGAGACATGCGCAGGAATGCTTTGATCTCAGCCGTTGAATCTCAATTTCATCCGATCATCTCCACCGTCCGTATTCTGGATAAAGGTAGCTGCTACTTTTTTGCTCTTTTTGGAAAGTGATTAGGTGTTTGTCGACCCACCAGATGAAAGAGAGACGATTATTGTGAACCGTCAATGGAATTATCGACGGTGATTATTGTTTTGCTTAACACGAGGGGTTTCGACTAACGTGGGCCAGTAGTGGAGGGGTGTTCGTTTAAACGAGTGCTTACGTGTCCGCAACACATGCAAGTTACTAACGTTAGCACGTGACAGCTCCGTACCTTTCTCGGTGAAATTACAGAAATCCCCCCCAATATTTATGTTGTCTTACTTTTTACATTATATATTTAGGGAAATTTATATTTTTATCCCAAAACTATTGAGTGAGTGTCTATGTGGACCTTGATATTTATCAAATTCCATATTTGATCTCTAAAATTTCACATTTATTTCAAATCTGCAAAATTGAAAATGTTACTAATATCTTAGATAGAATATAAATTGTACTCAACATGAGACCTTTGTAATGGAGATATTTTTCTCATTTTATCATTCCACTAAATATAAGATATTTTTCCTAAAATTTTAAGATTATATATATATAAACAAAAAATATACACTAAATAGTAGTTTAAAAAATATACACTAAATTAGATTATATATACACACACCAAAATTAGATTTTATATAAATATATATACATATACATATAAACAAAAAATATACACTAAATAGTAGTATAAAAAAAGAGATTTTGGTGAACAATCCACGAATTTAAAATATAGCTAATACAGTCCATGCGCAACGATAATATTTTTAAAAGTCCAAAGTCATTGTTGTAGGACCTCAAGTGCAATCACTCATCATAAAACCAACTCATGTTAGAAAAAACGCATATCCTAACTTTATAGTGCATTTAGCACTCACAAATGCCTACAGCATTCGACTATGACTTGACCTACACCTGGGCCTCCGCCACAGGACAATTGTTGCCAAAATCCTAGCCAACAATCTCCTCCTCAGCAATTGCTCCCACTGGGAATCGAACCCATGATCTTGGCTCTAATACCACTTGTAGGACCTAACACGCAACCACTTATCATAAAACTAATTAGTGTTAGAAAAGGGGCATACTCTAGCCTTATAGTGCATTCAGCAAACACAAGCGCCCATGACATTCGACTGTAACTTGACCCACACCCGGGCCTCCGTCACGAGACAATTGCTACCAAATCCCTGGCCGACAATTGTACTACATAAAAGTCAATGTAATTTTTTCATTTAAAATAGCAGTAATTTTTATGGCATACACTAACTTTTGACTTTTAACAGAATTATTGGACTTCTCAAAAAAATATTGTACCGAGTGGATTAGATAATTAGTGAATTAAATTTTTTTGGGCGATGAAAAAAAAAATCCTTTAAAATATCAAACTAGTGAATTTTATTTACATAATTAGATTTGATTTGTAATCTAAAATTAATTTTTTTATTTGATTTGTAATTTAAAATTAATTATTTTCCAATGTGAAAAGAATTGTATTTTTGAAAATTGAAACAAAAACACCAAGTGTGGAAGGTTGAAAAACACCTAAATTTTTAGGGGAAAATGGGTAAATTTTGAAATTAAAGTCGCAAGGAAAATTCTTTTGAAGTTTGCTACTTTGCTTTTGTCAAAGTTTAATCTTTATGGTATTACCTAATTTAGTTGAAATTTACCTTTTAACTTGTGTCTCATTTATTTTACCAAGTGATAATATTTTAATCTCGAGATATCGCACGATAAAGTGATGGACGAGTTCATGATCCTTTACTCCTTGTTAGGTAATTTGTAGGAATTCTAACACTGAAAAGTTAGCTCCCGGTAAAAAAAAATTGACGTGAGAATAAGTACTTGTAGGTAGAATTTAGTTATAGATCTAAATTAGGGAGTTTGAAAATACTTAAAATTACTTGGACTCTCTCATATTCCAGATATTTATATACATTCCCTTGGCTAGAAAAATGATAGGAGAAGGATTTCCTCACAACGACTTTCAAAGAATCTGTTACGTTAGATCCTCTAGTCGTTGGAGGAGTAGCATGCCTCATGTATGAAGCCTCTTACATGAGGATACAGATTGCGTGCCTTTCTCCAGGAGATCACATGGTGACCCTAGTAGATTGGACCCTAATCTTGGGTTGATCTGTCTCTGACTCAAGACTATATATAAATACTAATTTAGTGTTCACTCTATATCATATATTAATAAGAAAAATAAACAAACGAAACTTAAATACTTAACAATTCACTCGGCTTGTTTACAACATTATCTATAATTTTAAAATATTGTATCCATTCGTAGGTATCTCATAATCTTCTATAAATAGGGGATTTCACTTTTAACTTCGAAATCATTCACCTAGTCACAAAATCATCATTGTAATATCACAAAAGACAATTTTAGTTCGCCATAGTTTTTGGTTTCAAGTCTTTGTACCAGAAATTCAAAATCGTTGTACTCAGATTAACAGATATTCATTCAACCATTAGCACCAGTATGGAAGCACGAGTATACTTTAAGGTCATAGAGTCAAACTCTATCCTCACTCTACGTCATTTTTCTTTGTCATTTAAATAACCTATAAGTATGTAGTTAACGTTCACTAAGTTTGTATGTTCTATTTTGCACTATATATTTAGTGAATGTTCATTGTAATTTGCATATTACGATTTCATAATCGTTAAGTGAATGTTAATTGTATGTTTCACATTCTAAATTTAATTATGCTTATTTTTATATCCCAAAGTGAATGTTCATTACATTATTGATATGTTCATCAATGAATGTTCACATAGTTTTCAAAATTCATATTTACTGTCTTATTTAACGTTTATATGGATATTGTTTATGTATTATTATTCTAATTACATGGTTAATTAATTTTTCAAATAAAATATGTTTAGAAAATAATTTAAAATTAAATATTTTATTATATATAAATTATATTATTTTATTCAATAAAATTATTATTAATAATATATTTATAATGGTTATAATTGTGTGTTTAAATTACATGTTTATTGCACATTATTATTGTGAGTAACTTATAAATTTATTAAAATAACTTTATGAATTCTATTATAAATATATGTTACAATAGTATTTATGTATATAATTAGTAATTTTATTAATTATAATATTATAATAAAAGTTACATAATTTATATACTATATATGTGTGTAAGGATGAAACAAAATATATACATATAGAAGATATATCGTAAAAATATAGAGAATTAAAGAAAAAAGTAATACTTGTGAGTATGATATGATTGAAATACAAAAATAGAGAGAAATAATATTTTGTTATATTTTCATATGTTATATACTCGATGATTTACGAGCAATTGGATTCACGATTGGTTCAATATAGAGATGTCTTGCTTATACCTTGACTCTCTGGATCTTTGTACCTTGGGAAAGGCTCGATATTCAACCTTGTGTATAAAGGGGGTATATCTCTTCTTATGACAGTATTTACATATCTCGATCTGCCAGATATATATTTTCTCTCTATTTTGTTCTTTATTTTATTTATTCAGTTGTTGATGTTCTTAGTTATTTAAAAATATTGAAATTGAATGTGATATTTATTTATTTATTTATTTTAAGTTTATATAATTGTGTGCAAATTTCCCCAACAAAAAGTCCACTAATTCTCACCAACACTAATTATATATGACATATTCTTTTGATTTTAAAACTTTCTATCTATATTTTTTTAGAAATCCAAAATTAATGTAAAAAATTCAAAAATCATTGTACGTCCTAAATGCTATTGCAATTTTTTACATAAAAAATTATAATAACTTTTATATATTAAAAAAATATTTTTTTTTATATGAGTCCCAAATTCCAATGTTAATTTCATAAAATCCCAACTATTCATTTTGATTTAAATAAAACCTCATCTTCCACTGATATTTGATGCACAACAATATTTTGAATCATGCTGTAAAATGTTCACATCGAGTTTTCAAATATTTGTTACACGACAATATTTGCAAAACTAAATCGCAACACAGTTTAAGACAAGCGTGTTTGTGTTTTACTAAAATTATTTTTATTAAAAAATAAATAAGTCAACGGGTTTAAGATGGCATGGACTTTGTCCTTTGGGGTTCATTTTAATACGTTATCTAATAACGGGTGTTAGCTTAAAAAATAGATTTGACTACAATACAATGGTTGTACCGGTACAACCGCTGAAGTTACAAGGTAAGAAGTTATAAGTTCAGGGAAAAGCTTGTAACTTCTTCAATGTACATTTGTAACTTTAGCGGCGGTATGAGTACCGCCGTTATACTGTAGTTTTCCCCTTAAAAAATTAATATATAACTAGATTAAAATTTTAATTACAAACCCCCCTTATCAAGTTTAAACGCATGGGATTTTATTAATGTAATTGTACGGTTAATGAAGTACGGTACGACCCCACTTGGTCTTAGTTTGCGCCCTTTGGAGTCAAACCTCATTATATGACCGTTGTTTAGATTGGTAGGACAATATGGGTGACGACGTCGTATAAATCTAGTCAACAAGCGTGTTATCAGCCTTCCAATAAGATACCGCCACGTGATAACGCCCCCACAAACGACTACATTCCAATTATTAATAAGGGAAAATTACATTTTTGGTCCCTAAAATACGGGGTGGATGTCTATGTGGACCTTGAGATTTTTTAAATTATAGGTTTGATCTTTCAAGTTCTATATTTGTTTTAATCCCACAAAATTAAAAATATTGCTAATGATTTTTTAAGAAAAATAGGTGGTGCTCAATCCGTAGACTTCTAATGGGTATATTTTCGTCATTTTATCACTCTGCTTAACCTAAAACTCTTTTTTCCCTAACAAAGATTTAGATTTCTCTCTTTTATTTTTTAAACGAATCATTAATAGGAAATATTAGGGGGAAAAGTCTTAGATTTTATGGAGTAAATCAAATTGTATCAATATGATTTACGACGGAGGCCTTGATGATACCCCCGATGGTCAAAACTCGAGGAGAAATGCTCGAATCCAGTACTTGCATATCCATCCATTGGCGATTCATCCAATCCATCCTGAACTTCTTAGGAACTCCTCTGCCAAGGTCATCAACGATTCTTGGCCCATAGTGCACATAAAGCTCCCAAATCTAAACCAAAGTCTCAAAATCGAAAGTAAATTGTTGAAGTACGTTTTCATCCACGATGGAATATATTGGGCCCTCCCGAACTATCTAAAGACTCTACTTGGCATGTACGGAACACAACTAGTCGAACCTAGTAAAGGAACAAATGAAAGTTATCCACATGACAAGTAAGTTGGTCATCTTAAACCAAGTAGTGGTCCATGAGATGAAAGTGTCTAAGCAACTTAGTAAGTGTTGGCATGTCGTCCATCTTATCTATTGTACACTGGTTAGATAGGTAATAATCCATGTCTGAAGAGGCGCACAACTACCAAATAAGAGACGTCTCCCCCAACTGCAAGAAATTAGAGCCCAATACAACTCAACCAACATTGTGGGGCCAATGATAACCCGAGTGGCCAAAGCCTCTACCATCATAGCCTCCACCAGAGAGCCCTCAGAAGGGAATAGGGTGTGTGCTGAAGAACGCACATATCCAATGTGACTAAAGTACCTTTGGAAGGAAACAATCTCTGCCTGTGGCAAGGACGCCATGCATCCAAGCCTACGGACTAGTGTCTTGAAGGGGAACACACTCAATCGTAGCCAACCCCATCCACCCAAAATCAGTCAATTACACTAAATTAATACAAAAAACAAATTTTAGAGAGTAAATTATATTAATTAAAAGATCAAGAGCATATTGAGAATCCATCCAAAACTTTGAAGGTGCAAAGTGTGATATAAGCCTAGTTAGTAATAAGGGTAATATATTTCTTCACGGATCTTCCAACCAACTATTGAAAAATCAAAAGGGCATAGTAGAAGTTGCCTTGAAGTCTCTTTCTTTTTTTCTTTTTTTTTAAGAAAATAAAAATAAATAAAGTCTACTAATTTTGAAGTCCATCCAATATTCAAATTCAAGCTTTGCGTGTCAAACCATTTGGCCGAATATGTTGACTATTGAAATCAAATGACTTATACCTTCATCAATGCTTTGATTTTTTCTCTCAATTATTAATATGATTTTTTATTTTGATTTTTTTAATTTCAAGTAAAAAATATTTATGATTTATATTGTAATCTTGAAATTAAATTAAAAAATTGTTTGGATAAAAAATTTAATTCTAATAAAATTGAAAAATCACAATAGTATTTTTTGAAATAATTAAATGAAATGAAAAAAAAAAAAAAACTTTGTCACGGCAAATTATCAAACCCTAGTTTTTATAGATATCAATCCTTCTATTAACAAATATAATTATGTGCAACCCAATACTAATCTGATTTATAATACTGAATTAAATATCTAAACAATTTTGTCTAAAAATTACACAAGAAAAAATAAAGAACTAATTAAAGAATAAAAAAAAAAAAAAACAAAAGGGAAAAAAAAAAATACATCATTGTTCATCAATTCCCTTGAAAATTGTTGGTCTTATTGTCGCCATTGCCACCCATAATGGAGGAGATAGCAGCAGCAAGGATTGTTGCGAAATTAGGATCGGAGGTAATGGCGGCCGTAGCAGCACTGAGCGTCTCGGAGGTAATGGGTTGTTGTTGTTGTTGTTGTAGTTGTTGTAACGGTTGCAACCCTTGAGAAATTTGGAGCCCAGAGAATTTAGACTGGTTATACAGGTTTTCTCCGAAACCCTGAGCCGCCAACGGAGAGGCAAAATTTTGGGGAGGGACTTGGAAGGGGACTTGAATTGGGGTAGGGGGTCTTTGAAATTGCAAAGGAGTTGGAGTTTGGGTTAGGTCTAGGGTTATGGTTGGAAATGGGGCTGAAGCTGATATTGTCGCCAAACTAGATGAGCAAGGAAGAATGGCGCGTGCCAAGAAATTAGGGTTCATTAGCCCGTCTCCGCTCGACACTGAACCTGAAAGCAACATGCTGGCTGCTGCCGAGGTGGTTGATGCCATGGCCATGGCGGCTGGAGGCAAAGGATGATTGTGAGTGCCTTCGTACGTTGTTATCAGAACTGTCCGATCCTCAGCACACCTTTGAACCTACAAAAAAATATTTTTCGCAAATTTGTTTCAATATTTGCTATCAAATTTTAACATTATTGAGAATTCAATATTAATTTAGAGCAGAAAAAAGATATCATACTTGTTTTCGAACAGGACAACCAGCAGACATAGTACATCTGTAGTAAGCTCTCGGACATGGATTTCCTTTTGCCATTTTTTGACCATATTTTCGCCATTGGCACCCATCAGTTATCTAAAATCAATCACGATATTATCAGTCTCACAATGGGAAGAAAAAAAAAACAATTATCAACACACTAAGAAAATATTAAAATTTATATATGAGAATAGTAAGTTATTACCATAGGAGCTTCTGAACGAGCTCGAACAGAGACACGGGCTTTTCTGAGCATAGACTCGGCTGGTTTAGTCGAGTTTGAGGGATCCAATTTTGCCATTTTGTTAGGGTTCCACCCCTCGGATTCGTCGCTGTCTTCTTTAACGGTGGTATGGGGCGATCCAGAAAGTGTTCTATCGTCGGAAGAATTTTCTATATCGGTTGGACCACCCGGACCCAAATTCATGAATTGGATATGATCTATTTTCGGTCTACCTTCGATTTTTATTTCTTTGGATTTCTGAAAAAATACGAAAAATAAAATAAAAAATAAGGATGATTACATATAGAGAGAGAGAGGAGGGGGGAAGTAAATGTATTTTTTACTAAAAAATAAAAAGAAATTACCTCATTTTCTATTGCAGTTTGAGCTCGTGATGTTTGTAGTAGTTGTTTTGTATAATCAGCATAATGCATTTGAAGTACATTGAAATTTTGGCCAACTTGATGAAGCATCTCCTTCAACCTTTGATTTTCTATTTTTGTGTTTTCAAGTTCAACTCTTAACAAAGACAACTACATAAATAAATAAATAAATAAATTAGAAAAATAAAATTAATAATCCATTTCCATAAATTTTAGAAAATTTGACATATGAAGTTCAATAATTAAAATACCTAAATTAAAAATATATATTTATAAAAATTCAATGATAGAATTAAAATAAAAAAACCCATTTTGATAAAATTTATAAATTTTGAGATATAAAGTTCAATTTCCAATAATTAAAACAAATAACCCATTTTCACAATTTTTTAATGAATAATATAATTAAAATAAATAACCCATTTCCATAAAATTTGTAAATTTTGAAATATAAAGTTCAATTTCCAGTAATTAAAGTAAATTACCCATTTTCATAAATTTTGTAATGAATAATATAATTAAAATAAATAAATAACCCATTTTCATAAACTTTTTAATGATTAAGATAATTAAAATAAACAACCCATTTTGATAAAATTTATAAAATTTGGTATATAAAATTCAATTGCCGATACTTAAAATAACTAAATAAAAAAAAATCCAATAAATAATATAATTATGATTATTCATACCTCATTTTTAGCTCTATTTTCTTTTGCACCGTCCGATGAAATTCCGTCGTCCAACGTTGATTGATCACTTCCCGTGTTTGTTGTAAGAAGATGTAACCCCGTCTATAATTTAATCCAATTTTTTTTTATAAATAATTAAAATAAAATATATATATATATATATATATATATATATATATATATATATAAAATAAAAAAAATATATATATATATATAATATATATATATATATATATATATATATATATATATATATATATATATATATATATATATATAAATGATTTATATCAAATACAAATAATTTAACTCAAGAACTAAAAATTATTTATAAAGAGAAAAAAGAAGAAAGAAAAAAAAAGAATATGAAAATAATATAATTGACTAATTTTCTCTAAATTTAATGCTTACATTTACATTCAAATGATTTCTGTGTTCCTTCTTGATAGGCCGGCGATAATCATTCCTCGAGTCGTCGCCGGCGGCGGTAGCATCATATGAAAGCCTTTTCTCCGCGAAGAAGTCCACTTCGTTTAGAGTCATCGGGATCCGATCAGACGGTTGCTCGTCTTTCGCCGGAAAATTCATCGGAAAACTTAACCTTCCACTTGAACTGAATTCTACTGTAGAACCCATTAAATCATATCTATATATATATATATATATACCCCCACAAATATATATATATATAATATGTATATAGATATACACAAATATAACTCAAGATCAGGAACAAAGTAGAAGATTTTAGAGAGAGAACGTTAGAGAGAGAGAGAGAGAGAGAGAGAGAGAATTTTAGAGAGAGAAAGTTAGAGATAGAGTCTGAGAAGTCTTTCTCTGATGAAACGCGTCGGGCTTATATAAGGGCTTGGGAGTCTATGTAGGGTTTAGGGCAATGTTGCTCTACAGTCGGATACCCGCAACGAGGGTTGTACCTTAGTACTAAAAGGTTATTTTCATGGAAAATGAGACATTTGGAACCAAGGTACTACTTTAATATGCATATCCAGGAATCGATCGTGTGGAAGGTGTGGGGGCAGTTACGTAAGGCTATGCGTCAAGGGTTGGTGCCGAAAAAGATTTAATATTATTTACACTTTGCACCCCCAATGTTATGGTATGATATCAATTTAGTATTACGAAATAAAAATAAATAAATAAATATATTCTCTAGATGAATCTTGATTTTTAGTTATTTTTAAAGAAACATTTCGTCCTAATTTTGATTTTATTTTGTTATGTAAAATATGATAATAAAACAAAAAATTATTTTTATACTGCGTACCTTAAAAAATAGGTAGAAATATATTTTCTAATTTTATCACATTATTTTAATTTTTTAACTTTTAATTTGTGTAGAAATTATTGTATTTCTAAAGGAATGTATAATATAAGCCATGCAGGAATCTGATGTCTCAATTTTTCATCATATCATATTTTAATTTTATTTTTTCAGAAAATATAATATTTAGATAAAATCTTATTTATTTCTTACTATTTTCTCTCCACATTTTTCAATTCACGAGAAATTATCATTTCCATTTTTTTTTTATCACAATATGTTCAACAATTTTACGTTTATATAATTTTTTTTTATTATTTTTAGATAAATTAACTAATAATTATAATTATACTTATTTCAACTTTTTTCGTATGAATGTTCGAGATGAGACAAATGTACGAACCTGTATACGGTTTAAATTAAAACTATAAGGGTTAGAATGAAAATTCATTGGAATATGTGGGGTGAAATGTGTAAATTTGATTAAAAAAATTTAGAAAAGTAAAATCGTCTGAGAAATTGGGAAGAGGCTTCGTCTCTGCTTCGTCAAGCCTGATATTGACTGGTTCGCAATAAAGAAAAAGTAGAGAGAGAGAGAGGGAGCGAGTCACCGGCCCCCGACCGGTGCGGCGGTTCCCACGTGACGAAATTGAAAAGGTGTTATTTAGAGAGAGAGAAGGAGGGAGGAGAGAGAGAGAAAGTCAACTGGTCTGACGGTGGACTGAAGACTTAGGTGAACCTTGTGAGGTGTAAGGAATTTGAATTTTATAAGTGGATTAATATTTCTTAAATCATTAATTAGCAAATTTTAGTTCATGCCGTTCACACACTCCGTTCACACACTGTATTTTTTTTAAAAAAAAATCTAATGTTATTGTCAAAAATTCAAAAGATTTTAATTATCAATTACACTCGCTTATTTTATTTTACACCGATCATTATTTTTCGGGATTCATAGACTAATTTACCCCTCATTAATAAGCGGTTACATTCTTCACATTGCTTTCAGCTTTTATTACTCTTAAATGCGTGGAAACAAATATAGTAACTACTGATAAAAAAAGTTAAACATCAAACATACGATTTTATCGTTAACTTATTGTTGAAAAATTAATTTTTTTACACAATAATCATCGTGGGATCGTCCTCTTTAGAATGAGATATTAATAATTTTTTTTGGAGATGTGAATCGCATTTCATGTAACATCGTATAGTTCGTTTGTTGCATCAAATGTTGAATGTAATATTTGATGATTAATATTAATTTTTTTTTTGGAGTTCTAAATTGAGATACATGTGTAGGTTATATTTAACATTAACAACACTACATTTTATGTTCCTCGTGAAGTGTTGAATATAACATCCAATATAATAAAAAATAACATTAATTAATATTGATAATAGAATAAATTATATGCGTGTTGAATATAACACGTGAAAATTGAAAATTCTAGAAGTACCATGTTGAATGTAATATGAAATGTGAAAACTAAAAATTCTGAAAGTACCATGTTAAATGTAACATGAATATAAAAATTGAAATTAATGAGAAAAAAAAATAGTGAATTTGATATCTTTTTATAGATCTTATTTAGACGAATCTGAATATATAATTAGATTGTGGAGAGAAAAAAATGTGTACAACCATAGTTATTTTGCTTTTCATAAAATGACTGTTGAATATGGAAATTTACAATTCCTATAAACTCATGAATGTCAAATCTGTAATCTGAGAGTTCTTAGTTTATTATATACTAATTGACATTTATTCGTGATATGTAATTAATTTTAGGTTTATTAAGGTAATTTTCTCTTTATAATATAAATTTAAAAAAAAAATGATAAAAATGTATGTTTTCAAACATGGAGGGGTGTTTAAGTCTCTCTGGGCATAAGATGGCGCCGCCACTAACCCTAGAAGCTTCAAAAAGTTCCCGTCAAAATGAAAAATAATTAAAAATAAAAGATTTATTTTTCTAAACAAAATTTGATAATATTTCTATTAAAAAATAAGATCAAAATAATAATAATAATAAAAGGATGAGCCTTTTACCTCTTTTACTTTGTCTAATTACCTCTTTTACTTTGTCTAATTATCACTTTATCTTAATTCACTTAAAAAAATTGTACTTTACCCACCGCTACATTTAAACAACGTGAGAAACTATTTTTTTCTATTTAATTTATAAAATTTCCATTTAATTTAGGTTGTTTTTGTGACAAGTCCCTTATTTTATCCTTAATTTTAAAAAAAAATCTCGTACGCAATTGCAACTTATGTTTTTATCCCGCGTATTAAAAAAAAACGAAAAACCCAATATTGAAGTACCATATTGAATGTAACATTTTCATGTGAAAACTAAAAATTCTGGAAGTAGCATGTTAAATATAACGCGAATGCGAAAACTGAAATTAATAAAAAAAAAAATAGTGAATTTGATATCGTTTTGTAAATCTTATTTAAACGAATCTGAATATATAATTAGATTATAAAAAAAAATATGTACAACAATAATTATTTTGATTTTAATAAAATGACTTTGTTGAATATGGGAATTCATAATCCCTATAAACTCGCGAATGGCAAATCTGTAATTTGGGAGTTCTTAATTTATTATATACTAATTGGTATTTATTCGTAATAGATAATTATTTTTAGGCTTATTAAGGTAATTTTCTCTTTATAATATAGATTTTTTTTTAAAAAAATGATAAAAATGTATGTTTTCAAACATTGAGGGGGTGTTTAAGTCTCTCTGGGCATAAGATGGCGCCGCCACTAACCCTAGAAGCTTCAAATAGTTCCCGTCAAAATGAAAAATAATTAAAAACAAAAGATTTATTTTTCTAAACAAAATTTGATAATATTTCTATTAAAAAATAAGATAATAATAATAATAATAATAATAATAATAATAAAAGGATGAATGCCTTTTACCTCTTTTACTTTGTTTAATTATAACTTTATCTTAATTCACTTAAAAAATCTGCACTTTACCCACCGCTACATTTAAACAACGTGAGAAACTATTTTTTTCTATTTAATTTATAAAAATTCCATTTAATTTAGGTTGTTTTTGTGACAAGTCCCTTATTTTATCCTTAATTTAAAAAAAAATCTCATACGCAATTGCAACTTATGTTTTAGTCCCGCACATTAAAAAAAAAAACGAAAAACCCAATACACGTGTTGCACTCTCGCAATTACATATATCTAACTTGTGTTTTATTAAATGTAACAAATATTACACAAGTAATTTGTAACTTGTAACTAATATTACACAGGTACATGTAACTAATATTATACATGCGTTAACATATACGGGACTAATACGCAAACAAAAATTAATTTAAATGACTAAATCAAAACTTATGTTTTAAATGTGACTAATAACAAATTACACTTGCTATTTGGAATTAATCACCGATTATTCCTTTAAATTAACAAATTAAACTTTAAAATATATGGAGTTAAACTTTTCATCTGATTTTTTTATGAAATAGAAGAAAGTTCCTTTAACCAATGAGTTGGTTTAAGTGGAAGGGGTTTAGGTTCCTTAAGTAAGACCTCCAGGAATTGAACTTTGGGGGGTTGTGTATGGAAAATGTTCTGTTAAGAGAGGTGTCCCGCTTCTGGCGTTCGACAGTATCTCAAGATATTAGTCTCTGCCGATCGTAGTGCGGGGATATCTTGGAAAACCAAAAAAAAAAAAGAAAGTTCTCTGTTGGGAGAGGTGTCCTGCTTCTGGCGTCCAATAGTACCTCGAGAGATTAGTCTCCGTCGATGATGGTACGGGGATACCCTGGAAACCGAAAAAAAGAAAAGAAAGAAAGTTCCTTTAATTATAATTTTGATTTAATTTATTTATTATATAAGAAATACAAAAAAGTCAAGTAATTAAGAAGACAAAAAGGAAGTTGACTGAGATTGGCCGCATGCACGTGGCTTACCTGCATGGAGTAGAAAAATGAGGCCATGGTTAGGTGTTGATTGGACCATCAATATATTTTTGAAGAAAAACATTGAATTCCCATTGAATTATTTTTATTTTTTTGTTATTATTATTAATTCCTTTCACTTCATGCAAGACACCTGATTTTGATATTTTCTATTGTCATAATTTACACTTTGCACCCCCCCAATAGTCAATATTTACTTATAGGGTTATTTTTTATTTTGTATCCCTAAAATTCTAGAGAAATTCCACTTTAGCTTCTATACTTTTAATTTGCACGTATCAAAACTTGAACTATCCAAATTGTGTCAAGTCAATCCAAATCGATAAATCCGTTATTTTTTATGACGAAAATCAATTACGTGTCAAACTTGAAAATAAATAACCCATTATAAACGTTAGATTCATGTTTCACATCGTTCATTTGAGAGTTTTCAAATTACTATATCAGTCAAAAAAGTTATTCCATTGGAAACCATCGATATGATTTCAAGTTGGAACCCTCTAACATTACGTCAAAGTCAAAATTATGGGAATTCGTTTCTCATGCCGTCGTAGTCAAATTATCTGTGCAAATTGAGAATTGCACTTTGTTAGGATTATCTCACATCAGATGTAAAAGAGGCTAGTGGTCGAGTTATAAGCGTGAGGGAAAAGTTCACTTTATGAGCTAGTTTTTTGGATTGAGAGAGGCCCAAGACTATCCTACACAATTAAAGGCAATGTTAGATTTTTGTCCCATATCGAATATTTAAAAATTCTCAAATCACTATATAAGTCAAATGAGTTAAACAGTAAAATGTCATATTGCAAACCATACAAATTAGGGGATATAAAGAGTAATTTTATTCTTTTTCTTTCTTTGTTGAGTTACGTGAATAGTTAGTTCATTAATACAAATGCAACTTTTTCTTCTTTGTTCAATTCATGTCAAACATCTTTTTCCATTTTGATTCTTTTTCTTTTTTTTTCCTTTTAATTTCCTTTCCTTTTTTTTTAACAAATTTCAAAATTATTTCTCCAATTTTCAAACCCTTAAAAAAAAAAAAAAAAAAAAAAATGAAGGTTGAAAAAAAAGAGAGAAGTCATATTCAAATAGATAATTTTCACTAAATAATTAATTAAAAATGATATTTGGTGAACAATTCATGACATTAAAATTTTAATCTTTGTTGTTCACGTGCTACATTAATTTTTTCAAAATTACTGTAATCATAAAAATTACTGTGATTTTTACATGTAAAAAATTAGAGTAACTTTTCTTGCGTACAATAATTTTAGACTTCTAGAAAACTAATATAGCGCGTGAAATGTATGAACTAAAATTTTAATTCCGTGGATTGTTCACACAAAAAAATGAAATTTCGGTGAATAGTCCACGGAATTAAAATATTAATACATGTTGTTTACACGCTATAGTAATTTTTCAAAAAACTCAAAGTTATTTTAATATATAGAAATTACAATAATTTTTATGGTGTATTTTTAGATTTTTGACGGTAAATTTAGACTTTTAAAAAAATTATTATATCGCGTGAACTGGATGAGTTAAAATTTTAAATTGAAATGTTCTCGAAAAAAAAATCTTAAAAAAATAATAAATAAATAAAACAAAACAAAACTTTATTTTCAAACAATGTAACACATTTTTCTTCAAAAAAAAAATGCCAGCTGGAGGTTATGACTAATTATGATTAAATTAATTAATATTGGATAAGTCACCAGAGTAGTTGGGAAATTAACATGGGGTGTAACAATTATTTTGAAGGACGAAAACGACCCTGAAAAATAAATTGTACGAATAAGATATAACATTATATATATATATATATATATATATATATATATATATATATATATATATATATATATATTAACTTAAGTGACGTTTGTAATGTGATTTTGTTGCCAGAATTATAATTTTGTTCGCGTATTATTAAGAACAAAAACAAATTGTGAAGGTTTCCTATTGTGTTCTCAAAAATTTATTTAGAAAATCTAAGAGCATTATTAAAAAAAATAACTTTTTTTTTAATAATATTTTGTTTTTTTCAAAGAACAAAAATAAAAATAAAAACTAAAAAACAAAAATATTAAACCAACGGTTATACAATATAGTTATTTAACGCACATCGAGACCTTGATCTCACAGTGACCCGGATGTGATGATGGATATTTCTATCCGACCATTTGGACCATTCACGATTTTTCACGTGGCCAGGTGGAATCCCTTAGCGACCCCCTTGACAGCCCGACGACAATTGTACAGTAGGACAACATCGTCCAGTTGTCCTTGTTCGGTCCGCCCACCGACCAAATGATGCATCTTCTCCTGCCATCCTGTCCGGTTCGGCCACCATCCAGCAATTACCGGACATACCCTCCAGGCCGCCTAGAAGGCTCGGTGGGCTAGGCTCTGTCTCCTAATCATTTGGGCCAACCTATGGACTTCTTTTGGTGGGCCGAAATGTAAGGCTTGGATGCTTAAAACATGTCATGAGCCTCCCCATTGGCCGCTCATCAGATTACATTAAATGACCGCGCTTATAGCCCCAATTTTTACTTAATAAATATTGTATTCTCTTTTTTTCCCTAAATTCTTACTCTCATGCAGGAGAAACTTCGTTAG
Organism: Eucommia ulmoides; assembly: GCA_016647705.1. Taxonomy (NCBI): domain Eukaryota; kingdom Viridiplantae; phylum Streptophyta; class Magnoliopsida; order Garryales; family Eucommiaceae; genus Eucommia; species Eucommia ulmoides. The sequence continues at coordinate 608,736 of JAENRU010000488.1, forward strand.
ATATAACACAACGAGTCTTTGTGCATGTACAAGCTCGGACTACAAGAATTTGATTATTGACTTCTCACTAGGCAGTGCCACCATACATGAGACCGCTAACTCAACAAAGAAAATCTTCACCTGGACTCTAATAGGACTAAGGTGTTAATCAGTTCTCCACACCAATAATTTGAATTATATTTAGAAAGATTTTTTTTTTCTAAATTATATTTAGTATTCATCTTTTTGACTAGAAGTGTAAAAAGTAGGTTTATTTGTGGAAAACTTTTAAAAAACAATTGGCCAAGCCATTGGTTTAAAAGCATCCAAACGTGCACGTTTCATGCATACTTGACAAAGTTGCATACCAAACTAGTGAGTTTAGCACATAGCTATTTTTTTTTTTAGTATATAATTCTCTATTTTTATTTTTATTTTATTTATAAAATATCATCTTTTTTTTTTTTTTTTTTAAGTTCTTACCAATTTATTTTTAACTTATTTTTTTTTTTTTACTTTTTAGTTAATAGCGATGGATCCAGAAAATTGGTTAATAGGGGATTTTTTTTTTTTTTTTTAAATTATTGAATATTTTTATAATTCAGGGGCCTTATATAAAATTTAAAAAAAAATAACTGATCTTTTTTAAATATAGGGATAACTATAAATTTTTTAAAAGTTCAAGGAACCTGAGCCTCCATTGGGCAGTAAGGTTTAGTTTGACCATGTAGCTTTTCAAAAGGAGCAATTGAAAATGAGTTGTTAAAAATAAATTGTTAAAGAGAAAGTTTTCTTTGATAAATATGTCAAAAAATAGTGGTTGAAAATGAGAACAAACAATGAGCATTTATAAATATTTGTGTAAAAATATCAAAACACTATTAAATTACTAAAATAAGCATAAGTTATATATATATAAAAGAAGAAATACGTGCTTGTATAAACTTATCATTAATATAATATTTAACAATCGAAAATATCTTACATGTTGAAAATAAAAAATAAATAAATATCATAAATAATTTTTTTTAATATGTTACACGTTTCAAATCATTAAACAAGAACAATTAAATAAAAATTTATAATAAGAAAGTAAAAACAAAGATAATCTTGTTATACAATATTTAATGTGTCACCACAATATGCATACATCAATAAAACATCATCTATATAAGCTATACATATTCTCTATTATGGAGACACACTTGTCCCCCAAGTATAATAACAACAAAATATAATACCATGAACATATCAAAAGTTCGCCCTAAACAACTCATCTCAACCCTCCACACGATTCCGTCGTAGGACTCTACCTAGCGCCAGTAGGGGACCGACTCCTAATTGTTTCACCTGCGAGTGTACTACCTTCTTAATAAAAGCATTTTAAATGGATCAAGCATATAACATATAAACATCACATTTCAAATAACATTCTCATAATATATATAAATGTATCACATCACAAGGAAAACATCATTTTTTCCTGTTACCACAGAATCAACGTCAATATGTTTAAAACATTTCAACTAAACAATAAAAATCAACCAGAATGTCACAACAACCATATAATATAACGCAACTAAAATAATAGATGTATCATCATAAATGGATACACCAAACCAGTATAAAATAAAATATATATAAATGTCATATACGACAAAACACCATATACGACAAAACACCACATACGACACCACATCACTCCACACCACACCTCGGCTAGCCATGTGATCGTTTTAACCTCACGATCGGGAGTTGCAACGGTACCGTACCCCATAGGATATGCCTTCCTAGCAGGATATAACAACGCTCCGTTGGACTATGCCAGACGGGTGAAACAACGCTCCGTTGGACTATGCTAGACGGGTGAATAACGCTCCGCTGGACTATGCCAGACGGGTGAAATACCGCTCCGCTGGACTATGCCAAGCGAGTGAATATCCACCACCATTCTCCACTTCACCTCAACAACAACAACTCATCTCCACCTCACTAACAACAACTCCGCCCGCCATCAACTGGCACCTCAACAACAAACAATGAAATTCACAATATCAGAAATACCCAAAATAACGCTCGATCCATGTAAGTTAGAAAATCATCCAATTTTCAAGTAAACATTTATTTTTCATCATATATATATATATATATATATATATATGAAAATAGATTATTTTTTTTTGGCAAGAAGACAATACACTCACCTGGTTATCCGCTCCGACGATTTTTACCCATTATCCTCTCCTGGTACTCTGGTGCCTGCGAACCTAATAGTGACAGGGCCTAAATTAATATTTCATGTAAAAATAACCTAATCATGCCATGCAACCCTAAATCCCGTAACTTCCTATTCCCCATATTTTATTTATGAATATTACTATTCCGCTAATATTGCTCCGTTTAAAGTTTATTCTATCGAATTTATTCATATGAATAGTCTCAATATTTATTATTGTCATTTCTACATTTTAGATGCTAGTAATTAGTTTCATAATCACCCACGAGACAATTAAATATCATTAAATACATATATTAGGAGTGACATGAATTTTACCGTTCCCGAATTTTTCGATAGCCACGAGATTGGATTTTATATTTTCGGTAGGGTGGTTTGTGTTATTTTTCCTCTTTTTTCTCTTCTTCATTTTCTGTTTTTTTTTTTTCCTTTTTCTGTTTACTGTTCTGTTTTGCTCTGCCGATTCTAACGCAGACGACACCCTCTCACAGCTCACCGCCGCCGATCACACTAATTGCAACCCAAACGCAACCTTCTGACCACCCTACACACTGTTGGTGGAACAACCGCCGAACGAACCGCAACACACGAAACACACACTCACGATCACAGTCAGACCAAACTCACGCCGCCACCACTGTCGGCTGGACGAACCGAACTCACGCCATCCTACGATGAAACACATGCACGACGAACACGACAACACCGCCACTGACGACAGAGCAACGACGGTTGCTGTCAACAAGCTCTCTCTCTCTAACTCCCACTCACCGTCGGCCAAACTAACCGACGGCGACACACCCACAACCAAAACACACACACACACACACACAACCGTAACACACCCGTATACACACCATCACAGCACACACAACGCGCACATACCCAGCAGTAATGGCGGATCAAAACCCACACATACACATAACAGACACACACACACACACAGAGTAAACACCAACATAAATAGAAAACACACGCATACATGCAGAGCACCGCCGACACACACACTAATCACACATATACACGCAGCACACACCACACACATACCATCACACCGTCGAACCGAACGACATACCCACATAAAGTGGGTCGAGTAATACCCACGCATACGCAACAACACACACAGACGACAAACACAATCAACACACTCACCGTTGACAAAATGGAGCACCAACAAAACCCATACGAACGATCAAAACTGAAACCCACACACATACTTACCAACCGACGATGCGATCAGACACCGAACACATGCTGAACGGCCGACCACCCACCTACCGAACAAAACCCACCTCCCTCTCTGTCTCCTCTGTTTTGGTTTTCTTTCTCTCGCTTCTGGATTCTTCTTTCTTCTTCTCTCTTACCTCTCTCTCTTCGGCTGATCTCACGGCTTACACACACGCCTAACATGCATATATATGTGTGTGTGTGTGTGTGTGTGTGTGTATAAAAATTATCTTTTGTTTTAATTATACTTTTTTCCCCTTAATTTCTTTAAGATATTAATTGAACCAAATTCAAATTTTTATATTTTGAAAATTACAGTTCGACTCCTAAAATTTTAAATCACACAATTAATAGCACTATCCACTCCGATATCTTTAAATGTGCTCCAATGCGACTCAAATTGTGCGTATAAGAAAATCAGGATCTTACAACTCTTCCCCCCTAAAAGAAATTTCGTCTCGAAATTTTCGTTCAAAACAATGGGAATTAAAATTTCAGTCAAACCCCTAATATTTCAGATTCGCACCGCATAGTCATGTTAGTCACATTTAATTAGTAACCGTTAATTCATTTTCACACATCGCAATATTTTCTATTCACAGTAGCTCACATTATATCTAACAACCGTCAAATAGGGTGTACCTAACACAACCAATCAACTATCGAAAAAAAATAATCTCATGTTTCTCAAAACATTCGCTGCGCTACTATGATAAAATTATAATAAATAACAATATAGTTTGAACACATCACGGTAACCTTAGTGGGTTGGATCTATTTTATTTCGACAATAATTTTTTCCTAATCAACATGTATCTATTTCATCTAGTCAATCGATTCGCAACAATATATATGTCCAACATTTCCAACCAACAAGTTCGCAACCATTTTCATATGCAACAGACAACCCAAACTCCACGGGAACTGACTCGTGAGGCAAAAAATCATCAATCTCAATATTTATGTCAGAATTTCATAATCTTATAATTGTTCTATAAATATTACTACAATCCCAACGTATAACTCATAAATTTTCCGCAATACGCCAAATTCAGATAAATCACGTAAATATCACCAACCCACCTCAATACGTATCAAAATACGTCAAACGGATAATCTATAAGAATTTTCTTCTTGCCTCCACATTTAAATCAAGTCCCTGACAAGGCTAAGCGCTTCAAATACGTCTCAATCCACATGAAAACGTCTCAAACATATAACCATGTATAAATATTTATCGAAATACATACGTCCCAACTACGAAACCCGATACATCACAAAAATTAATAGTCCCCATATATATATATATATATATATATATATATATATATATATATATATATATATATATATATATATAAATATTATATTAATAAATTTTCTAAAATACTCATCAACTCAAGGATAATTCAGATTATCATTTCCCCATGAAATTCCAATAACCCCACATGCCGTGTCCATCTAATGTTAGTAATGGTCTTAAAAATCTAGTTGAGTTCTTCTTATCGAAAACTATTTCCCAAAAAAAATGTAGCCACACCTGCTATATCCAAATCTCGAAACTTCTTGTTTTCTTATCTCAATTTAGTCTATTTGATCGAAGTCCTGCATCTTTTTCATACTGCGCTTTATATGGTGTCACCTTGATTGTCGAAAATGTATCTATTATTATAAACAAATTTCATTAGTGCCACATAGTCATCCTAGCTATCAGAATATTCCAAAACACTACTCCTCAACATATCTTCCAACGTCTGATTCGTATTTCCCGATTTACCATTTTGGAATAGGTAAAGATTGCAATAATCCCCCTGGATATTGATGCTCGATCTTAACTTGCTAACAAACAAGACTCTGGCAACAAGTTCTGCATTTTCCCGCTCCATTCCAATCTACCCATAATGCTCACACAAACTCGATACGGTTTGATTCTACCGGGGTGCATTGCATATATTGAATTATGCACTTCTTTTAAGGTATCATTTGTCAAATGAGCGTCATTGGGAACATACAATTTTATTTTCAATCATCAAGACTTCACCATTATTTCTGACACGATAGTCAATTCTACAATTATTTCCCACTTCACCTCTAATCTTTCCCAACTGGACATCCGACGTCTGCGTTTTCTACAACACGGTCGATCAATGTCGGTTTTAAAATAAAAAAAATAAAAAAAATCTTAAACAACATTTCCATCTGATCAACCGCTTACTAAAACTCACAAGGGTTTCAACTCACTACATAAATTAATATAAACAACCTGAATATATGCAACCAAACTTACCGATTTTCGACCCGAAGTATTCGTTACACCATTAGCTTCTCCTGAATCCTAATAGATGGCACAACTGAAATTTTGATCAACTTTATTTAATGTCTCTGCCTCAGATTTAGCCCCTTTTTTAATAAGAAAATATTTTAAACTCTGGTGAACGATGCATATCCCACAAGTCTCGTTCTACAGGTAAGGTCTCGAGGACTTCAAGACAACTATACTCGCTGCCAACTCCAAAACATGAATCAAGTAATGACGCTCATATCTATCAGTCTTCTCAAATTTAACTTTCATGCGGGTCAATCAGATCAACGAGACAGCTATAACCAGGAATTCCTGTACTAAATAATAATAATAATAATAATAATAATGATAATAACCCGCTAATCCCTACAAAGTTTCGAACTTCGGTTACACTTTTCAGTTTCTCCCATCAAATCACAACTTCGACTTCCTTTGGATTCCCTTGAATACTATTTCTTAAAATCACATGTCCTAAAATTATCACTCGATCCAACCCAAGCTCACATTTATTAAATTTGGCATACAATTGTTTCTCTCACAATGTCAGTAACACAATCCAGAGATGCTCTGCACGCTCTTTTCTACTCTTGACCGGATCGTCGTTTTCGTCACATCATTGACTCTGACCTTCAACTGTTGATATCTTAATCGAAAATGTATTTGGAAAAATACCCTAGTCTGCCGCAGTTGATCGAACAAATCATCAATTTTTATAAACCGTCTCCTTATTCAATCATTGATTAGCAATACTCATTTTCAACATACCCCCTTTTTCTTTACGAATGACGCCCGAATCTTTATGAAGAGAAACACTAGGTCTAACTGAATCGTGAGTTAACAATCTAATTTATTGTAACGACCTGATTTCCTAGGCCATCACACGGCTTCTTCTATAGAAACTTTCTAAACCTAAAACTATCTCACTCGAATTTCCAGTATTCAATAAATTATAGTACTAACGACAACCACTTGAATTTGTGATTTTACGATAGAAAAATTATTAAATACTATTAAGTGAAAATCAATCTTCTACTTATAATTAATCCACTTATTTTCCTACGCAAGGACGACCAATTTTTAAATTCCCAAGGTTATAATTAAAATCCCAATTTCCTACATTTTATCAGCACGATTATATTTAACAAACTTAATAAGCTTAATGTTTAATTCATTAAAATTTTGGAGCTTATTTTACAACAACTACGGTTATTAATCATGCTTATTGACACTCCGACAATTCCTCTAGGAACTACATAGGGAAAATCCCTAGTTACTACAATATCCACCGCCTAAACTTGTTCTGACTGGTGCTCAACACCTGCGTAAAGTATCCTGACAGTATCCTGACATCCTTTCTTTAACACATTTCTAATCTTCTGGATCAACTATCAAATTGACTGGAGTAATGATTTCATCTTTCCCAAAAATACAAATTTGATTCATCCAAGATTTGAAAAGTAACTTCTTCTTTTTTGAAACAATTCACCAACAATTCTATATTACTCAAACGAATCGGACTATATTTTTGCGCACTACTATCATCACAAATCCACAATTATCGGCTACTTTCTACATATCAATCGGTATTACGTTTGTTATATTTACTAGTTCCTCAAACTTTTGCTTTGCCTGCCCGTCAACTTAGGACGTACTACCAATTCAAATCTTTTTTAATATCGCCACAGTTTTCTCACATCCTTAGTTCCAACTAATACGAACTCTCCTTTTGTTTTCATAATCCAACTTAAATGTGTCCTGCTATACTATTTAGTATTTTAACGACGACTTATTAGGTGCTACCGATAGTTAATCTCAGCCTCACGTAATACGCGTATAGTTGGTTCTCAATTAAAATCTCACATTTTCAACTATTAATACTCCCACAATCGCGTTACACCCATTACCACTACCAATAACACAACATCACTCAAATTCACCAACTGACAATATTACAATTTTATCGCATTCACTAATTTGCCAACAAGACAACCAACCACGCACGGGGCCAATGTACTAACACATGTAATGAAACAACTATCACCCATGTGCCGAACTCTCCTATTGACACCCTATCTCATGTCCCCTACTGACTAGACGATTGACACGTCTTCCTATCTCATGGTCCTCTACTGACACAACAACCGGTAAGTCTACAGAACCTATAACCTAGGCTCTGATACCAAAATTGTCACGACCCGTCCCGGACACCCGACATCCCGGGGCTGGCGTGACGACAACACGACATCACCTATACAACCAACCATCTATTAAACGACAATATGCATACATCAATAAAACATCATCTATATAAGCTATACATATTCTCTATTATGGGGACACACCCGTCCCCCAAACATAATAACAATAAAATATAATACCATGAACTTGTCAAAAGTTCGCCCCAGACAGCTCATCTCAACCCTCCACACGACTCCGTCGTAGGACTCTACCTAGCGCCAGTAGGGGATCGACTCCTAACTGCTTCACCTGTGAGTATACTGCCTTCTTAATAAAAGCATTTTAAATGGATCAAGCATATAACATATAAACATCGCATTTCAAATAAAAATCTCATAATATATATATAAATGTATCATACCACAAGGAAAACATAATTTTTTCCTATCACCATAGAATCAACGTCTATATGTTTATAACATTTCAACTAAGCAGTAAACATCAACCAGAACGTCACAGCAACCATATAGTATAACGCAACTGAAATAATAGATGTATCATCGTAAATGGATACACCAAGCCAGTATAAAATAAAAAATATATATAAAAATAGATTATTTTTTTTGGCAAGAAGACAGTACACTCACCTGGTTATCCGCTCCGACGATTTTTACCCATTATCCTCTCCCGGTACTCCGGTGCCTGCGAACCTAATAGTGATAGGGCCTAAATTAATATTTTCTGTAAAAATAATCTAATCATGCCATGCAACCCTAAATCCCGTAATTTCCTATTCTCCATATTTTATTTATGAATATTACTATTCCGCTAATATTGCTCCGTTTAAAATTTATTCTATCGAATTTATTCATATGAACGGTCTCAATATTTATTATTGCCATTTCGACATTTTGGATGCTAGTAATTAGTTTCATAATCACCCACGAGACAAATAAATATCATTAAATACATATATTAGGAGTGACATGAATTTTACCTTTCCCGAATTTTCTAATGGCCACGAGATTGGATTTTATATTTTCGGTGGGATGGTTTGTGTCATTTTTCCTCTTTTTTCTCTTCTTCATTTTCTGTTTTCTTTCTTTCTTTCTTTTTTTTTTTTTTTTTTTTTTTTTTTTTTTTTTTTTTCCCTTTTTCTGTTTGCTCTTATGTTTTGCTCCGCCGATTCCAACGTCGACGACACCTTCTCACAGCTCACCGCCGGCAATCACACTAATTGCAACCCAAACGCAACCTTCTGACCACCCTACACACTGTCGGTGGAACAACCGCCAAACGGACCGCAACACACGAAACACACACTCATGATCACAGTCGGACCAAACTCACGCCGCCACCATTGTCGGCTGGACAAACCGAACTCACGCCATCCTACGATGAAACACATGCACGACGAACACGACAACACCGCCACTGACGACAGAGCAACGACGGTTGCCGTCAACAAGCTCTCTCTCTCTAACTCCCACTCACCGTCAGCCAAACTAATCGACAGCGACACACCCACAACCAAAACACACACACACACAACCGTAACACACCCGCATACACACCATCACAGCACACACAACGCACACACACTCAGCAGCAATGGCGGATCAAAACCCCCCTACACACATAACAGACACACACACACACAGAAAGCAAACACCAACAGAAATAGAAAACACACACATACATGCACAACACCGCCGGCACACACACTAATCACACATATACACGCAGCGCACACCACACACATGCCATCACACCGTCGGACCGAATGACATACCCACACAAAGTGGGTCGAGCAATACCCACGCATACGCAACAACACACACAGACGACAAACACAATCAACACACTCACCGTTGACAAAACAGAGCACCCACGAAACCCATACGAACAGTCAAAACTGAAACCCACACACATACTTACCAACCAACGACGGCGATCAGACACCGAACACACGCTGAACGGCTGACCACCCACCTACCGAACGAAACCCACCTCCCTCTCTGTCTCTTCTGTTTCGGTTTTCTCTCTCTCGCTTCCGGATTCTTCTTTTTTCTTCTCTCTTGCGTGTGTACGAATCTATATATATATATATATGAATGTGAAAAAAGAGACCACGCCCATACCGCCTTTACCTCTCTCTCTTCGGCTGATCTCACAGCTTACACACACGCCCAACATGCATATATATATATGTGTGTGTGTGTGTGTGTGTGTGTGTGTGCGCGCGTGTGTGTGTATAAAAATATTTTTTGTTTTGATTATACTTTTCTCTCCTTAATTTTTTTAAGATATTAATTGAACCAAATTCAAATTTTTATATTTTGAAAATTACAGTTCGAACCCTAAAATTTTAAATCACACAATTAATAGCGCTATCCACCTTGATATCTTCAAATGTACTCCAATGCGACTCAAATTGTGCGTATAAGAAAATCAGGATCTTACATAATGAATTAAAAAAACTCATTTTGATTTTTAAAAGCACAATTCTTTTGATTTTTTTTTTAAAAAAAGAAAAAGAAAAAGGATCACTTATGACTTTTTAAAAAAATAAAATAAAATTAATTAACAATCACAACCTTGTTTCTGCTATTTGTGATCAGTGTCATAATACTGATGAAACTATTAATTATGTGCTTAGATTTTGCCCAAAAGCCTAGGTTGTTTGGAGTTCTTTTATGGACAGGGGCACCTTGAGGCAGGATTGAGGCTTCGAAATATAGGATTGGATCTCGAAATACATTGAAGAGTGAAATGCTAAACCCTCTATTATGATTCTATTTGTGGGGATTTTATGTGAAATTTGGAAAGATAGTAACAAGGTTGTGATTGAGGGAATTGTTCAAGATCCTAACCTTGTTGTTTTCCTTATCAATTGATTTGTTTGAGAGATGCATAAAACTTTCTTTCCCAACCAAATGAAAAATGGTTTGTCTTTAGATTTTTCTTCTAATTGGTTTTTTGTTTCCTCCTCCTGTAGGTTTTTTCAAATTGAATATTGATGGTAGCGGTTTGGGGAATTCTAGGAAATGGGGCATTGGAGGGCTAATAAGGCAGACGAATGGGACTTGGAAAGTTGGATTCGTTGGTCGGATCAGGTCTTGCACATGTTTGGAAGCGAAAATTAAGAGCATTCATACGGGTATTTGCTTGGCGATTTTGAGAGGTTTTCTTAGAATCATTGTGGAATCCGACTCTGAGGAAGCAATTGAGCTAATTCGAAGAGGTTGCCCTGAGAGCCATGTCTTTTAGAGCTGGATCTTGGAATACAAACAGATTATCAAGATGAATGATTTTACGATCCAAGTTATTTGGAGATTTAATAATAGATGTGTTGATTTTTTGGCTAGGCGACAAATTAACTATGGCTTGGAGGTCCATTACCTTGAGGACCCTCCGGTAGTGATATAACATTTTTTGACTGCTGATATGGGGGTTGCGGCTCCCCTTCGTAGATCGTAGTTGTTTTGACTGTTATCTTTGTAAAAATATATATATATATATATATATATATATATATATATGTGTGTGTGTGTGTGTGTGTGTGTGTGTGTGTGTGTGTGTGTGTGTGTGTGTGTGTAAGCTTGTGATAGGTGAATTATAAGTGGACTTTAATAATATATAAGCATTCTACAATAAAGCCCACCAAAATGGGTCTAACTTCTAGTTGAATTTAACTTAAAGGCCTTGTTAATTAGAAGGCCAATATATATATATATATATATTGATTTATTTATTCTTTTTTGGAATTCTAACTGTAGCATAGGCCTGCGCCACTTCAAACGGGCATTTCGCCCCTCTTTGATTTTGAATTCGAAAGAATGCGTGGGGGCCTACAACTTCAGGGGGATGAAAGGTTAGAACATGAATATAAATTTGAGAATAGATTTGCTATGATTCAAAAAATTTGTTCTAAAAATTTGAGGGTACAATAGGTTTTTTTTTTTAAAACACTTGATGCACAAGAATAGTATTTCTGAAATTTCATACAAAGTTGATGTACAATAATATTTTTGGGATTAATTACTGTACAACAATAGTATATTGTTGGAATTGATTTTTCAAAAAAAAAATAAAATTTAATTAGAGTTTGGACCATGAAAATTAAAAACATTTATAGTACACGATTAACGATTTTAATCCTATTTTTTCGTGTAATTAGAGTATAATATAATTATAAAATTTAATTGGATACTCATTAAAAATAATAATTCATAAAATAACTTGATTTGGCCTAAACTAAGGGGGTACTAAATGTAATTTCATCTCACGTTGTTAACAAAGTTTAGAGGTTTTGACACTTTGTACCCCTGAAGTTTGACTAAAATTTCACTCTAGTCCTCATGGTTTCAATTTGAACACATAATACCTGAAAGTTTCTTAATCGTCTCAATACAATCCAAATCATTATCTCCATTACAATTTTAGATGAAAAAAAATCACCTACCATGCACCTGATTGTTTTTAAGAGATTTTATCGGCAATTTCAGATTTTTCCTTCCCACCCAATGTGTGTGTGTGTATATTCTTTTTTGTATAAATTTTTGTAGAGGGGGGGAGAGAAAAAGATTGAAAATGCGCATTAAGTACCCTTAAAAATAGTTTGGTGTACGACAATTGACTGTTTGTGAAATTGTAATGGAATTATTCATTTAGACTAAATTAGGATGATTACTGGGTTCAGGGTGTTATTTGTTCAAATTGTAACTATGGAGACCAAAGTGAAATAATGGTCAAACTTTAGGGGAACAAAGTGTCAAAAACCCTAGCTTTTGTCTCGACAACCCAATAAAGAAATAAAACCCCCAAAGTATAAAGCAAAAGCAATAAGAATATCAAAATAAAGCTACAAAGAGAAAACAAAAGAGAAAAACAGGGTCAAAGTGCAAAATTTCACCCTTCAATTAGTTACCCCCAAGTTTTCAATTACAACACATTACACATTAAAATTCATAAATTGTGTCTAAGAGATTCAATCGATCACATTTTTTCGAAAATCGCATTAGAAAAATTGAATTTTCTAGTGATAGATTAGCAAGATTTTGCTTTTAATTTGAGTTCCTAGATTCAATTTATAAACTTATAGTGCAAAATGAACTATAATGTAAATTATAGGGGTGAAAATGCAAATACTTTCACTTTCAGTTATTCTCATATTCTTTTCTTTTCTTTGTTGGAACTATACAAATCTTAGTTATTGAGATCAAACTCCCCCATGAAAAGGCAAAAAAGTCCCTGCACAAATGACATTCCGTTAAATTGGTCTAACAAATTTCTCAATTGGACTCAAGAGGTGTTAGTCCGGTTAGTAAGAAAAGGGTTCATTTCATTGTTAACTAGTGTTCGACTCTCCTCGAGAATACTTTATGAATTAAATCTTGAATTTAATCCTGAATCCACTAGACTGATGTGGAGGAGTGCACCCTTAAGATCGTCTAGGAATGTGATTAAGTGAGGTGCGCATAAGCTGATCCGGACACACCTTACTGTCTAATAATAATTAAAAAAAAAAAAAAAAAAAATCTAACTCGACCACATTGAAACCAATTTAACGGTTTAAGGGCCAAATGTGCCAAGTATAAAATATGAGGGACCAATTAAACACCCCTACTAAACTTGAAGGACCAAAAATGTAATTTTCTCTTCTATTTTGAAACTATACAAATCTTAGTTATTGAGATCATACTCCACCATGAAAGCTCCATCAAATCTCCAATGGCTTCTTCATTGATGAAAAAAACATATTTTAATTACATTTTGAACCCCCTTTGTTCTTTCAAAGCAATATTTTCTGTAATTTTATTTACACTTTTGACGCCCATTGAAGCCCAATCTAGTCTATGCAGAACCTCCTGCGGTGGCATTCCGATCAACTATCCTTTCGGCATCGACGACGGCTGCGGCAGCCCTTTTTACCGGCGGGTTCTCTCCTGCTCCGATACCGGGAAGCTCGAGCTCCGAACACCTTCCGGCCGATACCCGGTTAAGGAAATTAGCTACTCCGATCCTCATCTCCTGATCGCCGACCCCTACATGTGGAGCTGCGAGGACGGCGATAATTTCCGGCCGACGAGGCCGTTCAGCCTCGACACCAGCACCCATCTCTCTCTCTCCTCCCTCAACGATTATCTCTTCTTCAACTGCAGCGATGATCGGGTGATCGTCGAGCCGAAACCCATTTTCTGCGAGCGATTTCCCGACCGGTGCGATTCCACCTGCGACAGCGCAAGCTATCTCTGCCGCCACTTGCCGGGGTGCGCGGCAGCGTTGAGCGGCGAGTCTTGCTGCTCGTATTTTCCGAAGGCGGTGGAATCGTTGAGGTTGATGCTGAGGTACTGCGCAACTTATACGAGCGTTTACTGGAGGAATAATGGGAGAAACCCGCCGTATGATCAGGTGCCGGAGTACGGAATAAGGGTTGATTTCGATATTCCGGTGACGACGAGGTGCCTTCAGTGTCAGGATGCGATTAAGGGCGGCGGCGCGTGCGGATTCGACGCCCAGACGCAGAGTTTCTTGTGCATGTGTGAGAAAGGAAATGTCACAACATATTGTAAAGGTAAGTTTTATTTTATTTTTTAAAATATTTATCAATTTTTCACACATATATATAGTTTTTTTTTTTTTAAATAATGAAGGAAATTAATTGAAAAAATATTATGAAAAAAAAGATTTTTCAGTGAAAAGTTCACAAAAATTAAAATTTTAACCTCCTCAACCCATATGTTATATTAATTTTTTCAAAAAAAAATTACAATAACTTTTATGTATTATATTAATTTGAATATTTAAAAAAATTATTGTAACTTGACTGGATAGTTAAATTTTTTATTTTGCGAATGTGAATAGTTCACCAAAACCCCTAAATAAATAGAAAAATATTTTTTCTATATTTTATATTTTTCAATTTTCTTGTATATTTAAAAAAATTAAAAAAAAAATAAAATCATGTAAAATACGCTTAGATTCATTAAAGAAAAATGCATTTTTTTTAATTCTTTTTTTCACAAAATATAAAATATAGAGTTTTGTGAAACCTGATTTCAAAAGTTTATTTATTTATTTATTTTATATTAATAAACTTAATTTAAAAATTAATCCATAAAAATTTTCTTAATAATAAAAAAATACAAATGGGTAACTCTTTCTTAATGCAATTTTTTTTCGTATTCTTCATAATTTTCATAATAAAAATATAAATTGAAAAACACAAATATATTTATTTAACAAGCCCTTAATATTAATATTTTTTAAATTAAAAAACAAAAATAAAAAATAAAAAAACATCCACACTTTTTTTTTTATCTTTGTTCTTCCTTAATTTTTGTTTTTATTTTATTATCATTTTTTTTTTGCAGATCCTAAAATGTCTCAGCACAAGAGGAGTGTAATAGTTGCAGGTAAAAAACAAAGAAATTTAAAAAATTATAACATCAATTTATGGTTTATTTTTGGGATGAATAGTAGACCAAAATTAAAATTTTAATTCGTGCAATACACGCGTTACAAAATTTTTTTCAGAAATCAAAATACTACAAGAAAAATGACATTTATCGAAGATTTTTTTTAGCCAAAGCGTTATGTTTCCTAGCGAAAGTGTTTTAGCTACAAAATATTCTCGTAACTAGTTTCGTAAGCTATGTTCCGTAGTAGAAGGTATTTGACAACGAATTATACTTTCATTGCGCATGATTACTGTAATTTTTTCATGCAAAAAAATTATAGTAATTTTTATGATATACAGTAATTTTAAATTTTTGATAAAATTTTTGGAATTTTTCAAAAATTACTGTAGGGCGTGAACTACATGGATTAATAAAATTATTGGATTTTTTCAAAAATTACTGTAGCGCGTGAACTATATGGACTAAAATTTTAATTTCGGGAACCATTATATATATATAATGGTGCAGGGACAGTGGGTGCAGTATCAGCTGCAGGGGCATTAGGAATTGGAGGTGGCGTTTGGTACCTGAGAAAAATGAGAAAAAATGCACCAGTCACCCATGGGGTTCAATCCAATGAAAATAGGCTTTTTTAAACTTCACCCAAACACGCCCTTACTCTCTCTCTAGAAATACCAATCTTAGAAATCAAGAAAACCTTTTATTCCTTTGAGCTGCTTGTACTTCCTCTCTTTACTTGATTAACAAGCCACAGGTTTTTTTTTTTTTTTTTTTTAAATCAGTTTCGGGAAATTTGAAATTGTTGGAGAAATTAGATTTTTGATTCCCATGTCTGCGTGAATTATGAGATTTGTCAAATTAGGTATTAATTTATCACTTTGTTTAATTATCACTTTATTTTACTTAACTTCAAAAGACTACACTTCACCTACTTTTATTTTAAACAAAGCGAGCGACTACTTCTTTTTTCTCTATTTAAATTTACGTAATATACTTAAAAATTGATGAAATTAAAATTTTAATTCAATTTATGGATGAAATAAACGAAATTATCCATTTGTTTTAATTTTAATTTTTTTTTATTAATATTTATGATAAAAAAAATTAAATGGACAATTTTATTTATTTCATCCAAAAATCGGATAAAAAAATTTAATTTCGTCTATTTTTAAGCAATTTAAACAGAAAAAAAATAGTTTCTCGCTTTATTTTAAAATAGTAGTTAAAGTTTAAATTTTTATAGAGTAGTAGTTAAATTGTAATTTTTTTAAAAAAAACACATAGTACCCCTTTTCTTTGTGAAATATCATAGTGTTCGACACGCTTGGTAGGGTAAAAGTTGATTCCATTTCCTTTGGACGACGCTTTAAAAGTTGATTTTATTTCCTCGGAATTCAATTCTATTCTCGTCTACCAAACATGTCTTTACGTAACGTTAGGTACACTGGAATAAAATGACGATAGGATCAGAATTATTGAAGTATTAGAATGAAATGGCCATTTACTATTCCTATTTTTATGACGAAAGGGATTAAAATTGGATTAAGTAATATTACTTTTTACTTGATTAAATCGATCCGCGTACCAAATAGGCGGTTAGTTAGGGGTTTACATTTATTACATTTTTTAATTTATATCATAAAAACCCTCTTTTTTGGTCTATAGACAATTTTAGTATTACATTTGATTATTAAACAAAAACACACTAAATTTATTGAATGCATTTAATTTTAAAATTAAATAATTTATTGGACTATAATGGAACAATTTTTAAACTACAGGGCCTTTATATGTCCAAATTTAAATAATAGGTACTAAAATGACATAATCTTAACTGAAAACTGGAAAGTGTAGAATTACTGTTGATTCAATGATTTGTTTAACTCAATGAATACAATTTTTAAACCAGGGGCTTGTTGCACCACTGCAAGAAAAATGATTTTTGGCTACGAATTAATTCGTAGGTAAAATTTACCATTTTCGTAGCAAAATCGATTTGGTGACGAATATTTGTCATAATTAGGCTTGTAGCGGTAACTCCGTGGCAGAAGGTATTTGGTAACGAAGTGTACATTTTTTTAGCTAAAATACTAATATTTCACTACGAACATTGGGACATTTGTTTTTGAGATGAACGTCAATTTCATAGCTAAAGAGACATCTTTCGCAACAAAATACATTAATCCGTAGCAAAATGGCCTATTTCTCTACAAAAATATTATTTGTAGGGCAAAAAAATTATTTCACACAACAAATATCTGTTTTGTAGCTAAATTTAATTTCCTTTTGGCTTAAAATTATTAGCAACGGAAATTCACATTATGAGCTCTAGCAAATTAACAAATTAATTTTGCAACGAACATGATTGTCTATCGTTAAAGCTAATGACGACAAAATTAATTTGTTGCCAAAAAATTACGTGTTCATTAAATCAAATTCTCAATACAATTTTAACAATTCAACAATTCAACAAAAATAATGCATCAAAGAGTAAACTTGTCTAAACACAATTCAAATATTCATAGTATATAGATTTCCGATTGTGTGCTAAACTTGTGTAAAATGATCTTAAGCACTTCCTCTTGCCTTATCATCTGCTTTTCATTCTTTGGCAAGCTCGAGAGGTTTGAAGAGCCTTAGCAACTACTTTCTTTATCTCAATATCACCATGTGACATCTAATGAAGAAGTAGATCCTGAACATCATCTTCAAATAGAGATGATTTGTTATGATCAGTCAATTCTATCTCTGACATGCTTCTCGCCATGCTCATCTTGACTACTTCAAGTCCTGTAGACATGGGTGAAAAGGTGAGAGATATTATTTGCGACAATCATCATATGTTAAGTGGTCTCTCAATTTAAATGGAATCACCACAAAGTACAAGAATATTATCAAGGTAATTAGAAATTAAAAGGGAATGTAATCTTGAATTGTATCAACTTCATTCATCCTTCATCTCTATGATTACAAAGGTATTTATAGAGCTTGATTCTAAGATTTCCTTAGAATCAAGTTAATACACAATCTCTAAATTAGGAAAGCAATTACAATATAGGAAAGTATGATTTATACCCTTTTTAACACTCCCTCTCAAGTTGGTGCGTAGATGTCTCACATGCACAACTTGTCAAGAAATTTTAAGAATACCTGATTTGAGACCGCTTTGGTAAGGATGTCAGCCAACTAATCTTCTGATCGAATCTTAGATAATTTTACAATCTTTTCATCCAACTTTTCCTTGACGAAAAACCTGTCAACCTCGACGTGCTTTGTATGGTCGTGTTGAACTGGATTATGTGTTATGTCACATGCTGCTTTGTTATCACACAATAATCGAATAGGTTGCTCGGATAGATAACCCATATCAAATAAGAGAAGTCTTAGCCATAATGTCTTACATAATATATTTGTCAAACCTCTAAATTCAGCTTCTGCACTTGAGCGAATTACAACATTTTGTTTCTTGTTTTTCCATATCACAAGGTTACCTCTTAGAAAGGTAAAATATCCAGAAGTTGACCGTCTGTCGCTCACATCACCCGCCCAATCTGCATCGGTATAGGATTCTATGCTTTGATGGTCTGCGTTTTTTGAGAATAACACTCATTTTCCTGGACCAGACTTTAGGTACCTCAAAATGCGAATAATCGCATTCATGTGTTGTTCTCCGGGATTATGCATAAATTGGCTGACAATACTCAAGGCATACATCAGATCTGGTCTGGTATGAGATAAGTACAACAATCTCCCTACCAGTCTTTGGTATCTTCCTTTATCAACTGGTACCTGGTTAGGCTCAACACATAACTTTAAACCTTTTTCTACTGGTGTATCAACAGGTTGACATGTTAACATACCAGTCTCTCGTAATAGATCTAGAGTATATTTTCTTTGAGATAGAACTATCTTTTTGTTAGATCGGGATACTTTAATCCCAAGAAAATATTTTAGAGGGCATAGATCTTTCATTTCAAATTCTTTGAACAAGTAATATTGTAAGGCTTTCATTTTATTAGGATCATTCCCTATAACCACCATATCATCCACATATACAATGAGTGCAGTTATCTTACCATGCTATCTTTTGAGGAAAAGAGTGTGATATGCGTTGCTTTGATGGTAGTCAAAGGCTATCATAGATTTTGTAAACCTTTCAAACCATGCTCTAGGAGACTGCTTTAGACCATACAATGATTTCTTTAGTCTGCAAACCTTTTGATTGGTTGTGTCTTTCAGGTATCACACATCATGGTGGGAGATCCATATAAATTTCTTCAGATAGTTCACTATGCAAAAAGGCATTTTTCATATCAAATTGTTGTAAAGGCCAATCCAAGTTGGCAACTAAGGACAGCAGAATACGAACTATGTTGATTTTGGCTACAGGCGCAAATGTTTCTGTGTAGTCAATCCCGTAGGTTTGAGTATATCCCTTTGCTACCAGTCTGGCTTTCAATCGCTCAATTGTGTCATCAGCCTTATGCTTTACGGTGTAGATCCATCGACATCCGACTGGTTTCTTTCCTGGTGGAGGATCAACTAGTTCCCATGTATCATTCTTTTGCAAAGATTTCATTTCCTCGTTCATAGTTGCTTTCCACCTATGTGTCATCAGCCTTATGCTTTACGGTGTAGATCCATCGACATCCAACTGGTTTCTTTCCTAGTGGAGGATCAACTAGTTCCCATGTATCATTCTTTTGCAAAGATTTCATTTCCTCGTTCATAGCTGCTTTCCACCTATGATCAGATAAGGCTTCCTACACACTGTTAGGAAGAGATACAACAAATAATTGATTCACAAATGAGATATTTGATTCTGACAAACGATGGTTAGACACATAATGACTCATGGGATATTTTACTTTAATAGAGAGCTCAGGTTCATATGTGGATTTAGAAATACCTCTTGTATGGCGTTGTGGTAACTGTCTTCTGTGTGGCTCAGGAACATCTTCAGTAAACGATTGGTGTGATATGTTGACCGGAGATGGAGCTACATTTTCTAGAACTTCAGTTTATAGTTGAGTTGGAGAATGATGAGAAATGTACAACCCTTGGCTTGCACGGATGATTTGATTACGAGGGAATGAAAGACCCATAACCTTGGCTCTGATACCATCTTGAATTATATCAATTTCATTCATCCTTCATCTCTATGATTACAAAGGTATTTATAGAGTTTGATTCTAGGATTTCCTTAGAATCAAGCTAATACACAATCTCTAAATTAGGAAAGCAATTACAATATATGAAAGTATGATTTATACCCTTTTTAACATGTAACACTAAGGAAAGCACCTGAAGAAGACGCTGAGAAGATACTTAAAATAATTAGCCTTTGCCATTTGAATAACATTTTGTTAAGATAATGACATGTTCTCCATTAGTTGTTGATGCTGCTGCAGCACTGATAGTTGGAAAACTATAACACAATAGAACTAATTAGCTAAAGACCACATATGGTTCAAAATTGATTCACCCCACTGACCATTTAATGGGTGAATCAATTACTTGCAATAACAATTTAAGAATCATCACAAGCTACAAAAAAGAAACAAAAGACAAACCTCAACCATTGATCCATTCAGTTCCGAAATTTTACACTTTACAAAACATTCGTGAATTCGACAATTGAGGGTTGAGCATTGAACAAAACCATCAATTTTGGATACAAATTCTCCAATGGAGCCACATTTTCTAATAGAGCATCATGGGTATTGACTGGATATTGGTTATAACTAATAAGCAAAGGCCAAAACAAGAGGCACTAAATTATTTAAGAAACAAATGCCAAGTAATAGACACCATCTAGAACTGAACCTGGTAAAACTGAGAGCTGACAACTTGCCCTGAACAATATCATTCGCAACTTGAACAACTAAAAATAGGAGGCTTCCAAACCAGTCCCCAATGCTTCCATCAACCAATGTATAAAAAGAAATAGGTTATTCCTGCCTCAAAGGAAAATCGGTGCATTACATAGAAAAAAAATGTATAACACCTTAATAACTTTAAGGGACATTCGATGGGAGATTCCTTATTTCACCATTAATTTGTAAAAAGTCCCAGGGACGAAAGACTCTTTTGTTTTAGTCCCGCCTATTTTAAAAAGGTAGAAGCATTGTATATGCTCGGTTACATGTAATAATTTTGTGTGTAAAATTTTATTACAAATATTACTGTAATTTGTAACATGTAACAATTTTGTGTGTTAAATTTTGTTAGATGTAACAAAAATCACACAAAATACATGTAATTAAGTGTATACAAATACATATAACTAATATTAAACTAATTTCTGTGTCCAATATTTATTGAATGTCACAAATATTACACACATATATGTAATTGTAACATGTAACTAATATTATATAAGTACATGTGCCAAAACATATACAGATATATGTAAAAATATAATAATTATTAAATTGTAACTAATATTCGTTACATGTAACTAATATCTACTATAAAATCGAATTTATTTACTAAGTTCTCCTTACAATCCCTGCAATGCCCCTATAATCCCTGCCATGCGGGATTAAAACTTAAGCAAAATTCAATTTAAGGAACTAAATCAAAATCTAATAATAAAAAAAGACTAATTGCGGATTAAACCCTAAAAATAGGAATAATCGCCGATTTTTCCTAACTTTAATGACCTTGATACTTACAAACTTAAATGTTATAGGACCGGTATGATTTAGGATACCAATAGGGAGTAATGTACAAAAATTATAAATTTAAATAACAAAATGTGACTTCATCTAAATTTTAGGGGTATAAAGTGAGATTTAACCTTTATAACTAAAGTACGGGTAATTCAAAATGTGTGAGGAAGTACCTGGTAGATAATGGGTAAAATCATCCAAAGTTCTCAAAGACTGTCATGGATAAGTTCAGGATAATCCTGCATATAGGAATTGCAAAATCAATTTGAATTCCTCTGCTAAACTTGAATCACTGGTACTACTTTGATTCATCTAATCATCATGTTTTAGAATTTTTCTCATGAGTGCAAATATATTTGTTCTAGTTAAATTGATCCCACAAAGACTAATGTAAGAGCTATTATGCTATGTTCCAAGTTATTTGTTCAAAAATCATCTTATTACCACAAAACAACTTATTTTTATACGATTTTGTTTCTGTTTCAACTTTTTTGGGAACAGAAACAGAAATTTTAGATCAAAAGGACTAAACAAACATGTCTTTACAGTTTCTGTTCTCGTGTTTTTGGGAACGAAAAACACTAAACAAAAAGCACTAACAACCTCGTTTGTCAATCCATTCAAGATTAGAAAAATGAAGGACTTGAAGCAGAAGAAGGCACACCTCATTCAAAACAGTAAAACCGAAAACAAAATCAGAAATAGGAACAAAAAAGGCATAAACTTGATACACTGAAGCTAATGAAGCATATGTGATTTTCTTTAATAATGTTGAAGCCAATGCTATGGAGATAAATTTATGCTATTAGTTAATTATGCTAGTTATTACAATTCATAACCAAAATCTCAAGAACCATCAATAAGAGGGGAAACAATCAAAATTACCTAAAATCGCATCAAGTAATACAATTGGGGAAAAAGGAGAACTTACAATACTGGGTTCAAATGATTCCAAGCAACTCTTGGTGTACAATCAATCTTGAAGGAGAAAACAGAACAAAAAATTTGATTCTTGGTATTGCGATTCTTTAACTCGTGTATTTACTAACTCCGCTCAAGAACAGACTTCTAGGTCTTGGTGCTTATTTGCTGCGGTGTGCTCTTTGCTGCAAATTCTTAGTGTTGCGATTGAAGGAGTACGAAGATGACCTTGAAGAAGGAGGATTGAAGGAGAACGAAATTGAAGAAGATGGTTGAAAAATGAATTCTATTCTTGTAATTGAAGGAGGACGAAGACGAAATTAAAGGTTTTGTTGCTGCACAATTAAAATAAAGAAGGAATTTACTAAATTTTCTTGGGTTGAGTCGCGAAATAGGTCGCTCTCTTTAAGACGTTTCGCATAGAGGTGTGCAAAAAAACCAACGAACCGAAAAACCGAATAAAACTGACTGAAAAAAAACCGCCCCTGATGAAAAAACCGCCCCTGATGAAAAAACCGCCTGGTTCGGTTACTATTTGGAGTAAAACCGCAGCCCCGGTTCGGTTGCCGGGTTTAGCACACATGAACCGCGGTTTAACCGCGCCGAACCGGGATCCCTAAAACGACGTCGTTTTAGGGTTTGTATATACATTATACACTCCACGAGCCAGAGGAACGAACCCTAGCGTAGCCGCCTCATCGCTTCTCTCCCGATCGTTCTCTCCTTCTCCTTCCACTTCCACGTCGTCCTCTTGTTCCCAGCCGCGAGAACAGATTGCAACCCTAAATCGCAACATTTTCTGCACCATCGCAACCTTAATCGAAACCATCGCAGCCTTAATCGTACCATGGAAACCCTAATCGCAAGATTCGCAACCCTAAACGATCGTTCGTTCGCCATCGCAAATCGTTCGTCTTCACGTCAAAATCCAGAATGTTGTTGAATGTTGCAGATAGTTGGCAATGCTCAGCTGTTGCAGATCTTTGGCCATCATCCACCGTGTCAGAGATTGTCGTCGTCCACCATGGCTGATCCTTCGCAGATCGTTGTCCGCCTATCACAGGTCTGGCCTTCAAATCATTCAAGTAATCTTCATCGATCGTTTTATGAATCTGTTAGTTTTAGTGTTTCGTTTCGTATATGGATTTGTTCGTTTTTGTTCGTTTAGGGTTTTGATTTCGTTATTGTGTTGTTCTTCTTCAGCCCAAAACCGAAACCGCACCGACCCCGACATAAAGCGCAGGGACGGTTTTTTTCACACATAGAAACCGAACCGTCAGGGAGCGGTTTTCAGTATATGAAAACCGAGGATCTCGGTTCAGGGACCAAAAATTGCGAAAACCGCACCGAACCGAACCGTGCCCACCCCTAGTTTCGCAGCTCTGCCCAAAATTGTGTAAGCAATGTTCAGCCTCGTCGTCCCCAGGATAAAACAACTCAGAAATCACCTCTGTTTAAGACCTTCTCTGCACGGTAGAAGTCCCGAAAACCAAAACACCCTACACTACACTGCTCAGAAACAAAGAACAATTTTTTTTTTTTGCAAAGAAAAATAGAAAGAAAAATCTAGAGCGTTCTCTTCACTGTATATCTTACTTCTGGCTTCGGATATGTAGTATAAAAATCCATTGGCTAGTGGAAGAATCTTTCCTTTTAATCAATATAAGGCATGGAGCAATATATCCCTTTAATAATTGTAAGGCAAGTGAGCGTTGAGAGCTAGTGGAGAGAATAAGAGGACATCATGATGATTGTCCAAATAGTGGAGGGATTATTAATTTAAATAATATAATATTATTTAATAAAATAATATAAGAATAATAAAATAAAATAATATTTTATTTTATTAAAATAATCTAATAAATTTTGTCCAAACAATAATAAGAGCCACCTCACTTCACACGCGGGCTCGGCACGGTCGGACGGCGGAGCGAGTGTGGTAAACCAATAGGGATGTGACTCATCTTCCTTTCACAAAATGTGGGTGCCATTTGGGGCACACCCCAAGTATCTAACTCATCCTTTTATAACCTCTTCTAGAGTCTTATTCCCAAGTAATGTGGGACAAGGAAACAATAGAGGGAAAACTAGTAACTAGTGGCACTTGATTTATTTTACAAGTAAAAAATTCACACATGTTCCAACAATCCCCCACTTGAATTTTAAAACAATTTTTCATCGAGCAGTATAATACAATATAAGATTGTGCATAAGTAAATGTGTCTTTCAACTTGAACTCTTACGTAGTGTTGATGATTTATATTATATTAGAGTAACTCGTAGTTTTGAACTCTATCTCTAGTAACATCACACACACAACCCTATCAGGGTGTAGTCCAAAAGTCTGTGCTTTACGGCCATGTACGTGTATCTCAGTGTAGTGAATGCTCAAGAGAATTTGCCCAAAAATTCCATAGGAAGCGGCCACACTTTCACATTCACATAGGTAAGTCTATCAAGAGTACTCCTGTAACTAGGTACTCCACTCCAAATGTAATATAGATCTCATTAAGAGTTAAGAAATAACTCAACCTGCTATTGTTTCGGGATGTCATGCTTCAATCAATACATATAAGGAATAGACTCAAAATTATTATATTAGCATGATTCTCCTAATATCACATAATGAGTTGTTATTACCCTTTGAACCTATTTCTTGAGATCTCCAGTCTATAGGTTGGGTTTCCCTCATAAGTGACTCGTCAATTTATGGGCCTGAGTCCCATTCTTTTCGAGGTTTTGTAAATATTTTCTCGAGCTAATCCTTTTGTCAAAGGATCAACTAGGTTATCATCAGATCATATATGATCTACTCTCACAACTCAAGTCGAGATATATTCTCTAATAGTGCTGTGTTTGCGACGTATTTGTTGCATTTTTCCATTATAATAACGATTCTGAATTTTTGCAATAGCCGCGGTACTATCGCAATGGATCAAGATGGCTGGAATCGGTCTCTCCCATAAAGGGGTATCAGAAAGCAAACTTCTTAACCACCCTACTTCCTTGCTAGCTGATACTAGTGCAATCATCTCAGACTCCATAGTAGACTGAGCCAAAATAGTCTATTTCTTAGATTTCCAAGAAACAGCTCCACCAGCTATGCTAAATATATAGCCGCTAATTGCCTTAGAGTCATCTGAAAGGGTGTTCCAATTAGCATCGCTATATCCTTCTAGGACAACAGGAAACTTCTGATAATATAATCCAAGGTTCATAGTCCTTTTTAGGTATCTCATAACCCTTTCAATAGTATGTCAATGCTCAATACTAAGTTTGCTTGTAAACCTGCATAGTAACTCCACGGCATAAACTATGTTGGGCCTAGTGCTATTAGTGGCATATCATAGACTGCTTATGATGCTCACATACTCAGATTGTCTAACATCGTCACCGGTATTTTTGAACAACTTCACACTAGGATTATAAGGGGTACATAGTGGTTTACATTCAAAGTAATTATATTTCTTTAGAATTTTTTCTATGTAATGAGATTGATCTAAAGAAATTCCATTTTCAGACCTAGTTATTTTAATACCAAGGATCTCATTTGTTTTACCAAGATCTTTCATGTCGAAATTAGCATATAGCATAGATTTCACATTGTTCACGACATGAATATTAGAACCAATAATTAACAAGTCATCCACATAAAGACATATAATAGTGCAAACATCATTTTCAGATTTGTAATAGATGCATTTGTCACTTTCATTCACTTTGTAACCATATGAGATAATAAGATTATTAAATTTCTCATGCCATTACTTAGGTGTTTGTTTTAAACCATAAAGAGATTTATCTAATTTACACACTTTGTTTTCTTTACTAGGAATTACAAATCCTTCAGGTTGATCCATATAAATCTCTTCTTCTAATTCATCATTCAAAAAAATAGTTTTAACATCCATTAGGTGTACAACAAGATCATGAATAGCAGCCAGTGATAAAAGCATACGAATAGATGTAATTCTAGAGACAGGTGAAAAAGTGTAAAAAAAATCTACGTTTTCTCTTTGTCTAAACCCTTTGGCTACAAGGCAAGCCTTATATTTCTCAACAGTTCCATCGGGTTTTAGTTTCTTCTTGAGTATCCATTTACATCCTATTGTTTTACAACCAAGAGATAAATCTACTAAGTGTCAAGTCCTATTTGACTCAAGAGAGTCCATTTCATCATCTATAGTCTCTTGCCACAAATTGGCATTTATGGAAGATAACGCCTCTTGGAGTGTGCGCGGATCTTCCTCTAAAGTATATAAGTAGAAATCAGAATCATAATCCTTAGCTATATGAGGCCGTTTACTTCTTCTAGGTTCAATTTCTAATTCCTTATTAGATTCATTAATTTTAATGACAGGTATATCACTAGATGTCGAGCCCCCACTATTCTTCAATTTGAAAGGAAATTTATATTCATAAAAATCAGCATCATTTGATTCAATGATAACCCGATCTTTCAAGTCATAAAATCTATAAACTTTGCTATTCACCGCATAACCAATAAAAACACATTTATAAGCTCTACTGACAAGTTTTCTTCTTTTTGGATCAAGAATACAAACATATGCCAAATAACCCCAAGTTTTAAAATAAGACAAATTTGATTTCTTATTTTTGAAAACTTCATAAGGTGAAATTTTACTTTTCGATTTGGGAACTCTATTAAGCACATAGCGAACAGTCAATAAAATTTTACCCCACCAATGAGAAGCAGCACCGGAGTTAAGCAAAATAGTAACTACAGATTCAGCTAAAGTTTTATTTTTCCTTTTAGCCTTACCATTCATTTCAGGAGAATACGGTGTAGTTTTTTTTATGAATAATCCCTTGAGAATTATAAAAATCAATGAAAATATCAGAATCATACTTGGTTCCTCTATCACTACACAACTTCTTAATTTTCTTATTGCATTGATTTTCAATCTCAGTTATAAATAATTTGAACATATGTCCATTCTGATTTTGATTAAAGTTCCTGTTTTGGTTGTTATTACGATTCTAATTCTTCATAATTTTCCTTTTAGGCTTCAGAACAACAAATGAGGATTTTTTGTGAGTGTTGTTGGTAACAACAAGCACTTCATCTTTCTGATCTTGTTTACGAGTTGTCTCCTCAATACGAAGATGAGTAATCAAACTTTTTAAAGAAAATTCTCTTGTTTTGTGCCTGAGAGTATTTTTAAAATCTTTCCAGTTAGGGGTTAATTTGTCAATCAATACAGCAACTTGAAATTGTTCATCAAGTATCATACCTTCAGTAATAATTTCATGAGCAAATTTTTTAAGTTCGTGAGACTGAGTTTCGACAGATTTGTCGTCAGTCATTTGATATTTCAGATAACGGCTGACAACATATTTTTCCGTTCCAGCCTCCTCAGTGTTATATTTTTTCTGAAGAGCATCCCAGATTTCCTTTGCAATGATGTTAGAACAATAATAGTCATAGAAGTCATCAGACAAACCATTAAAAATAAAGTTTTTACAACGGAAATCATTTTCAGTCCAATTATTAACTTCCTAAAGCTGAGCATCAGTAGGTTCTTCAGGTAGCACATGTTTTTCAGTAGTACAGACATATGTTACTTTTTCCATGGTTAGGAAAAATAACATCTTCTGTCTCCATCTTTTAAAATGAGCCCCTTCGAAATGAAAGGACTTGTTTAGATCAACAGTGGTTTGTTTAGACTTGCATTCAGTAGACATGGAAGAAGATAGATGCGTCTTAGAGTTGTTACTGCACAATTAAAATAAAGAACGAAGTTGCCAAATTTTCTTGGGTTGAGTCACGGACTAGGTCGTTCTTTTTAAGACGTTTCACGGCTCTGTCCAAAATTGCGCAAGCAGTGTTTAGCCTCGTCGTCCTCAGGATAAAACAACCCAGAAATCACCTCTGTTTAAGACCTTCTCTGCACGGTAGAAGTCCCGAAAACCAAAACACCCTACACTACACTGCTCGGAAACAAAGAACAATTTTTTTTTGCAAAGAAAAATAGAAAGAAAAATCTAGAGCGTTCTCTTCACTGTATATCTTACTTCTGACTTCTGATATGTAGTATAAAAATCCGTTGGCTAGTGGAGGAATCTTTCCTTTTAATCAATGTAAGGCATGGAGCAATATATCTCTTTAATAATTGTAAGGCAAGTGAATGTTGAGAGTTAGTGGAGAGGATAAGAGGACATCATGATGATTGTCCAAATAGTGGAGGGATTATTAATTTAAATAATCTAATATTATTTAATAAAATAATATAAGAATAATAAAATAAAATAATATTTTATTTTATTAAAATAATCTAATAAATTTTTTCCAAACAATAATAAGAGCCACCTCACTTCACACGCGGGCTCGGCACGGTCGGACAGCAGAGCGAGTGTGGTAAACCAATAAGGATGTGACCCATCTTTCTTCCACAAAACATGGGTGCCATTTGGCGCACACCCCAAGTATCTAACTCATCCCTATATAACTTCCTCTAGAGTCTTATTCCCAAGTAATGTGGGATAAGGAAACAATAGAGGGAAAACTAGTAACTAGTGGCACTTGATTTATTTTACAAGTAAAAAATTCACACATGTTCCAACAGGTTTCTTATATTCTTGCAATAGCTGCGGTTTCTTCTTCTTGCAATTGAAGGAGGACAAAGTCGAATTTGAAGGTGGATTGAAGGAAGTGGTTGAAGAGCAAGGCGATTCCAATGGCTTTTTTTGTTGCCAATGATATTTGGGAGAAATTTCCCCCTTTTATTTTGCCATGAAAGAGCACGAAGATGATTGAAGGAAGCGGTTGAAGAGCAAGAAGGCAAGAAGGCGATTCCAAAAGGCTAGCGATGTTCATGGCGATTTTTAGTTGCCAATGGTATTTGCGAAAAAATTTCCCCTTTTTTTATTTTGCTAAGAATCATGTTGCAACATGGCCTATTAAAGGTATAAAAGTTTTGAATACAATTTTTAATTTTGTAGCTATTTTTATTTTAGTTTTTTTTACAATTTTTTTTTTTGGTAGTGCAAAGTACAAATTTTTTGCTACGGTATCTTTATCCATAACTATACTCATTTGCGACAAATTCAAAAAAATTCGTGCAATCTATGTATTTGGCAATGAAATTTGTAATTTTCACAAAAAAAAAAGAGTAACTTTTTGGCTGCAAGTTTTAGTTTTGTAGCCTAGACAGTCATTTGGCAACGAAAAAATACTCGTTGTAGCTAATAATTAAAAAATATTTTTGGCTACGAATTAATTTCATAGCTATACCATTTGCGCCAAAAGTATTTTGGTAGGAAAATATTGGGTTACAACTTTTATAGTTCGTTGCAAAAAACTAAACGTTTAGCTACGAAATTTATATTTCGTAGGTAAAAGTCATTTTTCTTGTAGTGTGTGAATACATACCTAATATTTTGAATTTTTTATTGATACTAGGCCAAAAACATTTGAATACACAAAGAGACAAAAATATAATTGAAAAAAAAACCTGCCCTGTAATAAAATTAACTGAAATTGAGAAAATCTGAGTTTTTTTGGACGTATGTTTTGTTTTGCTTTTAGATTCTTAAATTTAAATACAAGAGGGTATATTTTAGTTCTAGCATGGTAGAGGGGATGTTTGTGGGGGAGTAGAGGCTTTCACTTTGTTTGTCACGATGTTGATGGTGTTAAGAAAGAGTTGTGATGGCGAGATGAGATGAAAGGTTAGAGAGATAATTATTTTTCACAAGAGGCAAAGAGATAGGTATAATAGTGATTTTTTTCACGAAAATAAAATAAAAAGGGGTGATGGTCGTACTAATGTGAGAGAAAAGAGCATGATATTAAATTTAGGGTATAATAAATAGATAAAATGTGAGAATAGTGTCTATTTATATTTGAATTGAATCAAACTCTCAAAATTTCATTCACAAATCATTTTAACTCAAATTAATCTTATCTCTCCATATTAGTTCTTCTAAGAAATTCCAAATATTATATATATTATCGACATTTACATTGAAATAAAAATACATTCAATTATGATATATAATTATTTGGATAAATTTCATTTTAAACTCTCTAACTATGATTATATTTTTATGTGGGCCAATAACTTTGATACATTTCACTTTAAACCTGTATCTTTAATCACGATTTTAATTAATTCTTTCATCTAATTTGGTTGTTAAATTAGACTAAATTAGGTGTAAAATTATAAACTTATATATATATATATATACATACATATATATATATATATATATTTTTTATTTTATTTTATTTTTATTTATTATTTTTTTTTCTTTTTTTCTTTTTTTTTCATCTTCTTGTTGATTGTCATTGTTCATCTTTTTTTCTTGTTCACCACTCAGATCGCAAACGGCAATGATTCCGGTAGCTCAATCATGGACAACAACAAAAATCCAATTATTTACTACACTAACTCCACCTATTCTTCTTCAATATCAAAGTAATAAAGATGCTCTCTTTGAATAAAACCTCTTATACGGATAAGATTAATTTCAAACATGAAATTTTCGTACTTGTGATGGGCTGAATGCGCTCCAATCAGTCAAACGCGCTACTGTTTCAAGACAACAAGTCAAGATAACCCAACACACTCAAACGCACCAGCAAATAATAGAAATACATCAAATTACAGCCAATGCCAAACTCGTTTTTATAACTGAACAAAAATAAGAAAAACACACAATATTTTAATTAAGGGTTGCAGGAACAATGTTTTTCTCTCTCTTGGACCTATACACAAATCCAAAATATATAGAGGAAGAAAGTAATTGCTACCCTCAATTGCTAGGGACATTGATAGAAATTTCTTGGCAGGTGTCTGGACTTATGAAGGTATGGTAGTTACCTTGTTGAATCTGTGACCAAATTCATGTAAATGCTGCTACAAACCAAGTACATATTCCAAATTACCTTTATTTAGCCAAATTCGTGCATATTGACCAAGCAACAGCAACAACGATTTATCCAGTTGAACCTTCCTATTCTATTGCATATTCGTTACATCGTTGTGCCCTAACGACGCGCTATGTCGTACACATGTCTCTAACTATAACACACTGTTGTGCCCCAACAGTCTGTCATGCTGTCCGCATGACTCTGATCAGAATGGTATTGTGCTCACGTTTTGTTCACATTGCCCTTGGCGTTATGTTGCGCCCGCCCGTGAAACATAAGTCTAGCACCCACGCTTAGGATTGCCTAGCAGCTCGTGCCAACCAATATTTACCATCACTATATATATTTATAGAATTTATATATTAAACAATTTATTTGAATATGAAAATTTAGTTTATCTGTTATTTTTTTAAAATACTAATCTATTAAAATTATCAGTAAATATATAGATGGTTGAGGCTTTTAGTACGGGTGAACGAATTCTTAATCTTTCTTGTAGTTCGTTATCGGCAAATATAGTTAAGGCTCTTATTTGCAGTTAGAATTGGTCATGGTCTTCAAAGCTAATCAATATTCGGGATGCAATGGAAGAAGTAAAACAAATAGAAAAAATTGACGAAAGGTAATATTTATTTATTTTATATATTTTTAATTTAATAACTTGTCTCTTGTATTGATTATTGACTATAATTTCTTTTATTCATGTTATTCTTTTATTGTAGAACTTGTTGAATTGAGTCTGGCAATAACAATAATTGATGATTAATATTACAATTATTAGTTTTTCGGGGTAAGATTTCTTAAGTTGCAAATATATATTATTTGTGTTTTTTTGGGGAAAAAATTACCAATTAAGCCTTAGTTAAGTATCAAATTACCAATTGATACCAAGTAGTTTAAAATGAACCAAACACGTTCATTTTACAAATTGTATGAACCGTTTCATTCCAATTTCAAAAAACAAGGAAATTGGCATGACTAATTTGTCCATGTGTGATTCGTGGGATTGAAATTATCCATATTTAACGGTTTCATACAAAATCATTTATTAAAATCAAAATAACTATTGTTGTACATATTTTTTCACGATCTAATTATATATTTTAACATTCATTTGAATAATATCTTCAAAATGACATCATATTCATTTTTTTTTTTTCATTAGTTTCAAATTTGTGTTACATTTAACATGGTAGTTTCAAAATTTTCAGTTTTCACATTCATGTTACAATCAACATGATACTTTTAGAATTTTCAATTTTCACATTCATATTACAATTAACATAGTCTTATACGTTATCAAAACACAGCTGAATGTTATATTCAACATCCAAAACACCTTTGCCAGTAAGTCATGTTACATTCAACACGCATATAATTTGTGTTATTATCAACATTAATTGATAATATTTCTATTACATTGGATATTATATTCAACATTCACGTTGACACACATATTGTAGCGATGTTATATATAATGTTAATATCAAAATTAATGTTACATATAACATTCGCATATATACTAATCCACAACTCAAAAAAATATATTAATATCTCATTTTAAAGTTCATATTTTATAGAGTATTGTGATGTAAAAAAATCATTGAACAACCATCAAAATTGATTTTTTTTTTAGGTTTCGTGCTCAATTTCATTGGTAGTTTATTACTATATTTTGTTCCACGTTTTTAGGGATGCAACGAATATAAGAAAGATATGGACTCATTTAAAAAAGTAAATCAATCCGCGAAATTACAGGAGTGATCTATGCATAAAAAATCAATTTGGTTCAAATTGGTAGTTTTCATAGCAAAATAGGAGTGGATAATCAGTGCCCCTTTTTCCTGTGAAGCTTTACTTTTCGTTTTTACTTTATTTGATGTGATTTGAAACTTGGAACAGGTGATTGATGTGGTTTTGGAGCGAAATGATGATCTTTATGATTGCAAGTGCCTTAATATTTTTATTAATTATTTATTATTTTTGTTAGGTTGATTTTGCCTTTTTTATTTTTTAGAGATTTGATTTTTTTCCAGTTAATTGGTTCAACAATTCATCCCAAGTATAGCAAAATTGTAATATTGACCTGTTGATTTTAATTACAAACAACCTAACAGGGAAGTCTTCTGGCTTTGAGAGAAAATAATCAATGTGCAGACTACATAGCCAAGATGAGAGCTGAGATTGAAGAGGAGTTTAAATATGTTTTTAATCCCCTGAGGGATTGTTCGAGTTGTTGTTAACTGAGACGGATTTCAAAGCACTTGATAAGTGCTATTTATTTTCTTTGTTTTCTTATGTACCAAAAAAGAGGAAAATTTAATTATTTGGTCCTTATAAGATGTTATATTGAGAAAATGGTCCTCTAAATGGGTACATTAAGTTTTTAGTCCTCGTAACTTTCTTAGAGTTTAGTCCATAGTTATTGTCCCTTATTTGTATTGTATTTATAAGTCATGTCATTCTGTTCAAAATGTGAGAGTTCCCTTTTTAAAAAATCACCAAAATTATCCCACACGATTCATGGTTGATAGAAACTTAAAAAAAAAAAACCAAATTAATCTACAAAAAATTCTTTTTCCGACGATATGAATTTCGATTTTTTTGGGTAACTTTTTGTTGGTTTATGAATGTTCATGTTTTTGGGAAAATGAAGATCAAATTTATTTGAACAAATTCATAATTGTTAGAAATTAAAACCCAATCTGAGAACATTCAAACACGATCTAAGAGCAAGAACAAATCAATAGGAACATTCAAACCAATTCCAAAACTAAAAAAATGGAGAGAGAGAAGCTAAATCTTTGAACATTCAAACAAGATACGAGAATGAGAACAACTCAACATGAACATTCGACCTAATTCTAGATCAGGAAATGGAGAAACAAAATTTTCATGAACACACTGGTTGAACATTCACATAGAAAAATATATTCATATGAATATTCATAGATCAAAAACAAAATCACCAAAAACTCTGCTGCTTGGACAAAAATTCCATGAACACGTTGCTTGAACATTCACATAGATAATGCATTCATATGAATATCCATAGACCAAAACACAAAATCAACAAAAAAAATATTCACAGGGATACACAAAAGCTCCACATAAATTAACTAAAAATTATATGAACATTCATAAATATTAAATGTGAACACTAAACACATTCACTATGATATGAATATTCATAGATACATAAAAACCTCACATAAATCACAAACTGAAAAGATTCACATAATCTAGAATTCCAAATCAGAAAAATCTCATCGTTGTTTCATCATCCATTCACATGTACACGGCGGCGAAGGGGAGGTTTGCGAGCACGGGCTGGGAAAGAGAGAGAAAGATCGAGAGAGGCGTATTGGTATGCAATTTTCTCTCTTCACCAGATCTGAACGGCCGGAGATGGTTGGACAACAATCATTTGGCGGCTTCGTGTGCAGGCGTGGTGGTGGTTGGGCAACAATTGTTCGACAGCTTCGTGTGCGGGCACGACGGTGGTTGGGCGACAATCGTTCCTCGTCTTTGTGTGTAGGTGTGGTGGTGGTTGGGCGGTAATCGTTCGGCGACGGTGGTTGGGCGACAATTGTTTGTCGTCTTCGTGTGCAGGCGCGGTGGTGGTTGGGCAGCAATCGATCGGCGGCGGTGATTAGCGGTCATTCGATTGTGGCATCGAGACTCGAGAGAGGGGATTGGGGGAGGCGGCTCCAATTGAGTAAATGGGAAATTAATGATATTTATAAATATAGGGTTTATAGTTGTTCATTCAATTTTTTTTTTTTTTATTTTGAAAATGACTTTTCTCTAAGAATATTTTTAAGAGGGTTTAAGAAACAATTTTTTTCAAAATAGGTTAAATGAGAATAGAGAAGGCCGAAAAAGAACTAAACAATAAAAAATCAAAATAAATTAACAATTTTATTTTGTGTGCTACCCCCACTTATACTTACAGGTGTGTAATTGTCAAATACAAAAGAAAAGGGGGTGTGAATGTAATTAAACTTCCCTGGGTTTTGTCAAACCCTTCATCGCGGTAAGGGCCGTAAGGCTTCATTTGCTCGCTGATTCTGAATCATCAAATCTCTCTCTCTTTTTCTGCGTTTTCCCCGTCATTGGTATGTCGTTGCTCCATCGCCTGTACAATTACTCGGATCGATCTCACTAAATTTCTATGTGATATAGACCGAGAAGGCTTTCTAGAAGCAGCCGAAGGTGTTCCTCTGGTACGCTTTCAATTCATGTGATTGTTATAGTTTGTATCTTACAGATTTCTACTGTTTTAAGAGTGTGTGTGTGTGTGTGTGTGTGTAGATCTGCATTATTTCGGTGCAATTTGTTGTATACATTCTTATGCTTAGATTGTTTTTCAGCTCGAAGAAGTGAGGGAAGGGGAAGAGACCAGGAAAGGGAGATTGTTGATTAAGGTGCAGGCCTTTTTCAAAGACGGTGAGGTTCAACGTGTTGAAAGTGATTCCAGCTGGTTCTTCCGGCGGTTGCGGGAAGAAGGCATTCACCAGAATGTGAGTTTTTGGAAGTATATTTTTTGCCTTTGTGTTCTAATTTTGCTTCTTCTTGCGACTTGATTGATTTTATTGTAGTTTTTTTGGGATTATGATCATCCCTGTTAGACTTCGAATTTGTTCTTTTTTTTTTAAAAAATAAATAAATTTATCTGAATAAAGGAAGTAAGGAACTATTTTTTTTTTTTTTTTACATTTTGTTTTCCACACTGTTCAAAAAGATCTGAATTTTGCTAAAAACTGTTCATGATTTTGTATTCATGTGGGTTTAATGGCTTCTTTATCATGAACTAAGAAGATCTGTGTTTCCCTTTTGAATTGCTAATGTTTTGTTATTTCGTCAGCTCTTTATTATGTACATTTTTTCAAATTTTAGGTGCTTGTATTATATTTCTGTGTTCTTAATCCTCACATGTTCTATAGTTTTTGTCAAGTTTTAGGTGAAGGTAATATGGCTGAGAAGGACATAGGATCCAATGCAGAGGCTGGGAAGAGCTTTGCAAGAAGGGACTGGCTTTTGGAAATTGAGTCAAAGGCGCAAAAATGTTGGGAACAAGGAGACGTGTTCAGGGCTGAAGCCAAAGGAGAACCTCCCAAACCTGGTGAAAAGTTCTTTGGCAACTTCCCATTTCCATATATGAACGGTTATCTCCATCTTGGCCATGCATTTTCTCTCTCCAAGCTTGAATTCGCTGCAGCATATCACAGATTAAGGGGTGCAAATGTGCTTTTACCATTTGGTTTTCATTGTACTGGAATGCCCATCAAAGCCTCTGCTGATAAGCTTTTGAGGGAGATAGAGAAATTTGGGAATCCCCCCATGTTTCCAGATGTGACGGAGGAGAAAAGTAGTGAGCAAGAACAAAAACCGAAAGGGGAAAGCGGAGAGAACGAGGGAGTGCCTGATAAATTTAAGGGTAAGAAATCTAAGGCAGCTGCAAAATCCGGTGGTGATAAGTACCAGTGGGAGATAATGCGGAGTTATGGGATCTCTGACGAGGAGATCTCAAAGTTTCAGGACCCTTATTATTGGTTAACCTATTTCCCTCCTCTGGCAGTTGAAGACTTGAAAGCTTTTGGATTAGGTTGTGATTGGAGGCGTGCATTCATAACCACTGATATGAATCCATTTTTCGATTCGTTTGTTCGTTGGCAGATGAGGAAGTTAAAATCAATGGGGAAGATTGTCAAGGATCTGAGATACACTATATACTCACCCTTAGATGGACAGCCATGTGCTGATCATGATCGATCTTCGGGTGAAGGTGTTATTCCTCAGGAGTATACTCTGATAAAAATGGAGGTTATCCTGCCTTTTCCCTTGAAGTTGAGTGCTTTAGCAGGCAGGAATGTTTATCTTGCTGCAGCTACATTGAGACCCGAAACCATGTATGGGCAGACAAATTCATGGGTTTTGCCAGAGGGAAAATATGGGGCATTTGAAATTAATGAGACCGATGTATTTATATTGACTGAGAAGTCTGCACTGAATCTGGCATATCAGAGACTGTCGCGTGTCCCAGAGAAGCCAACTTGCTTGGTTGAATTAACAGGTTATGATTTGATTGGTTTGCCCCTTAGATCTCCGTTAGCCTATAATGAGGTAATATACTCTCTTCCTATGATGTCGGTTCTCACTGATAAGGGTACTGGGATTGTTACTAGTGTTCCCAGTGATTCTCCTGATGATTATATGGCTCTTCATGATTTGAAATCAAAACCAGCTTTCAGGGCCAAGTACGGTATCAAGGATGAGTGGGTGCTCCCATTTGAGATAATTCCGATTATCAACCACCCTGAATATGGTGACAAGTCCGCTGAGAAGATTTGCTTGGAGATGAAGATCAAGAGTCAGAATGAGAGGGACAAGCTTGATAAGGCCAAGAAAACAGTCTACAAGGGCGGGTTCTATGAGGGAATTATGCTTGTTGGGGAGTATGCTGGAATGAAAGTCCAGGAAGCCAAGAGTCTGATCAGGACCAAGCTTTTGGAGATTGGTCAAGCTGTTGTTTACAGCGAGCCTGAGAAGAAGGTCATGTCTCGATCAGGCGATGAGTGTGTTGTGGCTTTGACTGATCAGTGGTACATCACCTACGGAGAAGATGAATGGAAGAAAGCTGCTGAGGAATGCTTGGCCAGCATGAATCTCTATTCTGAGGAGACACGCCACGGCTTTGAGCATACTCTGAGCTGGCTTAATCAGTGGGCCTGTTCACGTAATTTTGGGCTTGGGACACGCATCCCTTGGGATGATCAGTTTCTAGTGGAGTCTCTCTCTGATTCCACTATTTACATGGCATATTATACAGTATGTCATCTATTGCAGGGAGATGATATGTATGGTTCGGATACCACTCATGTAAAACCAGAGCGATTGACTGATGAAGTCTGGGATTTCTTATTTTGCAACGGTCCATACCCTAAATCGTCAGATATACCTTCTTCTCTTCTTGATAAAATGAAGCAGGAGTTCGAGTATTGGTATCCATTTGATCTCCGAGTTTCTGGTAAGGATCTCATTCAGAACCATCTCACTTTTTGCATCTATAATCACACGGCGATTCTAGCTAAGCACCACTGGCCAAGGGGGTTTAGATGCAATGGACATATCATGCTTAATTCTGAGAAGATGTCCAAGTCCACGGGAAATTTCAGAACACTACGCCAGGCTATTGAGGAGTTTTCAGCAGATGCAACACGATTCTCTCTTGCTGATGCTGGTGATGGCATGGACGACGCCAACTTTGTGTTTGAGACATGTAATGCTGCCATCTTACGTCTCACGAAAGAACTAGCATGGATGCAGGAGGTCCTATCTGCTGAGACATCGTTGAGAAGTGGCCCGCCTTCTTGTTATGCTGATCATGTATTTGCCAATGAAATGAATATTGCTGTCAAAATGACGGAGAAGAATTACGATGAGTATATGTTTCGGGATGCCCTTAAAACAGGATTCTATGATCTCCAGGCTGCAAGAGACGAGTATAGGTTTTCTTGTGGAGCTCTGGGGATGAACCGCGATCTTCTCTGGCGGTTTATGGATGTGCAGACGCGCCTTATTGCTCCAATATGCCCACATTATGCTGAATATGTTTGGAAGGAGCTTTTGAAGAAGGATGGGTTTGTCATAAAAGCTGGTTGGCCTGATGCTGGTACACCCGATCTTACACTAAAAAAGGCCAATAAGTATTTGCAGGACTCCATTGTCTCAATGAGGAAGCTCCTCCAAAAGCAGGTTTCTGGATCAAAGAAGGGTAATGTGAATGTGTCAAATACCCAAAATAAACCAAATGCGGGACTAATTTATGTGAATGAGCAGTATGATGGGTGGAAGAAAGAATGCCTGAACATACTCCGAAGCAAGTTTGACAGCAAAACCTGCACCTTTGCACCTGACCAAGAGATATTAGAGGCACTGCAGAAGAGTGAGGTCGGAAAGGCAGGCAATTTCAAGCAGACACAGAAGCTTTGTATGCCCTTTTTGAGGTTCAAGAAGGATGAGGTTTTCACAGTTGGGGTCCAAGCCTTAGATTTGAATCTTCCTTTTGGTGAAATCGAGGTGCTTTCGGAAAACTCGGAGTTGATCAAACGACAGCTGGGTCTGGAAAGAGTTGAGATTTTGTCTGCATTGGATTCTGATGCTGTAACAAAGGCTGGCGCACACGTCTCATTGCTGAAGCAGAACCCACCTTCTCCAGGGAACCCCACTGCCATCTTCTTGAGCTAGTAATTTTCTTCCTCTTCTTCTCTATATGATTTGAATGTGGTTCTGTTGAACTTTTATGCCTCAAATTTATTTTATCTGAACATGGTTGTTGATGAAAAAGATTAAAGTTTAAAATAATTTGAAAATTTGATTAATGGGATCTAATTATATGAAATTTCTATATGTTGCAGGTAATGGACTTGAACAAGTTCATACAACTTCAGAGCAAAAAGAGCGACAAATCATGGAGAAAATTTGCATTCTCTTTCTTTTCAAGTTTTTATTTTATTTATTTGAAAAGGATTAATTTTTGTTTCCATTTGTGCCTTGATTTTATTGTTCTATTAGAAGTAATGGATTTTCTTAATAGAACAAATATACAATTATGCCATTTTGCCCTGTGGAGCTAATCTCAGAGTGATACTGATGGATCTGGATAATGACTGCTCCCTATGCGCCAATTTTCTAAAGTGGTATTTCTCCACCTTGTCTCATCTACAAATGATTCCCCTCCCTTCAAAATTATGACAAATTGTTATTGTTATTGATCTTAATCTTATCTCGATGCCTCTACTGTTACTGCTGGTGAGTGATTGCTTATTTATAAGCACATTTATTGCACATAGCTTCTTCCTTTTTCTCTCTCACTCTGTTTCTTCATCTTCTCCAATGGAAGTTCAGAAGATAGCATCAAATCATCAAAGTCTTTACGTATTTCATCTCTAGAAAATTCAAAATATGATTTTTTTTTTTCGTGAAACCCATCTGAAAATTTACAGATTTGAAAAATTTCAAATCTAATTTTTATTGCTGAATGTTTATACAATGATAGTAAATTTATCGAGTTCGATTTTTACTATTGATTATTTGAATGATAACAGAAAATTTGTTGAGTTTGATTTTTTTGTAGTTAATGTTTTAAGTAATGGCTATGAATTTACTAAACTATTAAGATCTAAAAATTTCAAATATGAAATTTACTATAACTGATTTTGAGTTAACTGAAAATTTGTTGCAATGTTTGATTTTGATTTGCTGAAATTTGTTACAAATATTTTATTGTGATTTGTTGATGATTTTCTAATAATTGTTGTGGCGGCGGTAGCCGGGGTAATATTGAATATTTGCAATGATGGCGGTGGTGAGAATGAATATTGAATATTTATTGTGGTAATGGCGATAATAGTGAATTTTTGTTGTTGTGATGGTAATAGTAAATATTTATTGCAAAACTCGTTCGAGAACGGGAATCGGCAAGAACAAGGTCCAGCGGTGGTGGCGTGATGGTTTTGCCTTCGTCGTTGCGGTCTAGCGACAACCACCAACACCTGATGGATTGAACGGCCTGATGGATTGCCCTCTCAAAGAAAGCTGGAAAAGTTGAATCATCTTCACTTGGAAGACTGCTGCTTGGTCAGATCAGGGGGAGGCTCTGTTGGGTTTGTTTTTTGTATACCTATATGCCTATATACATTGATGTGTGTCTGATAATATAGCTTCAGTGTAATCTTTGTCTAAATTAACACGAGGGTTAAATTTAATCCTGTCAGATCCTTCATAAATGAGATTTAGCTAGCATTCAATTCTCTTTATTCGCTATGCGGCCACTTTCTATTAACATGATTTCTCGTATTTGGCATGCATACTCATTACCTAAAAACAAGGCAAAAGATGTTCTAGCGTCCTTCATTGTTATTCTGACCACAACAAAAAATACATATATAGGTATCTGGCTCATGGGACGGCTACCGATTACATGTATGACATCGCAAGAGTGCCAATATCTTTCACCTTTGAGGTTTGTGCCTTCACTTCTTGTCACCATTTTTCATTCTTTAATTCAGTTGCTGTACTTTAAAGGTCTCTCTTATGCAAATGTCCTTACACGTTCATATGCTTATTGGCTGGCAGATCTATGGAGATGGAACAGCCGACTGCTTTAAAATGTTCAACCCATTTGAGATTACAGCCTTTAATGTATGTCCTTTCAATCTCAAATGTTGATCAATGCTAGTCTTGAGACGGCCCTTCTTTTTTTTTCTCTCACTAATACTGATTCAATTAGTAATGTATCCTCGTTTTGGACTTCAGAGAGTTCTAAACGATTGGTCAGCCGCATTCTTGACAATATTCAGAATGGGTGCACGACAGATGGATGAGCTTTGTTCAGGCTTTTCCTCCACGTCCAATATGGACAAGTGGATATCTATCGATGATTATCTGAATGGGCACGTGAAGGAAAGTAGTAAAACGGGAAGAAGATGGAGGTGCTTGAGCTAGGAATTCAAGAGATCAGAACTTACTTCAGGCTCTTCTTGTTATCATCGGATGTTCGTGTTTTGTTCTAGAATCTCAAGGTTTAGCTG
Source organism: Eucommia ulmoides (assembly GCA_016647705.1). Classification (NCBI taxonomy): domain Eukaryota; kingdom Viridiplantae; phylum Streptophyta; class Magnoliopsida; order Garryales; family Eucommiaceae; genus Eucommia; species Eucommia ulmoides. The sequence continues at coordinate 651,168 of JAENRU010000488.1, forward strand.
GTTGTGTTCCCTCCACCGGCAGAGAAGGCGTACACTGTTCAATTTGTTGTTCATGAATAAATGAGATTGTTTTTTTTTTTCCTCAGTTTTTGTTTTCAATTGTAGTGTGGATATGATCTCTGAGACAAAACAATGCTGATGGATATGTTTCTTCCGGTCATGTGCATAGATAGATCAAATTATGAGAGTGTTCTCACTATTTATAGCGAAATTGTTTTATAATTGGGGTGATAAATGGATTCATAATTGCTTTGCCTAGTCTTTGAGAACCAATCGGCTGCAAGGAAGCTGAAACTAAAATGCAGTTTTAGGCGGTTATTGTTTTTGTTCCCTGATTCTTTTACAGAAACGTATTATTATTTTTTTGTATCTCACGAGTGTCTTTATCCCCACATAGGGTGTGAGACTAATCTCGTTCGGCGTTTCGTGGCTGCTCCTCCCAATAAATATTTTTTCGCCGGCTCGAACCTCTAACCTTGTAAGGTCTCTCAACTGTTTTAATTCAAACGTGTTATGCCGCTTGAGCTACATTTTCTATTTTTTCATTTTCTAATAATTTGTTTCCTTTTTTTTTTTTTTTTTTTTCATCTTCACCGGCAACACTCTCTCTCTTACCTATTCACCAAATCTTTTCCCCTCGCTCTCCACCACCTTCTTCTGCCGCCGCCACCCCCAGATACAGAGGGTATTTCACCCCTTGTAACAGGGGTTGTTTCACCCCCTACCCTTATTACAAACAGGGGGTGTTCACCCCGTCGGCGGCGACGGTGGTGGTGGAGAGAGAGATGAAAAGAGAGGGAGAAGTGGGTGACACGAAGGAGGAAGAAAAAAGAAAAAGAAAAAAGAGAAAAAATAAAAATAAAAATAGAAAAATGATTAAAAAAATAATAAGAAGAAAAATACTATTTTGTTCCTTCATTCTATTAGTTTGGATCTAAAATCTAACAGAGGGGCTGAAAAATCTAATATAAAGACCTTTTAAAACTCATACGTAAAGGGTTTAAAATGAAACTCAAAAATTTAGGAGAACTATTTAAAAATCTGTCAATAGTTAAAAACTTTAATTGTAATTTATCCTTCCCGAACCTAGACATCTAAAAAAATAATGAAGTACGAAAATTCACATCGAGTTGTGGTGTTTATGATCCCACACACGTCAGCACTATGTCAATAGCTCTTTCTCAAAGTCCAACAAAATCTGATTTAGTAACTTGAAGTTTTCTAGAAAAAAAGGGGTCATAGCAATTATAAGAAAATCAGGGGTCTACTTGAGATATTGACAAACTTTGGGGGAGGTAAATGAAAATTGTCTATAATCAAGAGACATTGTCGTTCGTTGAGTGGTGAAGGGAGCGATGAGCAATCAAGCAGATACGGAGAGAGAAAAGGAAGTGAGAGAAGAAGAAGCGATCATTGATTCGACAATGGCCGCAGCATCCGCGATGGAAGGTGTTGCTGCGGCGGCGCTCCGGTCTGTGCTCCAGCGGGTCCATCAAGCTGCAGAGAGGTGCGGCCGTGGAGCAGATCGCGTCAGGGTTGTCGCAGTCAGCAAGACGAAGCCAGTTTCCGTCATCCGCCAAGTATACGACGCCGGTCACCGGAGTTTTGGTGAAAATTACGTGCAGGAGATTGTCGAGAAGGCTCCTCAGGTTTTCCTCTTGTCCTCGATAAATTTAGTCTTCCGTTAGGTTCTCGTGACTTCTGAATTTCACATTACGATTCAATGTCATTGTGATTTGTTTGTTTCCAATCAAAAAGAGTTGTTGAGATTCTGTTTTTCTCCTTTGAAATCGATCTTTGTTTGATAGTTGAAGAAATTGGGGGATTAGGTTGACTTAGGGTTTTGAATTTGATGATATATTAGTTTAAATGCTTACTGGTATATAGAACAAATTTAGGTTTATGAATGCTAATGATTTCACCCCCTACTAGCATTAGTTTTTACGAGGAGGTTCTAACTTAAAACCATATGGCGTCTAACTGGAGTAATCTTTTTGGCTTATATAGTTGTTTGGGATGGATATGGGACATGAATCTAACACGCCCTTAAGTGCAATCTCCAGTTTGCATGGATGATTTAACTACGAGAGAATTATGAGAAACATGCAACCCGGCTTTCACGAATAATTTGACTACGAGGAAATGAGAGGCAAATTCCCGTAACCTTGCCTCTGATACCATATTAGTAGTTTCCAAACTTTAAATCATATGGTATCTAGTGGAGACTTATATAGTGGTCTGAGAACTCTCAAATGATCGATATGGGACAAGAATCTAATAAGGTTTTTTTTTTTTTTTTTACAATTTCTTGAAGGAAAAAAGATTGTGAATTTTGGTAAATTTCTAACTTAATGCAGCTCCCTGAAGATATTGAGTGGCATTTTATCGGCAACTTGCAGAGCAACAAAGTAAAACCTCTTCTGAGTATGTTGAATTTCTCTCTCTCTCTCTACAGTGTAGTTGAAAATTTAATTTTCTATGAGTTATATGATGTAGAGTTTGGTCAATTTGGAAGAGAAACCAGAAGAATCTTCACAAAAACTTAATTAAAAAACACAATTGCTAGGAAAATCAAGAGAAGTTTGTTGGTCGCCGCCAATATATTAACAAAATCAAACAATTAACATCGTGCTTTTATGAAAATAACATGATATTGTTTCTCATAATTATCATATTAAAATTCAAGCATATCCATTAACATGCGTTAAATTTATGTAAGGTCAGTTGAAACTGAGAGGAGAGAAGAGGACAAGAAAGAAAAAAATTAAGGTTCAAGAAAGGACATTAGGGTACTTAATACGCATTTACAATCACGAGATGCGCTTGTGAAATTGCATCAATCATCAGCGGCTGATCCAAAGAATTGGTTTTTTTTTTGGGGGGGGGGGGTAAAATATTTTTAGGGAGTATGTTTAGGGAGTTTAATTAGATATTTTTATAATTTAGGGGGGCTTAGGTAAAATTTAAGTGATTTTAGTTGATTTTTTTTTAAAATTATAGCGGTACAGCCGTACAGGCGAAACTTTTCAAAAGTTGAGGGCGGGGCTTGAGTCCCCCGTCGGCCCTTAATAGCTCCACCGCTTGCAATCATAATGTGTTATTCATGTAATGTAGGATCCTGGTACTTATTATGTACTAACATCTTGCCATGTTCTGCAGCTGGAGTGCCAAACCTTGCCATGGTTGAGACAGTAGATGACGAGAAGGTAAATAGCTGATTTTTGCAGCATTCTTTATTTCTTTTTTATTTATTTTTTTAATTAGGGATTTTATAGGATTTATATAATTGGCAAGAGAAGTGCATAAATTCTTGTGCCTTTTGTTTTCCTCGTAGATTGCAAATAACCTTGACCGTATGGTCGAGAAGATTGGAAGAAAACCTTTGAAAGTATTAGTCCAAGTGAACACGAGTGGAGAACCATGTAGGCGAAATGCCATTCCTTTCTTTTTAGATTTTTTTTTTGTGTGTGAACAGTCCATGAAATTAAAATTTTAGCCCACACAATAATTTTTCCCGAAATTCAAAGTTACCGTCAAAAGTTCAAAAACTGTATGCCATAAAAGTTACTGTAATTTTTTACATGGAAAAATTACAGTAACTTTTATGTATTACAGTAATTTTGGACTACTGATTTTTTTTTTGTAGCATGTAAGTTGCGTAAACTAAAATTTTAATTACGTAGATTGTTCACCAAACCTCCCCTTTCTTTTTAACCATGGTATCAATCAAAAGATCAAAGGGATGAGAAATATATTGATTCTTCTCTCTCGCTCTCTCTAACAGCAAAATCCGGTGTTGATCCATCTGACTGCGTTGAACTCGCAAAACATGTTAGTCTGGGCTGCCCTAACCTCGAGTTTTGTGGCCTGATGACTATAGGAATGCTGGATTATACTTCAACTCCACAGAACTTCAAGGTAGCGGTTTTGTTTAATTTCACCGTTCGTCTTTATATTTTGACCCGAGTCTCAATTTCGTCCCTAATCTTTATTTTAACCTAATTCACTCCCCAAACTTAATTAAACGTTCCAATTAGGGACAAATTGGGTTGGATGGTCCGTTAGATATTGGATGGAAATGGACACATCTAATTTAGGGGTATTTTCATCATTTTATGCCCAAATTAATTTTCACTTAAACTCCCACCCAAACTTCAAGGGTTAAAAGTTAAGGCACCATTCGGTAGCAATTTTTTTTTTAAGTACCCTTTAAAAAAATTAATTTACAAAAATGTACTTTACTTAAAAACTGAAAGCAAAAAATCGAAAGTGTATTTGATTGTGTGGAGAGATTTATCTTAGTGTTATACCTATAATTAATCTCGGGCATAGTCTGTAAAGATCGAAAAAACAAAAAAGCATTTTTTTTTTTTTTATAAATTATTTAAAATCATGTTTTTAATTTTTGATTTTGAATTTTTTTTTGATCTGCAAAATAAATGTTACCTTAAAAATTGCATTTTTCTCTCTAAAAGACAAAAGAGTACTAAAATAAAGCATTACCAAAGGGTGGCTATTTTTCTTTTCTTTCTTTTTCGGCCTTTCTTTTTTCTCTCCCCTTCTCATGCTCGAGAAATTTGCTGATAGCAGTCGTGATTTGGTTCCAGACGTTAGCGGATTGCAGAAGCGAGGTCTGCAAGGCGCTTGGTATAGAAGAAGATCAATGTGAGCTATCCATGGGCATGTCCGGTGACTTTGAGCTAGCTGTAAGTAAATTCTTCCTTCCGGTTTTTTGTCAACGTCAAATTATAAGGGTCTGTTTGGTTAACAATTCGAAAACCGTTTTAAAAAATTTAAAAATAGTTTTCGGAAATTGTGAAAACATGTTTGGTTTGTTATTTTGAAATTTTTTTAAACTGAATATTTATACATCACTCTGTCCTACTCTTGATTAAAAGGGAGAAATTTACATTTTATTCAGAAAAATATAGAAAGATTTAATTGCCCTTTATTTATTTTTAATTTAAATTTAACGTTTTCTCCCTCTAGCTCTCTTTCACTCTCGTTGTCTATTTTTCTCTTCTTTTTAATTTAAAACAAAGTATAATAAAAATTAAATAAAAAGGTAGTTTTGTAGATTTCATGTGAAATTTAGATGGTCACTGCTGCAGATTGAAATGGGAAGTACCAATGTGAGAATCGGATCGACCATTTTTGGAGCTCGGGAGTACCCAAAGAAACAATAAGAACTGCAAATCGCCCTCCGCAGAAGGTTTTGTGAAACTTTTTACGACGGGGGCAATGGTATCGTTTAGGTAGTGATTGGTGATGTGGGAATCGGAAAACAATGAGAACTGCAAATCGACCACTGCAGAAGGTTTTGTGGAACTTCTTACGACGGGGGGCGATAGTATTGTTTAGGTAGCGTTTGGCAGTACAGAATTGGAGACTTGGGAATCAGAATTAAAAATAAACGCATGTAATCTAAAAACATTTTTTAAAAAGTATTACGGGTTTTGACACTTTGCACACCTAAAGTTTGACAGTTATTTCACTTGATTAATACTTTGAAGTTCTGTTAGCATCTCACTTTGGTTCAAATCATTAATTACAAATAGTTAATTGTTGTGCAAAACTATTTTTTAGGGGACTTATGGGCACTTGAATCTCTTTTTTTTTCCTCCTTACAAGTCTTTTATGAAAGATATATATGTTGGTGTTGAAAATTGGTTAATACTTACAGCTGAAGTGGTCAGAATTCACGTGGAGATTTCTTTTACTGAGCGGGTGGTTCTGTGTATACCAATGTCAATATGGTCACTATCACCATTATCACTAGCATAAATCATGAATTCCTTCAAATTATCCATAAAGTCATCACACTGATCATAAACCTGACCATCTTCGCCAAACGAATGATAAAATTTCTCTTCGCCAAGGAGTCGATGCGAGTTCGATTCCCGCTATCCACCCAAGGTGAAGTCTCTCTTTCTCTTTTTTTTTTAATGTTAAAGTGAGAAAATGAGAAATATTGAGTACAATTGGCCATGATAGTGTACAACTATTGAAAATGGTTATTTTCACCTTTCCCTCATGATACTTGTACGCTATCGGTCATTGAGGATGACTTAGGCTTAGAGGATGATTCCCCTTTCTAGCGTAAAAATGATCAAAATTCGAACATGTTGCGTTTTACTAGGAAGGATCGAACAATGGGATTGAATCTACGGGGCTTTCACCCTCTTTGCGTAGATCTTTTAACCTTTTCAATTGATAGTTCACCGCTATAATTTGAAATTGAAAGAAAGTCAAGGGGATTGTTGGTTTTTCAATCATCCAATCTTTAAAGAAATTGAATGAAACCCGTCGGAAAAAAAAAACAAAACATAATAGATCTTTTTTTTCGTTGTTCTCTTTGATTGCAGAGGTGGAATCGGTCACCAGAATAAGAATTAGGCCAAAAATGATGATACAAGATAAATTCATGAGGAAGTGGTATCTCTTTAGGATTGACGTCAGCGTTTCGAACTTGATTAATGTGTAAAGATATATGTATATCCACATTTTTTCACTACACTGCACATTTTATGTCATGGAACAAGCACACATGGAGAGAGTGCAGTACAACATACCGATTCAATTCGAGCTCTTGGACTTGATTTCCAATACAAATAAAAAGTAACCCATCAACGATTACAAGCGATTCTGCCTTCATGTAAACAGAGGATAAGTCACAAAACCCAGTGAATTCGTATAATAAAACAATTAAATCAAAATTATAATAAAGGGATAATTTTGTCTATTTTATCTAAAAATTAGATGAAAAATTTAACTTCATATATTTTTAGACATATTGTCAATTTCTCACTTTGTTCAAAAAGTAAAAATAGGTAAAGTGTAAAAACAAAATAGAGGGTGATAAAAGACAATTTAGATGTTACTGTAGGGTAAATGTAACTATTTTAAACCGTAAGAGGGTAAAAGTGTAAATAAACTAAAGGGTTTCAAACTGTAATTATGGAAAAAATTTAAAAATGAAAAACCGAATCTGCCCTAATTTGAGAAACTCAGAAGAACAGCTGCCGGCGACCTCCCTTCGTTTGCCGTTTGCCGGCGGTTCCTTCCCCTTCGCTTCTCAACTCCGACGTCTGCAAAATGGTTTCTCCTTCATCCTTCAGGGGAGACTGAGGTTTGGAGAGTTCAAGTTCGAGCATGAAGCATGAGTCATGACCAAGCTCCGACCGCCTCGTTCCGACACCAAATCATACAACGCCGTCATCAACCGCCTCTCTTCCGAGTTCGCTCATGAAGAGGTACTTCTCACTTACTCCTCCATGCTCAAAGCGCACGCACCTCCAGATGCGTATACGTTTCCTAGTCTCCTCAAAGCCTGCACTTCGTTAAACCTCTTCTCTCACGGTAAGTCTTCCCATCTACACATTATCGTTAATGGGTTCTCTTCTGACCCATACTGCGCCACTTCTCTGATCAACTTCTATGGAAAATTCGGGTATCCCAACCTCGCCCGCAAGGTGTTCGGCACAATGCTAACAAGAGATATAGTTCCTTGGACATCCATTATAGGATGCTACTCATCAACAGGCCATGTCGATATCGCCTTCTCTTTGTTTAATTCAATGCAATACAAAGGAATTCAACCAACTTCAGTCACCATTTTAGCAATTCTCTCTGGAATTTCAGAGGTTATCGGCTTGAATTGTTTACATAATCATATTTTAAAATCTGGGTTTATGTCTGAATTAGCTGTTGCAAATTCCGTGGTGAATTTGTACTGTAGATGCGGAAGAATTGATGATGGGAGGGAGATTTTCGAGGCGAAGAATGAAAGAGATATTGTTTCATGGAACTCTTTGGTGTCTGGTTATTCCTCGATTGGAGACATCAGAGAGATAATGAAACTCATCCATAGAATGAAGATCGAAGGTGTTGACCCCAATCAACAGACATTTCTGTCATTAATTTCCGCCATTTCTAAACAGAACGATCTTCGAATGGGGAAATCTGTACACGGGCATATACTAACCGTTGGATTGAAATTGGATGCTCAAATTGTGACATTACTCGTGGTTATGTACTTAAAATGTGGAGATTTCGATAATGCTTTTAGCATATTTGAAATGACTTTACATAAAGACGTTATTTTGTGGACATCAATGATCTCAGGGCTTGTTCAAAACGGGTGTTCAGACAAAGCATTGGAAATTTTTAGATTAATGTTGATTTCAGGTCATAAACCATCAACAGCCACATTAGCTAGTATTCTTGCAGCTTGTGCTCAAACGGGTTCCTTCATTTTGGGAACCTCAATCCACGGATACATTTTCAGACAAAGAATCCCAATAGATATTCCTACTCAGAACTCGCTTATTACAATGTACTCAAAGTGCGGTTCCTTGCAACAAAGTTTGTTTGTTTTTGATGCAATGGTTGATCGAGACACGGTTTCTTGGAATGCAATTGTGGCGGGTCATGCCCAAAATGGTCATTTTGATCGTGCTTTGCAATTGTTTAACGAAATGAGGAAATCCCTTCAAGATCCCGATTCAATTACGGTTTTGTCCCTCCTCCAAGCATGTGCCTCTATAGGGGCATACCACCACGGAAAATGGTTACACTCCTTTGTCATAAAGAGTTCTTGCATCAAACCGTGCATTTTGATTGACACTGCTCTAGTTGATATGTACTCAAAATGTGGCGATCTATCCAATGCTAGAAGGTGCTTTGAAAAAATGCCAAATCGTGATTTAATTTCGTGGAGCACGATCATTCAAGGGTATGGAAGCCATGGCAGTGGGAAGGGTGCTTTAGACATTTTCCATGACTTTTTGCTTACAGGTATCAAACCAAACCATGTAGTGTTCTTATCCGTTCTCTACGCCTGTAGCCATAACGGGCTAATAGAGAAAGGTTTAAGCTTGTTTCGATCCATGAAAGAGGAGTATAAAATTGAACCAAAACTCGAGCATTGTGCTTGCGTTGTGGATCTTCTCAGTCGAGCAAGAAGGGTAAAAGAGGCATACGAGTTTTACAAAAATGAGTTTAAAGAGCCGAATTTTGATGTTTTGGGGATGATTGTTGATGCTTGTAGAGAAATTGGCGATTTCGAATTTGGGGATGTTGTTTTGAAAGAGATGGAGAATTTGAAACCGGTTGATGCTGGGAATTATGTTCAATTGGCTCATGGCTATGCTTCCATGGAGAAATGGGCAGGCGTGGGCGAGGCTTGGACTCGAATGAGGTCTCTAGGGTTGAAAAAGGTCCCCGGTTGGAGTTCTATTGAAATTCATGGGGCGATCGATGTGTTCTTTAATGATCATGGTGCTCATCCAAGGTATGAAGATATTGTTTTTGTTTTGAATTTTTTGAGAAGTGAAATCGGTGATTTTAAGGAGAATTTGAACGGGGAAGAATTTTATATGGATTTCATTTGAAGAAGCTCAGGCGGTGTTTGGTTGTATGGAATTAGAAATGAACGCGTGTGAATTTCTAAGGTCCTGTTTGGTTGGCAAGTCGAAAACTGTTTTTCAGTTTTCAAAAAACTTAAAATACAACTTTTACTCTTTTAACAACACAACTCAAAACACTTTTATGAAAATAATTTTCATAACAACCTATCACATGAGCTACTTTTGATATTATACTTCATAATTTTTTATGAATTTACAAATTTTCTCTACTACTAATTTACCCAACAAACATCATTATCTTCTCTGTTTTTCAAGATATCACTTATACTTTTTAATTTTTTACTACATTATTAATTTCTTTATTTTTCATATTGTTTTAAAATTAAACCAAACAATTTTCACAATTTTTAAAAACCGTTTCCAAATTTTTTGAAATTTGTTTTTGAAAACTAAATCAAACATACCCTAAATTTTTGCATGCGTTTCATTTGAAATTCCAATTTCAAGGCTCCAATTCCGCGGTGCCAAATGCTACCTTACCGTGAGGAGATTGATTCATATGAGGCGGCTTATTAAACCCCATTTACCGCTCAAAATATATCATGTGGAAGCTGGGTTCTTTTTGTAGTTTTTTGGCTTGATACTTGAGATGGATCGAACAAGAAGTTACCCGTTTGGCAGACTGTTTTGAGGTATCTCATGAGGTAGTGATTTGGGGATTTGAAATATCGGGTTTTAGTTTTAATTTCGACTCCAGGGCTCCAAACGCTGCCTTAGAGTTAGAAGATTGATTTATATGAGGCTGCTGTTTAAAACCCAATTTTCCTTTTTTACATTTAACATGTGGAAGCTGGGATTTTGCTGCATTTTCTGAGATGGATCGAACAAAAAGTTAAGGACCCGTTTGGTAGACTGTTTAGAGGTGTCTCGAGAGCAATGGTATGCGGCTTTGAAATATCGGGGTTTAGTTTTAATTCCAATTCCGGTGCTCCAAACGCGGCCTTAGAATTAGAAGATTGATTCATACGAGGCTGATGTTTAAAACCGAATTTTCCTTCACATTTAACATGTGGAAGCTGGGATTTTTATGCATGGATTGAGCAAAAAGTTAAGGACCCGTTTGGGAGACTGTTTAGAGGTGTCTCAAGAGGCAACGATATTCTGCTTTGAAATATCTGGTTTTAAGTTTCAATTCCAATTTTGGGGCTCCAAATGCTGCCTTACAGTTAGAAGATTGATTCATATGAGGCTGCTGTTTAAACCCAATTATCCTTTTCTTACATTTAACATGTGGAAGCTGGGAATTTTATGCATTTTCTGAGATGGACTGAATAAAAAGTTAAGGATCCGTTTGGCAGACTGTTTAGAGGTGTCTCGAGAGGCTATGATATGCGGCTTTGAAATATTGGTTTTTGGTTTTAGTTTCAATTCCGAGACTCCAAACGCTGCCTTATAGTTAGAAGATTGAGGCTGCTGTTTAAAACCCAATTTTCCTTTTTGACATTTCTTGCTTGATACTTGAGATGGATCGAGAACGAAAAAGTTTAGGACCCGTTTGGCAGACTGTTTTGAGATATCTCAAGAGGCAGTGATATGGGGCTTCGAAATCGCATCATTACGTGAACTAAACAAACAGGTGCGTTTTTTGTAGGGTTAATCGCACTTTTTGATCGAATTGTACTTTATGCTTCTGTCATATTTTCGTCAACACATACGTAAGAGTGGAATGCAATGGTTAAATAATTAACAAAATTTTGCAAATGACAAATTTATTCTTATCCAAATTAGATCTGACTCGGGTTATAAATGTCAGTTAATATTAAATAATTATTATTTTTGATTTTTTGATGTTTGATCGTTAAGTAAAATGACAAAATATAACAGTTGTACTTTAGTTTGAACCGTAAGTGCTTACCAAAATACTATGGGGGTGTAAAATAAGATTTGATCAAATTATAAGGGGGCAAAGTGCTATTAAATCTCTCTCTCTCTCTCTATATATATTTTAATATGAAATTGTGTCGGTTTTACTTGGATAGTGTTTGGTTGCATGAAATTGGGTTAGGGGTTAAGAATTGGAATCACTTTTTATGCCCTTGAAGTTTTGCCTTGTTTCATTTTAAACCTTCTAAAGAGAGAAATTCACAGTTATTCATTTTATATTTTATGATTTATATTTAAAGGTAATAAATGAGATAAACTAGTATTTTCTTCTAATTTTATTCTTTTTTTTCAGTATTGATAAAAAAAAACAAAAAAAAAAGAAGATAATTTGGTCATGTCAAATTTGGATTAAAAATTTAATTTCAACATATTTTTTCATACTTGGTTAAGCTAAAAAAATGAAAAAGAGAGAGTTTTTCAATTTATTATTAAGTGGAAGGGGTTAAAATATAAGTTTTAAAAGTAGAGGGGTACAAAATGAAATAAGGTGAAAGTACATGGGGGTTAAAATGTCTATAGTTAACAAAAGAAGTTACCGGACGAAACTCTAGAGAGAGAAGAAAGAGAGAGAAAGGCCTTATTAGATCCCGATCGTTTCTCGCTCTTATTCTATCAGGAAAATTTTAGAGAGAGAGAGAGAGAGAGAGATGGATACGCAGCAGAAGAACAAGCAGAAGCATAAGAATTGGCATTCGACTCAGAGATCGGTGAAGTTGGCGATTGTGATTGTAGGTTTGTGTCTCACTGGCTATATAGTGTGCCGACCCCTCTACTGGCGCATCTCTGAGTCCTTCGCTTTCTCCTCCTCCTCCTGCTCTCCTTGCTTTTGCGATTGCTCCTCCCGACCCCTCATCTCACTCTCTCAAGGTCTCTTTCTGTGTGTGTGTGTGTGTGTGTGTCTGTGTGTGTGTGTAGGGATTCGTGATCGATCTTCTAAATCATGTGCATGCGGTGAGTGATTATGATTCTAGGGTTTGCGCTGAGCAATAGAAGCGTATTTCTGAGTGCGATTACGATTTCTCATCGCCTAATTACTTAATCATAACATGCTGATTGATTGTAACTCAGAGATTGACTACGATTTGAAGAGTATGTCTGAGTGCGATTACGATTTATCATCGCCTATGGACTTAATCATAACATGTTAATTGATTGATTGTAGCTATATCATGCCCTTCTGTGTACGTCAGGGTTTTCAATATAAATAGAGGAGACAGTCGAGGTTACTATGTGTGTGTGCGTGTGTTTGTGTGTACGAATTCGTAATCGATCTCCTAAATCTTGTGCATGCGGAGAATGATTATGATTATACGGTTTCATGTAGCATTCCAAGCATATTTCTGAGTGTGATTACGCTTTCTTATTGCCTAATGACTTAATCATAACATGCTAATTGATCTTCCTTCATATACTAGGGTTTTCAATATAATTATATAAACTTTCATTGTCAAGATGGGAGATTTTTAACAAGTTTATTGAGGAAACTGTTTGAAAACATTTGCTGGAAAAATAGATGTTCTTATTTTTTTATTCTTGATGTTCTAATACTCTTGGAGAGAGTATGAAAAAGGGAGGAAATGAGCTTATTATGGTTTCTTCTTGTTTCTCTTGCAGGGTTGAACAACTCTTATGCAGGTTAGGCCCCCTTTCTGTAGTTATCTGCTTGTTCATAGCCTTGTTATTAAGTATTAGATATTACATTGGCATGCAAAGTTTTTATGCAAATTAAAACCTTCATGGTCATTGCATTGGAATAGATTGTAGCCTTGTACTATTAACTGCTATTATAAAATTTTCATATCGAATACCCTTTTTTAAATTCAAATCCCAGTGGTAACCATGCTAACACATTCGCATTATTGAATTTAATAGGGGTTCTTTTTATATAGTTTTTTTTTAAAGTTTTTTATTCTATTTATACTTTATGGAGCTAACTTATTTTTGAGTCATTACTAAGGGCTTGTTTGGGAACCATTTCCATCCCATCCCGTCCAAGTGGGATGAGATAGAATGAGAATTCTGTTTCCTTCTTGGGAGCAGAATCGCGTTTGATAACGACAATTTTTTTTGGTTCTGGAAACAGAATCGCGTTTGGTAACAATATTATTTTAGAAATCAAGAATGAACACTAAACCACAATCGAAAAATCATCAAGCAATTGAACCCTAAATCACAATCAAGAAATCAAGCAGCAATCAAACCCTAAACCCCAGTCGAAATTGAAATCCTAAACCCCAATCGAAATTGAAATCCTAAACCCCAATCCATTGTTATTTAAGGCGCGAGGCGCAATGACGCTTGAGGCGGTGAGGCGCAAGGCAAGGCGCTGGCTTCGTTGAAGCGAGGCGCACTTTTTAAATATGTGTTTTTTCTATTATCATGGATGCGGAAAATATCCAAATATCACCAGAATAAAAATTTGGGGGGTTAATTGTTATTTTAATTTTTTTTTTTAATTTTTATACTTAAATGACATATTAGATATTATTGTAGGGTAGTTTATGTATTTTGTGATAAAGAATAAAAATCAGAGATATTTTATTATCTCTCTTGTAAATCTCTTGTATCAAAATTAGAAAGGAGATTAGAAGCTCCTGTCCTGTGCGAACTTCCAGTGTTGTGAAAGGCGCGCCTGAGGCGAGGTGAGGCGCAGCTACTGCACCTCGACACTGTGAGGCGAGGCGACTTCAAAGAGGCACGCGCCTTGGAGCTGAGGCGTAAGGCGCGTCTCTTTGAAGCATGGCTTTTTCCAGCCTTTTTCCATGTGAGCTAGTTTGAAAGGTTGAAACTTGAAACCAAAAAGAACTCACCAGTGACGTTCGAAACCAAGAAGAAACATTCGAAAACTCAACAGAACTCACCAGTGAAGTTCGATTTTTCCTTTTCCTTCGATTTCTCCTTCGTTGCTCTCGTTACTTTCGATTTCTCCTTCGTTGTTTGAAAGGTTGCCTTCGTTGCTCTCCTTCGAAGTTCACACAGGACATGGACTCCTAATCTCCTTTCTAATTTTGATTCAAGAGATTTATAAGAGAGATAATAAAATATCTCTGATTTTTATTCCTTATCACAAAATACATAAACTACTCTACAATAATATCTAATGTCATTTAAGTATAAAAAAAAAAAAATAGAATAACAATTAACCCCCCTAAATTTTTATTTTGGTGATATTTGAATACTTTTCGCGTCCATGATAATAGAAAAAACACATATTTAAAATGTGCGCCTTGCTTCAAAGAAGCCTGGGCCTCGCCGCCTCATGGGTCATTGCGCCTCAGTGCGCCTCGCACCTTAAATAACAATGCGGACTTCGAAGGAGAGCAACGAAGGCAACCTTTCAAACAACGAAGGAGAAATCAAAGGAAAAGAAGAAATCGAACCTCATTGGTGAGTTCTTTTGAGCTTTCGAATGTTTCTTCTTGGTTTCGAACTTCACTGGTGAGTTCTTTTTGGTTTCAAGTTTTGACCTTTTAAAGTAGCTCACTTGGAAAAAAGTTGGAAAAAGCCATGCTTCAAAGAGGCGCGCCTCAGCAGCGCCTTACTCCTCAACGCCTTAGCTCCAAGGCGTGCGCCTCTTTGAAGTTGCCTCGCCTCACAGTGTCGAGGCGCAGTAGCTGCGCCTCGCCCCGAGCGCCTTGCTCGCCTCAGGCGCACCTTTCACAACATTGCCCCAATCGAAATCTAAATTCTAAATCCTAATTGAAACCCTAACAGGAGGTGTTGCTCGAAATCGATTACAAATCGAAATTGAAACCCTAATTTCGTAATCGAAATCGATTGGCGACGGTGACGAGCAAAGACGATGAAACTGTAACACGGCGAAGACGATGGCGACAAGGAGGAGAATGGCGAAGACGACGATGAGTAGGAGCGAACGACGATGGCGACGAGGAGTTGAAGCAGACGATGGCCATGGACGAAATCGATTGGCAATGGTGACGATGATAGATGAAATCGATTGGCGATGGCGACGAGGACAACGAGGAGGACGGACAAGGAGGAGGAGGACGGACGAGGAGGGCGACAAACAACAGAAGCTCACGAAGAACAACGTTGAAGAAGAAGAAAAATGAAGAAAAAAAAGATAAAAAAAGAGTTGAAGGCCAGCCCTCACTAACAATTCTGTTAATACTGGTTGTGTCTTTCTTTAGGTTTGGGAATGGGATGGGAATGAGAAGAAACAATTTTTTTTTTTGTTTCTCACTCTCTTCACAAAATGAAGAATCAATTCTAGGATTTTGGATGGGGTGGGATGAGAAACAGTTTTACCAAACGGTGTTCCCTAACATAAATCCCAAAAATCTGGGAATGGGATGGGATGAGATGGAAACGGTTACCAAACACGGCCTTAGTTAACTATAACTATGATACTAAATACGAATTCAAAATGTACTTGACATCAACTTGGTAGATTTGATCTAGTTAATATCAACTAAGGACTAAAAATTTAATCAAATGACTGGAAGTCAAAAAGATAAAAAAACTATAAAAATTATAATTGACTCATTTCAAGGACAATCAAATACTTTTTCGCTTTGCATTTCTTTTTCCCTTTTTTTTTTCCCCATTTACTGCAACTACAAAAAATCCATCTGCCCATTTTGTTACCTTTGTCTATCGTTTTGTTGATCGAACATTCAGATATTAAGTTTGGCACCTTTTTGCAACTTTTTAAGCATTTTTTGCTTAAAAATAAAAAAAGAACTTAATTTTGGAATCAGTGTTTATTTCGCACTTAAATAAAGTTCTCTTAAAAACAAAAACATAAATTGAAGTATTTTTTTTTTTTTTGAAAAAAAAAAATAGTTGCTTTTTGTTTCTTTAATCCTTATATTATAAGAAATTCATGGAGATCCATGTACTAGAGCCTCTCCATTGCTTTTTTTTCTCTTCCCCACAATCATTTATGATTTTATTTTTCGAATTAAGAGGTCATTTATAGGGATGGTACCAAGATATTATCTGACCTATCATAAGCACTTCTGATTTTCTATTTTTGCTTGCAAGTAAAAGTGTTTTTTTTGTCAATTTACCAAACGTTGCGCTAATGTTTTTAAATTATGTTTCTTCTAAAAGATTGCGCAAAGCACGATCCGGAGGTGAGTGAAGAGATGGAGAAGAGTTTCACAGAGCTATTGTCAGACGAATTATCGATGAGGGAGGCTGAAGCTTTGGAAAGACAACAGCGTGCAGACAAGGGACTACTGGACGCCAAAAAGGCAGCATCACAGTATCAAAAGGAGGCCGACAAGTGCAATTCGGGGATGGAAACGTGTGAAGAAGCCAGAGAAAGGGCTGAATTAGCATTACAATCACAGAGGAAACTCAGTTCAATTTGGGAAATCCGAGCACGACAAAAAGGGTGGAGAGAGAAGCGCCCCTCCTCCAAGTCTTGAACCAAGCACTAGGGTGGACAAAAAAGAGAAAAATTCTAACCCTAAACTGTATAGCATTTAGACGTTACAGGTGAATTCAACAGGTAACTTTCGAATTTCGCGGTTCATTATTTACACTATCTAACGAGACAATAATTTTACTAAAAGTCCACTAATTCTGTCAGGAGTCCAAAGTCATTGCATAATATGAAAATCACTTCAATATTTTACTTTTATATGAAAATTTTGCAGTGATTTTCATTTCACTTTGTGATTTTGGACTTGTGAAGAAATTACTGTATAATATTAGTGCGTATCGTACTTCCTTATTCGCCCAATTGTAATTTTCTAATGTTGCAGTAATTTCTTAGGACCACTGTAATATTTTATCTGAAAATTTTGCAGTGATTTTCATATAGTACAATGATTTTGGATTTAAAAAAAAAAAAATTATTGTAGTGTGTTGATTTTATGGGCATAATGTACACACTAAGGGAGGTCTGGCTTTTATTCGGTCGGTAATAGTTATTGAGTTAGAAGTGAAAATTTTGTCTATTTATTCATTTCTCTTTTAATTTACCTGCCTGTTGACAGAGGTCTGAAGGGGAGGATGCAAAGCTCTGGTATGTCTCTAATACTTTAGCTATGTTTGGTTTCCGGAATTAGAAATAAAAAAGTTACTATTATAACTCATTTCTATTTCCCGTGATACCAAACACTTTTTTAATTTCTTGCTATGGTATAGAAAGTTTTAATATTTAATATTTCTATCAATGTATTATTTATTATTTGATAATTTCAATGTGGTAGTTTTTATTTTATTTTATTAACTAGTCTACTTATTATGACGATTTTTTCTAATTTAGCCCACAATTACTGTTCTTTTTACCCATTTCTTTTTGGTTTCAATTAATGAATGTTTTTTTTAATGTAAAAATGCACGAGTTGTAATAGTCATTTGTTTGTGTGACTAGGTGGAATTTTTATTTTATTGTTTGGTTTTTGTGTGTCCGGGCCAGATTACGCACACCTAGAGTAAGAGCGCTCTCCCTCACATTAGCTTGGTGTATTCAAAACTAAATTCAAGATTTAATTTTTGGATTGCTTCTCAATAGAGTCAATCTTGGTTAACAAGGAAATGATACATTTTTTCTTTCTAACCGAACTAGTTTGGGTGCAACTAGGTGAATAAATCTATTATTATATCTTATCTTAAGATCTTGAAATTTTCAAAGGTTATACTGGAAATTTCGGTTTTATTTTTTTTTTTACACTGAAAATCATAAAATTTTGGAAGGTTGACACTTACAAAAGTCCTTGATTGCGCAATCATTATGAAAAAGTTATAATGCACCGAAAAAATTTCGATTTCGTTACTTTTTTGAAACAATAAAAATTGTGAAATTTATAGAGGCTAACTTTTATGAAACCCTTTAATTTAGCTCTCATTACAAAAAAATATAATTTCATATGGTAACTTGATGTGAAACCTAAATCTTAAAATTTTCAAAGGTTATAACATTGAAATTTTTTGATTTTGCAACTTTTGTGAAACAGTAAAAATCTTAAAATTATGAAAGATTAACACACAAAATTCCTTGATTTTGCTACAACATAATTGATTGATAATAGAAGAAATTCATTTGAACTCAAAATCGTGAAAATCTTTAATGGTATGGCACACTGGAAAATTATGATTTTGTTACTTTTTTAAAACACTTCAAATTGTAAAATTTTAAAAATCTAACACTCATAAAACTTCTTGATTTTGCTCAAATCATGAAAAAAAAAATCAACATTTTATATGATAACGGAAGAAATTTATCCGACGCTTAAAACCGTAAAATTTTCAAAGGCAATAGCATACTAAAAAAATTTCAATTTCACTACTTTTTTCAAACGAAATTGTAAAATTTTGAAAGGTTAACTCTTACAAAAATTCTCTAATTTTGCAATAATTACGACAAAGCATCATCATTTGATTGGGTAATAAAAGAAAATCATCTGAAACTCAAAATCGTTAAATTTTCAAAGGCTATAACACATTAAAAAAAAATTGATTTTGCTAATTTTTTCGAACACTTGAAATTGTGAAATTTTGGAAAACTTATACTCATAAGACTTCTTGATATTACTATAATTATGACAAAATATAATTTGATAGGGTAACAAAAACAATTGATCAGAAAATCAAAATTGTGAAATTTTCAAAGGTTATTGCATACTGAAAAATTCCGAATTTCTACTTTTTCAAAACACTCAAAATTATGAAATTTTGGAAAGTTAAAACTCAGGAAACCCCTGATTTCACTACCATTACAACCAAATATAATTTGATTGCGTAACATAATCAATTGATCTGAAATTGAAAATCGTGAAATTTCAAAGGCTTTGACACACTAAGATCCATTGATTTGATATTTATTTGAAATATTAGAAATTATGAAAATTTGGAAGGTTAAAAATTGCAAAACCCTTCTAATTTGCTTCCACTACAAGAAAAAATCATTTTATAGTGTAATGGAACTCAATATTGTAAAATTTTTAAAGGTTATAGTACCACTGAAAAACTCTTATTTTACTACTTTTTTTAAACACTTAAAATCGTGAAATTTTGAAAGGGTAAAACTCACGACCACCCCTCCCCCCTCCCCCAATTTCGCTACTCTTACGACAAAACATCATTTGATTGAATAATGACAACAAATGCAAATGATTCTTTCTCGTAATGGTATCGAAATTTTTTTTGAGGGGGGGGGTCATGAGTGTTAACCTTTCAAGGAGGGGGGGGAGGGTTCATGAGTATTAACCTTTCAAAATTTCACGATTTCGAGTGTTTAAAATAGTAGCAAAATTAGATTTTTTCGGTATACTACATTTGAAAATTTCACGATTTTGAGTTGCAGATAAATTTCTTCAGTTAACCAATCAAGTGATACTTTCTCATAATGGTATCAAAATCAAGGGGTTTTCTGAGTGTTAGCCTTTCAAATTTTCATGATATCAAGTGCTTCAAAAAGTTGGCAACTTCGAAATTTTTCGATGTGTTATCATCGCCTTTGAAAAATTCACGATTTTATGTTTTGGATCAATTACTTTTGTCACCCAATCAAATGATACTTTCTTATAATGTTATAGAATTAGAGGGATTTCGTGAGTGTTAACCTTTTAAAATTTCACGATTTCGAGTGCTTAGAAAAAAGTATCGAAATCAGATTTTTTCGGTGTGGCCTTCGAAGATTTTATGATTTTGAGTTATGGATCAATTGTTTACGTTACCCTATAAAATGATTATTTCTCGTAATGATATCGAAATTAGGGGGTTTCGTGAGTGTTAACCTTTTAAAATTTCACGTTTTAAGTGTTTTAAAAAGTAGTAAAATCGAGATTTTTCGGTGTGCTATTGTCTTTGAAAATTTTATGATTTTGAGTTTCGGATGAATTTCTACAGTTAACCAATCGAATGATGTTTTCTCATAATGGTATCGAAATCGAAAGGTTTATCGAGTATTAGCCTTTAAAAATTTCATGATGTAGAATGTTTAAAAAAATTAGCGAAATTGAATTTTTTCTGTATTATATACTTTAAAAAATTCTTGATTTTGTGTTCTAGATCAAGTACTTCTGTTACCCTAACAAATGATACTTTCTCATAATGTTATCGAAAGAGTGGGGGTTTCGTGAGTGTGAGCCTTTCAATATTCACGTTTTCTTTTGTTTCAAAAAAATAGAGAAATCAGGTTTTTCAGCATGTTATAGTTTTTGAAAATTTCGCGATTTTAAGTTTCTGTTGAATTACTTCAGTTAACAAATCAAATGATATTTTCTCATATTGGTAAAGAAATATGATGGTTTTGTGATTGTTAATTTTTCAAAATTTCATTATTTTGAGTGTTCAAAAAAATTAGGGAAATCGAATTTTTCGATGTGCTATATTCTTTAAAAATTTCATGATTTTGACCTTTAAATCAATTACTTCCGTTAACTTATCAAATGATATTTTCTCAAAATGGTATTGAAATCCAGGAGTTTCAAGAGTGTTAGTCATTAAAAATTACACGATTTTGAGTATTTCAATAAAGTAGAAAAATCGAGATTTTTTGGTCTACAATAGCCTTTGAATATTTCATGATTTTGAGTTCCGAATAAATTACTTATGTGACCCTATCAAATTAAGGTTTGTCATAATGGGATTGAAATCGAAGGGTTTGACGAGGATAGTCTTTTAAAATTTATGATTTTAAGTGTTTCAAAAAATTAGCAAAATCACAATTTTTCGTAATAGTATTGAAATCATAGGGGTTTCGTTAGTTTTAGAGTTGTTTACGTAATAAATATTTAAAAAAAATAAAATTATTGAAAGAGTTCATGTTTGAACTTATTTATGCGAGGAATGCATTTCGGCCTTGTGAAGGTCGGGATAAAAAAAATCATATATATATATATATTTAAGGTATTTGATCTCGGCCTTGTGAAGGATGGGATAAAAAAAAAAAATTTTTTTTTTTTTTTTTTATGTGTTTATGTTTTGGTCCAATAAATTTTTAAAGTTTTCGATAATTTTGAGTTGATTAACGGTGGTCTATCGATATTTTAAATAAATCTAATTTTTTTTGCATATAAATTATGTTCATAACACTACATAACAAAACTTAGAACACTAAAAATAGACAAGTGGATGAATTTTAAAAAATCGTCAAAGTTGACCAGACGAGTTATTTCGATAACGGCGGAATTTTTTTCGGCAATTTAGAATTAACAAAAGATTGCATGTTCGTAACATAAATGAACCAAATTTTTTTGTATATAAACTATATTCATAACAGTATATAACAAAACTTAGAACACTAAAAATGGACAAGTGGATGAATTTTAAATAATCGCCAAAGTTGACCAGACGAGTTGTTTTGATGACGATGCAGTTTTTTTGAAAACTTTGAGTTAACAAAAAATAGTCGTCTATCCATAATAGAAATGAACCTGATTTTTTTATATAAAAACTACGTTCATAATACTAAATAATAAAATCGAGAACACCAAACACGGATAAGGAAATATATGGTGTTAAGAGAAGAAAAAGTTTAGATGAACATAACTTTACGCTCGGTGGTCCGTTTGGGGCGATTGTTTTTTTAATTTTAGGTATTTTTTCGAGATCTAGGCGTGGCAAATTGCCGTAAGCTATTTGATAGAGTATTTTTTCAAATAAATTCCGTTTTCACCTTCAATTTTGGATTCGAAGTGTTGGGTGACTAAATTTGTAATCTTCGTCGCGAGCGTGCGTCTTGTCTTGTTGGTAAAATTAAAATCTTCAAAAGCTAGAGTGATGACTCAGATCAGACCCAACTTTCAAAAAATAAATCACCCCCAACGGACCACCGAGCGCAAAGTTATGTCCATCCAAATTTTGAAGAACAATATAGCATTTTGAAACGTTGAAGAGCAATAAAATGTTGTAGCAATAACCATTATTTAAAAATTATTCACTAATCCAGTTTTGGTATTCTCGATTTTATTATTTAGCGTTACCAACTTTGATGATTATTTAAAAATTATTCACTAGTTTGTTTTTACTGTTCTAAATTTTGTTATGTAGTGTTATGAATATAGTTTATATACAAAAAAATTGGTTCATTTCTATTACGGACATGCAATCTTTTGTTAATTATAAATTGTCAAAAAAAATTCCGCCATTAGCGAAACAACTCGTTTGGTCAACTTTGGCGATTTTTTAAAATTCATCCACTTATCCGTTTTTAGTGTTCTAAGTTTTGTTATGTAGTGTTATGAACATAATTTATATACAAAAAATTTGGTTCATTTCTGTTACGGACATGCAATCTTTTGTTAATTCTAAATTGCCGAAAAAAATTCTGCCGTTATCGAAACAACTCGTCTGGTTAACTTTGGCGATTTTTTAAAATTCATCCACTTGTCCGTTTTTAGTGTTCTAAGTTTTGTTATATAGTGTTATGAACGTAGTTTATATTCAAAAAAATTAGATTTATTTAAAATATCGATAAATTACCGTTAATCAACTTAAAGTTGCCAAAAACTTTAAAAATTTATTGGGCCAAAAAAAAAAAAAAAAAAATCACCAAAAAAAAAATAATTTTTTTTGATTCCGGCCTTCACAAGGCCGAAATGCATTCCTCGTGTAAATAAGTTCAAATATGAACTCTTTCAGTAATTTTTTTTTTTAAAATATTTATTACGTAAACAACTTGTTAGTGTTACCCTTTCAAAATTTCACGACTTCAAGTGTTTAAAAAAAAGTAGCGAAATCGAAATTTTTCTCTGGACAATATAGCCTTTGAAAATTTCACGTTTTTGAGTTTCAAATGAATTTTTTAAGTTAACCAATCAAATGATGTTTTCCGACAAGGGTATTAAAATCAGATGGTTTTTTGAGTGCTAACCTTTCAAACTTTCACGATTTTGAGTGTTTAAAAAAATTAGCGAATTCAGAATTTTTCGGTGTGAGATAGCTTTTGAAAAATTCACGATTTTGTGTCTGGATCAATTGCTTCCGTTACCCTATACATGATATATTCTCGTAATGTTATCAAAATAGGGTGTTTCGTGAGTGTTAACCTTTTAAAATTTCATAATTTTGATTATTTAAAAAAAGAAGGTAATCGGATTTTTTCAGTATGTTATAACCTTTGAAAATTTCACGATTTTGAGTTCCAGATCAATTGCTTCTATTACCCTATCAAATGATGTTTTGTCTTAATAGGATAAAAATCGGATGGTTTTACGATTGTTAGCCTTTCATAATTTCATGATTTCGAGTGTTACAAAAAATTAGCAAAATTGGGATTTTTCGATGCGCTTTAAAAATTTTGACGATTTTGAGTTCAGGATCGATTGCTTCCGTTACCCTATGAAATATTTCTTTCTCGTAATGATATTGAAATCGGTAGGTTTCATAAGTGTTAATCTTTCAAAATTTCATGATTTTGAGTTTTAAAAAAGTAGCAAAATTGAGATTTTCGGTGTGCTATCTTTTAAAATTTTCAAGATTTTGAGTTTTGGATGAATTTCTTTAATTAATCAATCAAATTATTCTCTCTCATGATGGTTTCGAAATTTCGAGTCTTTCAAAAAATTAGCAAAATCAGCTTTTTTGGGTGTGCTATATAGCCTTTGAAAAATTCAAGATTTTGTGTTTTGGATCATTTGTTTTCATTACCTCATCAAATGATACTTTCTTGTAAAGCAAAGAAATCAGAATTTTTCTGAGTGCTATGGCCTTTGAAAAATTTATGATTTTGAGTTTTAGACCAATTGATTTTTTTACCTATACAAATTATGTTTTTTTTCATAATTGGAGAGAAATTAGGGGATTTGTGGTTGTTAGTCTTTCAAAATTTCAAAATTTCGAGCGTTTAAAAGAAGTAGCAAAATTAAAAATTCTCGGTGTGCTGTAGACTTCGAAAATTTCACCATTTTGTGTTTCGAATGAATTTCTTCGGTTACCTAATCAAATGATGCTTTCTCGTAATGGTAGTGAAATTGGAGGGGTTTTGTGAGCGTTAACCTTATAAAATTTCAAGATTTTGATTGTTTCAAAAAAGTAGGTGAAATTGGAATTTTTCAGTATATTATAACCTTTGAAAAATTTACGATTTTGATTTCCGATCAATTGCTTCCATTATCCTATCAAATGATGTTTTGTCTTTATGGGGTTGAAATCGGAGGGTTTTGCAAGTGTTAGGTTTTCAAAATTTCACGATTTTGAGTGTATAAAAAATATAGCAAAATCAAGATTTTTTTGTGTGTTATACTTTTTAAAAATTTCACGATTTTGAGTTCTGCATCAATTGTTGTCGTTACCCTGTCAAATGATGTTTCGTCCTTATGGGGTTGAAATCGGAGGGTTTTGTGAGTGTTAATCTTCACAAATTTCATGCTTTGATTATTCCAAATAATTAGCGAAATCGAAATTTTTCGGTGTGTTGTAACCTTGGAAAATTTCACCGTTTCGAGTGTTTAAAAAAATAGCGAAATCGAGATTTTTTCCATTACTCTATCAAATGATGTTTTCTCGTAATGAGATTGAAATCGGAGGATTTTGCGAGTTTTACGATTTTGAATGTTTTAAAAAATTAACAAAATCAAAATTTTTCAGTGTGTATAGCCTTTGAAAATTTTATAATTTTGAATTCTGGCTCAATCGCTTCTATTACCTTTCAAATTATGTTTTCTCGTAATGGTATCGAAATTGAATTTTTTTTTGTTGTGCTATTAAACCTTTGAAAATTTCACGATTTTGAATTTTGGATCAATCGCTTCCATTACTCTATCAAATGATGTTTTCTCGTAATGGAATCGAAATCGGAGGATTTTGCGAGTTTTAGCCTTTAAAAATTTTACGATTTTGAATGTTTTAAAAAATTAGCAAAATCAGAATTTTTCAGTGTGTTACCTTTGAAAATTTTATAATTTTAAATTCTGTCTCAATTGTTTCTGTTACCCTTTTAAATTATGCTCTCTTGTAATGGTATCGAAATTGAGATTTTTCGGTATGCAATAACCTTTGAAAATTTCACAATTTTGATTTTTCGATCAATCGGTGTGCTATAGCCTTTGTAAATTTCATGATCTTGAATTCTGCATCAATTGCTTCCATTACCCTGTCAAATTATGATTTTTCATGATAAGATTAAAATTTTAACGATTTCGAGTATTTCAAAAAATTAAAAAATCCAGAATTTTCAGCAAAATCGGAGAGTTTTTTGTGTTATTAAAATTTTTTACGATTTTAAGTGTTCGAAAAAATCAGCAAAATCAAAATGTTTCGGTGTGCTACAGCCTTGGAAAAATTCACGAGTTTGTGTTTTGGATCAATTATTTCCGTTATCCTATCAAATTAAACTTTTTGCTAATGTTATCGAAATAGGGGGTTTTATGAGTGTTAGTCTTTTAAAATTTTACGATTTTAAGTGTTTCAAAAAGTTGCAAAATTCAGCTAATTTGGTGTGCTATAGTCTATGAAAAAATCACGATTTTGAGTTTCAAATGAATTCTCCAGTTAATCAATCAAAAATTATTTCTCATAATGGTATAAAAGTCTTCCAAAATTTCATGATTTCAAGTGTTTTAAAAAATTAGCGGAATCAATGTTTCAGTGTGCTATAACCTTTATAAATTTCACAATTTTGAATTCCGGATCAATTACTTATGTTACCATGTTAAATTATGTTTTCTCGTAATGGGATTGAAATTGCAGGGGATTTTGTGAGTTTGAGCTTTCAAAAATTTCATAATTTTGAGTGTTTCAAAAAATTAGGAAAATCGAGAATTTTCGATGTGCTATAATATAGCCTTTGAAGAATTTACAATTTTGAGTTCTGGATCAATTGTTCTATTACTCTATCAAAAGATTTTTTCTCATAATGGTATCGAAATCCGGAAGAGGGGGGGAAGGGGGGGAGGTTCGTGAGTGTTAACCTTTTAAAAAATTTCGATTTTGAGTGTTTAAAAAAAGTAGCAAAATCAGAATTTCTCGGTATGCTTCAATCTTTGAAAATTTCACGATTTTGAGTTTCGGATGAATTTTTTCCGTTAACCAATCAAATGATATTTTCTCATAATTGTATCAAAATTTTTGGGGTTTCTTGAGTGTTAAGCCTTTCAAAATTTCCCAATTTCAAGTTTTCAAAAAATTAGTAAAATAAGAATTTTTCGATATGCAGCCTTGGAAAAATTCACGATTTTGTGTTGTGGATCAATTCCATCTGTTACCCTATCAAATGATATTTTTTCCTAATTTTATCGAAATAGGGGATTTCGTGAGTATTAGCTTTCAAAATTTCACGATTTCGAGTGTTTAAAAAAATCAACACAATTGAGTTTTTTTTGTGTGTGCTAGCCTTTAAAAAATTCACGATTTTAAGTTTCAGATTAATTGCTTTATAGTTAACCAATCAAATGATAATTTCTCATAATGGTATCAAAATCGGAAGGTTTTGTGAGTGTTATTTCAAAATTTTATGATTTAGAGTGTTTCAAAAAATTAGTGAAATAAAAAAAAATTGGTGTGTTATATAGTCTTGGAAAAATTCACGATTTTGTGTTCTGGATCAATTACTTCCATTACCCTATCAAATTATATTTTCTCCTAATTTTATCAAAATAGCGGGTTTCGTGAGTATTAGTCTTTCAAAAGTTCGCGATTTCGATTGTTTCAAAAAATAGTGAAATTTGGCTTATTTGGTGTGCAATAGGGATGGTCATGGGCCGGGCCGGGCCAGGCTCGGGCCGGGTTTTGACTAGAGTATTACACAAAAATGTTAGGCCTTAGCCCGGTTCGGCCCTATGATCGGGCCCTAATTTCATGCCCAAACCCGGCCCTACAAAAAAAAATGAAGCCCAGGCTCGGCCCGGCCCTATATTTTTTTTTTAAAATTTAAAAATTAAATACTAAAATTACAAAATGACTCATTAACTCTCTCTCTATGAAGATGAATGAAACTAGGGTTTGTTAAATTATCTAGCTGAAATCGAAAATTACAAAATGGCCCCTTAACTCTCTCTCTCTCTCTCTCTCTCTCTCTCTCTCTCTCTATATATATATATATATATATATATATATATATATATATTTTAATTTTTTTTTTTTATATTTTAAAAAAGTTTGGGCCAGTCCGGCCCGGCCCTAAACAAAAATAATCAAGTCCTAGCCCGGCCCTAAAAATGAATGGGCCTTAGTCTTTAGGCCCTAGCCCGGCCCATGGGCTTAAACACCAAGCCCAAGCCCTAAAAAAATAGGGTCGGGCTGGGCGGGCCGATCGGGCCCATAACCATCCCTAGTGTGCAATAGTCGTTGAAAAATTCACGATTTTGAGTTTCGAATGAATTGCTCCAGTTAACCAATCAAAAGATGTTTTCTCATAATGGTATCGAAATCGAAGGCTTTTGTGAGTGTTATCTTTTCAAAATTTCATTATTTTGAGTTTTTAAAAAAATTAGAATAATCATGATATTTCATTGTGCTATAGTTTTTGTAAATTTCACGAATTTGAATTCTAGATCAATTGTTTCCGTTACCTTGTCAAATTATGTTTTGTCGTAATGGAATGAAATCGAAGGATTTTGTGAGTTTAAGCCTTTAAAAATTTTACGATTTCGAGTGTTTCAAATAATTAGAAAAATCGAAAAAAATTCAGTGTGCTATAGCTTTTAAAAATTTCATAATTTTGAATTAAGTATCAATTGCTTCTGTTACTCTATCAACAGATTCTTTCTCATAATGGGATCGAAATTGGAGGGTTACGTGAGTATTAACCTTTCAAAATTTCTCGATTTCAAGTGTTGCAAAAAAGTAGCGAAAACATAATTTCTCGGTGTGCGTCTTTGAAAATTTCACGATTTTGAATTTTTGATGAATTTCTTCAGTTAATCAACCAAATGATTATTTCTCATAATTTTATTGAAATTGGGGGGGTTTCTTGAGTGTTAATTTTTTAAAATTTCACGATTTAAAATGTTTTAAAAAATCGAAATCGGAATTTTCACGATATTGTGTTCTGGATCAATTACTTATGTTCCCTTATCAAATGATATTTTCTCTTGATGTTATCGAAATATGAGATTTTGTGAGTGTTAGCCTTTTAAATACTCGATTTTGATACTTCTTTGAAACACTCAAAATCATGAAATTTTAAAAGATAAACACTCGCAAAACCTCACAATTTCACCACCATTGTGATAATTGGATAGTGTAACGGAAGCAATTGATTCGAAACTCAAAATCGTGAAAATTTGAAAGGTTAACACACAAAACCCTCCGATTTCGCTACCATTATGAGAAAGTCTCATTTGATTGGGTAATAGAAGAATTTAATCCGAAGCTTAAAATAGTAAAATTTTTAAAGGCATAGTTTATCGAAACCCCTCGATTTCGCTACTTTTTTTAAACGTTCAAAATCATGAAATTTTGAAAAATCAGCACTCACAAAACCCTCAATTTTGCTACATTTATAAGAAAACATCATTTAATTGGGTAATAGAAGGAATTGACTTGAAATTAAAAATCGTGAAATTTTCAAAGGTTATATAATACATCGAAAAAAATTAGATTTCGTAACTAAATTCACACTCTTGAAATCGTAAAATTTTGAAAGATTAACACTCACGAGTCCTCCCGATTTTGCCCCCATTAGGATAAAACATTATTTGATTGAGTAATAGAAATAATTGATCTAAAACTCAAAATCGTGAAATTTTCGAAGATTATATACCACACTGTAAAATCCCGATTTCGCTATTTTTTTCAAACACTTGAAATCGTGAAATTTTGAAAGGTTAACTAACACTCATGAAATTCCTCAATCTTGCTAACATTGCAAGAAAACATCATTTGAATGAGTAACATAACACATTCATCCGAAACTCAAAACCAAGAAATTTTCAAAAGTTATAGCACATCAAAAAATCCCTATTTCATTATTTTTTTTAAACACTTAAAATCATGAAATTTTGAAACTCTAACACTCACTAAATCTCCCAATTTTTCTACAATTGAGATAAAACATATTTTGATTGGATAACAAAAGAAAATCATCTGAAACTCATAATTGTGAATTCAAAGGTTAAGCACACCAAAAAATCTCAATTTCGTTACTTTTTTGAAAAAATTGAAATCATGAAATTTTGAAAGACTAACACTTACGAAACCTCCCAATTTCACTATCATTACAAGAAAACATCATTTAATTGGGTAACGGAATAAATTCATCCGAAAAACAAAATCGTAAAATTTTGAAAGACTATTTAGATGTCTTTTTAATGATTCCGAGTTCTTATTTTGTTTCAAATCCGTGTGATTTAGCCCCATTGGGTTACTATTTTTATTCACTAATTCCTGTTTTCGCTCCCAAATTTTTTAGATTAATGTATAAAAATGCGTTTGTGAACACATTTTGTTCCCAAAATTTTGCGAGTAATTTAGGACTATTTCTTGAATTCAATCCCACAATACTATTCCTACCACCACCTCCTAACCACCACCAACGCACTAACCACCATACATTTAAAGAAAAGAAGAGAACAAATGTTGCAACCAAACATCTTTCTTATTTCTGTTCTCATAAATTAAAAGAAACAATTTCAAGAGAATGGTCGTTACCAAACATTTTTCTATTTTCTAAAATACTCCAGAACGGAAATAAGTAGAAATAGAAAAACAGTAACACAAACCAAACACCACCAAAATATCCGAATCATGTCAAACAAATCCAAATTGTTAACATTGTCATTCTAATCACCCATATGTCAACGCAGAAATCATCCACATGGGTTATTTTCATAAATAAATAAAATGGCACAATTAACGATTTAGACTCAAATGACACGATTTGAATACTGTAGGATTTAAAGTGCTCAACTTAAAAGTACAAGGACTAAAGTGAAATTTCTCCAAAACTTTAAGGGTGCAAAGTGCAAAAACCCTCTAATACAAACTTGATGTAAAAAAGTTGGAAACTACTATTGATCTTTGAAAAAAGCAAAAAATGTCCCTTACAATATAATTTAATTATTCTATAACGTAAAAACTTCTCTCTATATAGATAAAAAAATAAAAATAAAAAATCACCCTATTTTTTTTTCCTTCTCCTTTGATAAATCAACAAAAATCACTCTTCACAACACAAAATTCGCTTTTGGCCCCCATTCTAAATTCTGGGAAAAAGAAAAGAAAGGAACCTAACGCTATGTTTCGTTGCAGTGAATTGGGGCCGCTTAGAATTGGAATTTGAAATAAAGCGTTTCCAATTCTAATTTTGTGTAACCAAACGCTAACTAAGAGATCGGTTGTCTGTCATGTGTAGAAGAGGAATTAAGAGGACTTACGATTCCTCCTTCGGTCAAAAGCCGCATTGCCGCTCCCTGAGAGAATTTCCGGGCAAATAGAAAACAAGGGACCGATTTGGAGTTATTACGGCACCACTCTGTCCTGAACTCTCTCCCATAATATACATGGTTAACCTCCTGCAAAAATCATAACCAACACTTGATTAAAAGAAGAAAGGCACATATTATTCGAATATAAAATGGATTAATTGCCCTTTACTTTTTGAAAAAAAGTAAACAATTTAAACTTAATATTTATAAGTAATAAAAGAAAAAACGTAACATTTTCTCTCTCTAACTCTATTTTTTTCTCTACTTTTCTATTTCTTTTAATAAAGCAAATAAAGGGTAATTTTGTCCATTTTATGTAAATTTTAGATGAAAAAATTAATTTCACTAATTTTTTAGTATATTCCGTTAAGTTAAAAAAATAAATTAGTTTTCCAATTTATTATCAGTAAAACAGGGCGAAGTGTAGATTTTTTTAAGTAGGGACAAAAGGAAACAAGATCGAAGTACAAGAGGTTAAAAGGCAATTAACCCAAAATCCAAGGTAAATTTTGGTAGCACAAAATTCAAGCCTTCTTGGAGTTATAAATAAGAAATGAACGCATGTTATACATACACACACACACACATGAGGGTGAGTCTTGGGTACAATGGTAAGGTTGTTCTATTGTGACTTGAAAGTCCTGGGTTTAAATCTTGGAAACAACTTATCTGTATATAAGAGTAAGGCATCTAATCCTCCCCAAATCCCGTAATGGCTGCGGGAGCCTTTGTGCACTAGGTTACCCTTTATATATATATATATATATATATGTTGATGATTTTTTAATTCCAATTTTGAGGCTCAAATTTCATGTAAGCCAAACGCTACCTAGAGGAGAAGGGGAAGAGGGAAGGAGGGCAAAGAATCAACGATCACCTTAATCTTTTTGATACGTTGAGGCGCTGCATCCGCATAACTATATATATATATATATATATATATGTTGATGATTTTTTAATTCCAATTTTGAGGCTCAAATTTCATGTAAGCCAAACGCTACCTAGAGGAGAAGGGGAAGAGGGAAGGAGGGCAAAGAATCAACGATCACCTTAATCTTTTTGATACGTTGAGGCGCTGCATCCGCATAACTAAATGTAATGGGGTGCCAACCTTTCTTTTCCATGTTTGTGGCGGACTCATTCCACACTGTGTAGGTTACCGTTCTTCTTTCAACTTCAGCTTCAAGATCACTCATCTGACCATGTAAAACAGGCAGTTATTGGAAGCCATATATACACACACGTGTGCGTGTCTGCTATATGTAACAAGTAATCAATAAGTAATATGGAATTCGTCTGTTTAAATAATTTGTTTCTGTTCTGTTCCCATGTATCTAGAACAAATGCTACGAAACGGAATTGAATTTTGTTCCTAGATTGCTCTTTCTGTTCCAAATTTTTCGATAACTAAAACAAAAATCTGGGAACCGAAACAGTAACCAAACACAACCTAAGTAATCATCACTTTAAAAGAATGGTGGGAGAAATAATTAACGATGAATCCTGAGAACAAAGAGAAAAGAACACACACGTGTGTACATATAACACAAAGCAATAGGAACACCATAGATTATAAATGCTTACTGCAAGTAATGTGGGGACATAATGTTCATCTGGGATACAGTTGTGCTGCTTCTGAAGTTTCTGCATTTGGTATTAGGTCATGATTAAGAAGGATAACAAACATTCATATATGAGAAGGGGAAAAAGTAATTCAAGGACAACAAAAACAAGTTCTTCATATGCAAAAATATAAAAAAGACAGGTTGGTGCTACAAAGCTCTTTCTATGTGCGGGGTCTGAGGGAAGAGTCAAACCACTTGGATCTATTGTACGATGTCTTACCTTACTTTGCAAGAGGTTTCCACGACTCGAACCCGTGACCTCTATTCATATGCAAAAACATATGTTTCTTAAATTATTTTGGTTCCCCATGTCTGTTTTGGAAGGAATTTTGGAAATTTTAATATTTCAATGGGCTATTCAACACAAAGAATGAGTTTTAAACAACAAAAAGTACAACAACAACAACAACTGAGCCTTTGTCTCACTTAAGTAGGGTCAGCTACATGAATCCGTTTACGCCATAGTGATCGGTCAAGGGTCATCCCTTCAGTCCACACAGGTTTAATGCCATCAACTCAATTCTCACAACCGAATCAAATTTCCCAAGAGATTTTAGAAATTTCAATAGTTCCATGCGCAGATTTCAATAGTTCCATGCGCAGATTCACACACATTGACAAAAAGTATACTACATTGATCAACTATTAGCCTGAATAAGGACCACTGGCCCCCGCCGCGGGGGGGGGGGGGGGGTTGGTGTGTTCTTTACTTTTTTCTTTTTGCCAACTAAGAGCATCTCAAATATAAGGTAGTATAAGTTAAAAAAATCTCAATTTAAATAGTCACATAAAAAAAATTTGTGCTCCGACACACTCGTAAAGAAATTGTGCTCTGACAAACTCGTAAAGAAAGTAAACTCGGTTTGAAGATTTGTGCTCTTTAAATTTAAAGAGATAAAACAACTTAAATTGCCCATATTGTACGGTACCCTCAAATTGTAAGGCTGAGTTTAGAGGAAGCAAGATGAAAGGATTGTATTGTAATACGACCAAATCCTCCAAACATATGTACGAGGGCGGAAAAGAAAGATCATATCAGCAGTGTGTGATTTTTAAATAAGCATAATATGCTTTAAAAAGGAAAGCTAAGCAGTGAAAAACTCCTCCTGAGAAATGATTGTTGAAGGACAACTAAAAAAAAAAAAGTGATCAAGATTTACTCACAGTATTTTGCTTGCCTTTACTCGGATCTACAGGTGGCCTTCTCTGCGATACGACAAACACTTCAATGAGGCACCATTCACTTTAGCACATAAAATCAACTTTGCAAATGAATTCGCGAAGAAAATACAAGACTACAAAGATTTATTTCAACTGTCGAAAATAACTAAATTTGCTCTATATGGTACCTTGCAGAACTTCTTGAAAGCTCGAAAGATAACCTCATCATCCACAACCACTTCTGCATGGCTTCGAACTAAAGCAATCCACTGAAATAACCAAAACAAATTCAGTTGACAGCAATATATCCTCTTCCTAATCTGGAATACATTAACAGGTAAATGGTAATACATTAATATTAATGCTAAATACAGCTAGAACAACCAGCGAGCATACGACTTGTGTAGAAACCCAATGGGCCTCACTCACTCTCAAAAGAAGCCTTGGAAGAGGAGGATTACCGCTAGACTTATATATCACTCAGGTAACACAAGCGATCTGAGATTCAACACACTCCCTCATGCATAGGGTGGACTTCGATAAACCACTACGAACGGATATCGGGGGCCCCAAGATCAATATGGGATCAACACGCTCCCTCACGCGCAGGGTGGACTTTGACAAACCACTGCGAATGGATATCGAGAGCCCAACATTGATGTGGGATTCAATACACCCAAAATCAAAGAAAAACTAGGCTCTGATACCATGTAGAAATCCAATGGGGCCTTACTCACTCTCAAAGGACACCTTGGAAGAGGAGGATTACCCCTAGACTTATATATAGCTCAGGATCAGGTAACACGAGCAATGTGGGATTCAACACGCTCCCTCACACGCAGTGTGGACTTTGACAAACCACTGTGAACAGGTATCGGGGGGGTAAGATCAATGTGGGATTCAACAACTTGTGGAATTAGACCGACTAAACGATTAAACTTAGAAGTCTAGGATATGGGAATGAGAACTTATGTATATACATGCAAGTGCACATGCACACAATAAATTCATTAAACCGAAATTCTATGAAAATGACATCGATCTATAAATCCTAATAGTATGTATATAAGAACACAAAACAATATACATGTGATATCGGTATCACTAGTTCATAATTTTTAAGTTAGGTTTCTAGAAAACAACGTTTCATGTTTAAATAACATATAATGAACAAGCATGTAAATAAAGATAACCAAAAGAAAAATGATCATGTAACAGGTTTAGTTACTTCATAGTGAGAGAGGGGAAGCAAAACAGCATATTTCTATTGGATACATGTCTATCTGATAAATATTCAAGTACAGGACATGTAAAACCAATAGTTTCAAACACATGTCTGAAATAAATTATTTATTTTAATTAAGCAAACCTAGAAAGAACTGCCGGAAGTGATACAATTAATGGAAAAATTACTCACTGCAAGTCCGGTGGATGTGAAGCAAGTTCATAGTATTTAATGGAAAAAAAGATCTGCATTTACACAACATATAATGAAATGATCTGATAACACTTGTGTCAAAGCATCTTTGGGAACAAAACAAGATGCTGAAACATTGATAGGACAATAAATATTCGATTCTTATCACTTCCTCAAGAGGCAAGGCACCAGGGTGACGTGTTGCAGTCACATATTTTATCATACAATTTAACAATCAATTGAAAATAAAGCAAAGAAAAATAACCTGGGATCCTTTCCGCCATTTACTCTTTGGTATAACAGGCGACATCTTGGGGTTGTAGCGACCTTCCTTTTTATTATCATCACGAAAGCTAGAATGAAGGAGTACAAAAATATCTCAGATTCAAAACTCAAAGTAACTAATATTTGTGTGTGCCCTGTGTTGTCGGTTTTTTTTTTTTTTTTTTTGTGTGGGTGGGTTGGGGGGGGGGGGGGGGGTAGTTGACATGAACATAGTCAAACTCAAAACTTTACAACTGAAAATGAATATGAACGAGAAAAATCATGCCAAAAACAGAAAATGCCAAATTCATCTACCTGTCCACAAAACTCCTCGGAGAATTCATCAAATAGTTGTAAATATAGCTAAAGTTGTACAGGGGAACACAGCTGCAAAATTTGAAGAAATCATCGATCAACAAAATTCTAGATTAAAAAATGGCCTTTGTCACGACAGAAATAGATGAGCTTAGTAGAACAAGATGGAAACTAGAAAAGGAATTGGTTAAAAATTCTTGGTGCTTGGGATCAAAATTGAAAAAAAAATGTTGATTGGAAACTGCACATGCAACTAAAACATCCATGAAAGGATAGAACAGAAGTAATAGATTGAGGAATAATATCTCCTTTACAAGAAACAAGAATCAAACAATACAAGAAAGAAAATGTATCATCGGTACATCACTTTTTCAATGGCATCCATTATCTTGATAAAGTAGCCATGAATATTTTTTCCTAAAAAAATAAGAATGAAATAGCATTTTCTCATATTTGCAACAACACATGGAACGAGTAGTGGTTGAGCCAAAGTTTATCCACTAAATAGCCCATAGCAATATTGCCAATATATACTAACCATTTATGGTTAGATCCTTTAAGCAATATTTAATTGTCAATGAAATATAAGAGTGAACACCACTACATTAATAAAAGCTAACATAGCCTTCACGTATTTTAATCAGTAGGTCATCTCATCTTTCACCACCTTCCACCTCCAGAATACACAACCCACGAGATCTAAAAAACCTTTTACTAAATCTAAAGTGGGGATGCAAATAAATAAAAATGTATAGATAGGTATCACAAGTGCAACAGGTTCATAAAATCACAAGTGCAACAGGTTCATAAAAGGACATATATATAGCTTCTAATATTAAAGAAAAGCTAACCTATCTGATAAGAGAACAAATCTACGATTGGCCGGATCATCAAGGGCTGTTTCAAGTAGCAATCTCTCAGCTTCAATCATACTTGATTGTCCCCAGTCTACCTGCACCATCAACATTTAAATTGATCCAATCCAAAAAAACAACAAAAAACTCAATCCAAAGTATGAAAAATTGAAAGCATAACAACTCATTAACGTTGAATTTAGTTTTTTGACGAAAAATTACGACCATATAGAAGTTGCCAATGCTTAAAAGTTTTCACGACTAGTAAATAAAGAAAAGGGTTGCAACAACAACTAAGCCTTTGTCTCACTTAAATAGGGTCGGCTATATGAATCCATTTACGCCATAGTGATCGATCAAGAGTCATCCCCACAATCAGGTTTAATGCCACCAAATCAATTATAATGGTTTCGTCTCAAGTCTTCTTAAACAATTAGGTCTACCTCTCCCTCTAATAGCCCCACATTTGAACTAAATAGCATTTACTCACTGGTGCTTCTATGAGTCTTCTATCCACATGTCTAAACCATTGTAAACGATTTTCTCTCATCTTATTATTCCTAAATTCTCTTTAATAGTTTCATTCTTAATTTTAGCCATTCAGTTCAACCAATTGAACACCTTCATCCTTCACATTTTCCACAAAGTTGAAAGACATAAACTATAAGATTCAATCATTTCCTAATAAAATAACAATCACAAAGAAGAAATTTATTTTCTATAAAATAGTCAATCCTAGTATAGTTGTAGATATATTATGATCACAAATTGCATTTCTTTAGTATTATATGAAGAAACGAAAAGAAAACCCCTAATTCAACCATCAAACTGACCAGAAATTGACTTTCCTTAGCATTATATAAAGAAACGAAATAGAAAACCCTAATTCAGACATTGAAATTTAATTAGAAAAACTCGTAACAATAACTTCATTGACCAGAAAAACATAAATTAGATGCTATTTTCGTTCACCTTAACGCTATTTCTCAATTGTCGACTATAGAAGAAGGAAGACCTTGTAGTCGATTCATCGAACACAAAACCGGGCTCCGAATGTATATAAATCGAAAAATTGGCCGGATCACCATTCTGCAGAATATATCAAGAATAACAAATGAATACATAATCACCAGATAAAATTTCGTCACATGTATCAAGCCAAAAAGAGAATTCGAATGAACAACCTCGAAGAAGCTTCCCCAGAGAAAATCGAGTGGTAGGTTTCTCCGCACGAGGAACAGAAACGCGACCTTCGGGTTCCCGACGAAGCTATCCGCGGAAACACGAGATCTACGGTAGCGACTGATCGAAGGGGATTCGGATTCGGACTGAGAGTAGCGCTGGAGTCTTAAAAAAGCCAAGAAGCAGAGCGCGATCGACAACAAGATCACCAGCTTCCACCCCAACCACAAAGCATGGCGTATCGGTAACAACCCCGTAGACGCCACCATTGATGAATTCTTCTTCGTCATGGGAGTCAGACCACCACCTCCACCGCCTCCTCCGATCCAATTGCGGATTCACCATAAACGAATACGAATGAAAACGCACGCATAAGTGATAATACCCTCAGGAATCATAGAGAGAGAGAGAGAGAGAGAGAGAGACAGAGAAGATCCTCTTGCATTGAACGGGGAGGGTTTAATGGAGTCAATCCATGAGAGAGAAGGTGGTGAGAGCGAAGCAGACAAACTGAAAGCGTTTATTTTCAGGGATTAATTACACTTTATTCCCTGTGTGATTAGACCATTTTTCATTTTAATTATGTGTTATATGCGTTACCACTTTGTTCTATGTGGTCAGGCCTTTCTTGTACTTTATTTTTTTCGTCAGCACTTTGTCCCTTGTAATTAAACCTACATCATGAAATAAAGTGTAACAAAGTCTAATTACGAAAGACAAAATAGTGACGAAAATACTATTAAAGATAAAGTATAAAATGGCCTAACTTTAGGGGGATAAAGTATAATTGACCCTTATTTTCAGTCTTTGGTTTTTTGAACTATACACACGCGGCAAGGAACGACGTCGTCTGGTATTTGAAGACTTGATTCCAAATATTGGTAGTTAGTGGTATCTTTTTTCCGTAACGTGTCACTTTATTATTAGATTTTATTACAAATAAATTATCTAAATATTTTTTATTTTTCTACCTAACCTTTTTGAAAATTTTGGTAAATAATTCGTATGAGATTAAAATTTTAGTTACTTCAAAATTACTATAACAAGTCTAAATCGCAGTAATTTATACCACGTATAATAGTAATTTTAAATTTCTAAAAAAAAATTATTATAATGTTTGAATTCATGTGCTAAAATTTTAATTTTATGAACTGTTTACCGATTTTTTTTTCTTTTTTCTTCAATCTTGTTCGGAAATAAAAATAAAAACATTGAGTGAGAAGTCTTTTATTTTCACCCTTAATTTTAAAAAAATCCTAGAGATAGAAACTTGTGTTTTAATCTCGTCTATTGAAAAAAGGCAAAAACCCACTACACGTGCGTTTACATGTAACAATTTTGTGTATAAATTTTTATTACATGTAACAAATATTACTGTATTTTATAACATGTAACTAATTTGTGTGTAAAAATTTGTTACATGTAAAAAAAAATCATACAAAATACATGTAATTACTTACATGTAATGTATACAAATACATATAATTAATATTAAACTAATTTTTATGTGTACTATTTGTTAAATGTCACAAATATTACATTGATGTATATAATTGTAACATGTAACTAATATTATATAAATACATATAACAAAAAATACATAAATATTTAAAAAAATATAATAATTATTAAATTATAATTAATATTCATTATATATAACTAATATTCACTATAATACGAATTTACTCACTACGTTTTTCTTACAATTCAATCCCTATAATACAAAACTAAAACTTAAGGGACTAAATTAAAACTTATATCTTAAACGAGATTTTTTTAAAATTAAGTTTATTATTTGGAACTTCCGGCCGATTATCCCAAAAATATATTACATGTGACACCTTGAAACATAAGTAAATTACAAAGTCTGGGATCATAACAACAAAAAACCCACATATATATATGTGTGTGTGTGTGTGAGTGAGTATATATATAACATATATATAACTTTTAATAATAAAGTTGGAACCCACCAGCTTGGGAATTTCAAAGATTGGAGTAAAGAAACAACAATATAGTTAGGTATAGAGCTCAACCAAACATACCCTATAAAATGACCATTTTACCCCTAAAAAAATATTATTGTACAATGACTATTTTGCCCAGAGTCATCTAACAATTTCGACAATATACAATATCGAGACAACAATTGGCAATAATTATACCCCGTTCCATTCTGATTTATAATATAGATAGGACATGTAAATAAATTGCCGAATGCTACGAGTACTATTGTACAATGACTATTTTACCCTTGACCAATCTAATAATTTAAATAATTATACAACATCAACGAGGTAAAAATTGGCAAAAATATATAAAAGAATAAATAATAATGAAAAAAAATAACTAATAAAAATCTATCGACGACTCACCTTCGCGTTTTTTACGTCTAAAATGATGTTGAGAATTTTTCCGGGTACAAAAATTCGTTTTTTTATTGATTTTCCATCCAAAAATTTTGAAATTTTTTGATCGGAAGAAGCCAATTCGAAAGCTTCATCTTCGGTACACGCTTCTTCGACTTGTACGGTACCCCTCGTCTTCCCATTGATTTGTACCGGTAGGACCAAACTAGCCTCCTTCAAATAATCGGGATTGGCCTATGGGGAAGTTATAAATCAAGATGGAAAGTTAACCAAGAAAAGGGTATTTTGGTAAAAAAAATATCCCATTGGCAATAAGGGAGTATTTTGAAGCAGATAAAAAAAGGATTAATGACCATTTATCCCCAGTGGTTTAACTGAAATTGCAATTCACTCCCTATCTTATTTTGGTTAGCATTAACCATAACGTTTTCCATTAAAACTAACGGTCAAACCTCAAAAAATCAAAGAGGATAAAATATTTACGAAAATATCACATAGGTGTAAACTAAAATTCAGACAAACCATTGTGCCATTAACCCCCCCCCCCCCCCCCCCCCACCCCAAAAAAAAAAGACTAAAGCTCCTATAAGGAGTAAATCGGGACGACTAAAGCTCCTATAAGGAGTAAATCGGGACGAATAATTAACGGGGAGAAGGGTATTTTGGTATTAAAAAAACATCAATAATAAGGGAGAAGGTTAATGAAAAGGGATTAATGCCACTTTGTCCCCAAGTAGTTTGACCAAATATTTCATAAGCACCTATCTCCCGGTGATTCAGACTAAAGTGTAACAATTACTTGTAAATTTGTGTTTGGGAGCAAATAAAAAAAGAAGAAGCAAGAAACGTGTACCTTAGGAAAAGGCTCATAAGCTAATGAATTCGAGTGTCCCAAACGATGCCAAAGCTCCTCGGCCATATGAGGGGCGTAGGGCGAAAGCAACAAAACAAATTCTTCGGCGATTGATCTCGGAAGATTGTCCCACTACAAGCGTGAAATAAAAACAACATTTAAGGGCGCGTTTGGTTGTCTAAATTATCCCGTTTTAGAAATTATTTGATTAAATTTACTTATAGAAATTATAACGATTTCAGTTGAATTAAATTTTTAGCTACATCTTGCTTTAATTACACAAGAAAAGAGCATAAACCCGAAATTGGTTTTAACCTATCATAGACTAATTGTTAAATAGTCCAATCCGTAAACGAAGTACAATCAAACGGGTCCTTAATACTTATTTTTAGTGCTATAAATTTCTAGGGTTAAAAACTTATACTTTATCCCCTTCTACTTATAATAAATTGATTTTTTTTTTTAATCAACAAAATATGTTAATAGATGAAATAAAAATTTCATCTAAATTTTACATGAATGAACAAAACTA
Organism: Eucommia ulmoides; assembly: GCA_016647705.1. Classification (NCBI taxonomy): domain Eukaryota; kingdom Viridiplantae; phylum Streptophyta; class Magnoliopsida; order Garryales; family Eucommiaceae; genus Eucommia; species Eucommia ulmoides. The sequence continues at coordinate 692,338 of JAENRU010000488.1, forward strand.
TCATTTCTTTTAATTTTAATTTTAATTTTATTTTATCTTTAAAAAGGAAGAAAAATAGAAGAAGAGAGACAGAGAGCTAGAGCTAGAGCGAGAAAATGGAAACTTTTTCTTTCTATTACATTTAAATATTAAATTTCAATTGAAAATAAATAAAAATTAAATCATTTTTTAGATAAATATATATATATACACATATATATTTTGAAGAGAGAGAGAGAGACCTTATATGCAGCATTAATGAACTCCATCATTGCAGAAATTCCGGTATTGAATCGTGTTCCTTCAATCTCTTCTTTAACCTACACACACAAAATAAATAAATAAGACACCATTTCGCAAAATTTTGATAATCCTTTAACCGTTGCATTTAAGTCTGAACTACAACGGATAACTGCTGACGAAAATACCACAAGAGTACAAAGTGCAATTCGGTCAAATCGTAGGGAAGCAAAGTGTAATTACCCCTAATATGAAAATCCAAAAGCAACTATTTTTAGCTTTTCAAAACAAATAAATTAAAATCATATTTTTTTTAATATTTATCTTTAAAAGTATTTTTTTAAGTACAAGACAAACACTACTTTTAGAAATAAGCGTTATCAAACAGTGCCTAAATAAAAATTGAAAGATATTATTACCTTGTGAATGCATTTATGTAGAGAACGGAGTTGGTCTGAAGAAGGGTTTTCGTCTATCACTGTTGTTCCTTCTCTAAATGTACCATCGGGTAAGGGAGAACCGACAATCAGTCTCCATGCTCTCCCTAAAAACCGGTGAACACCTTCTATACCACTAGTGTTCCATGTTTTTGAGTCTCTATAGAGGTACACACAATGATAAATAACCGATTAACAGAAAATGGAAATGGAGGGGGGGGCGTTGACACTTTACATCCTTGAAGTTACATCGTTATTTTACTTTGGCCCTACAGCACAATTTGAACACAACACCCTGAAGTTCCTTAATCATCCCACTTCAGTCCAAGACAATAATCCATTTTGGTTGACAAATAGTCAATTGTCATGTGCTCAACTATTTTTAAGAGAATTTCATAAATATTTTCAACCTCTTTCTTTTCCCCTTACAAATTTTCTACAAAAAGCCTCTCTCTCTCTCTCTCTCTCTCTCTCTCTCTCTCTCTCTCTCTCTCTCTCTCTCTATATATATATATATATATATATATATATATATTTCCGAATATTTGAGTGGGAAGGACAATGTGAAGGAAGGAGGAGGCTAGAATTGCCTATAAAACCTCTTAAAAACAATCAGGTGTATGGCAGGTAAATTTTTTTCATCCAAAATTGTAATGGGGTAATGACTTGGACAGAATAGGAATGATTAAGCAACTTTAAGGTGTTATGTTCAAATTAAAACCATGGGTACCAAAGTGAATTTTTTGTCAAACTTCTGGGGTACAAAGTGTAACCCCCCCAAAAAAGAAGATTTCAACTTCAATAACAAAAATGATATTTACCTAAATGGACCCATGAACATTTCATATAGTCGAAGGGAATCGGCGCCATACTCCAAAACAACGTCGTCGGGATTTACGACATTTCCCCTACTTTTACTCATCTTGTGAGCCCTTGCAATCACGCGAATGTTCGGATTGTCTTTGAGAACAAAAGAATCGCCCGACTTCATGACCTACATACATGGATTTACCATTTTTTTAACTCAAGTATAAGATAAGATGTATAAAAACTAAGGTACCGTTAATTTGACAAGAAAAAAGGACTTTTACTTGATAAAAATAAAATCAAAATCAAAAGTGCATTTGACAGTGTAAAGAAGAAGATATCGCAGTGTTATCCCTATAAAAGTTCTTTTAATCCAATTTAACATATTTTATAGATAGTTGAGAAAAAATGGAAGGACAAGTCTTAGTTCATCAATCTCTTAAAAGAGGGTTAATTACACTTTGCCTACTTGTAGTTTGACCGAATTGCACTTTACACCCATGTAATATTTTCATCAGCATTTACCCTCATGCAGTTCATACTTAAGTGCAACGGTTAAATAATTAACAGAATTTAACGAAATAACAAATTTACCCCTATACTCCACCCAATTCGACCAGGGCGTATAAATGTCAAACGATTTATTAATTTTGACTTTGTGAGCTTTGACTATTAACTTGAACGGAAAATGTAAGTCGTGTACTTCAGTCTGAACCACAAGGGAGATAAGTGCTTAAAAAAAATTCCACAACCGTACAAGTTCAAATCAGTCAAACCACAGGGGGACAAAGTGTCATTAACCACCTAAAATAAAAAAATCGAAAAAAAACAAAACTAAATGTTTTTTGCCTTTCCAAAAGAGTATTAAAATCAAGTTTAATATTTTAGAAGTACTTTTTCTAAGGCAAAACAAACACTCCTTTAAATTTACATATGTTTGTGCTTTAAAAAAAACAATTAAAAATAACGTTATCAAATGGTGCCTAACTGCAAGAGAGAAAGTACATAAAGCATGTAGAAAGATGCACCTTTTCCTCCTGTACTTTTTCAAGATTTTGCTCACCCAAATCATCAATGGAGTCTGCAGATATCAAGTTCCCATCAGAATCTCTACATGCCAAATATTGTACCTGCCAACAGAATTATTAAAAAAAATGTGACAGAAAACATTATCCTGTTAGAAGCAAAACAAATATACTTACTTCCCCCAGGATAATCCCCTGGTTTATAACGCATTTGAATGGTTCCGTTGTTGACACAACACCGATGTCATAAAGAACCTGAAAAAATTATCTAAAAGCGCTTAAAATCTTTTTCAGAAAAAGATAATTGATCGTTCCTAAGGGCACGCCATTTTTAATATTAGTCTAACAAAAATTATTTTTATGTAATGTAAAATAATTTAAAATGTAAAATTGACTAATCGCCTTAAACTATATAATCTATATTTTAAATGGCATGGGCTCCACATAATGATTAAGATCATCAATACAAAAGCTAAGATCTCTCCAAATATATAAAATCCAGGGGATGAAAATACTACTTCAATTAAATGGTTGCGATTTACTCTACATCTCTTCTAATAAATTCAACTGTTCTATTGACAAAAAATAATGTGTGGAGCCCATATCGTCCTGATATAAATATGTATATTATCTGGCACAATATCTATAGTTATTTATACATATCATATTACATCATTTACCATCTATAGTTCTATACATATACATGAATGGATACACTATCCATCCTTGATGGATGGAAATTAGTTTTCCCTCCTTGTTTGGCACAAGGGATGAAAAGAGGAGTGGAAAAAAAATTATTGTTTAATAATTGGGAATGAAAAAAATTAAGATAATTTTTGTTTCAAATAATTTACTATCCTACCCTTAAAAAGTGATAACGACAAAATACTTAAAATACTAAATGTGAGGGTAATACTCTGAACTCAAATTTTCCACCCTTCTTGTTTTCCACTAAAACCAAACAAATGAAAATCCATCTCCTTCCTCGTTTTCCATTCACCTGTTTCTCACCTCCCACTTTTCCATACCGTGGCAGAGCTATTAAGAGATTGGGGGGACTCAAGGCCCTCCTCAACTTTTGAAAATTTTCACTATTACCTCTATATTTTTAGGGAAAAAAATAATTAAAATCTCTTAAAATTTTACATAAACGCTCTCAAATTATAAAAATATCTAATAAATTCCCTAAAAATGATGGAATATATCAATGAAACGGTTTTATAAAAGGTTAACTTTGTTATGGCGCCGTACGCATAAAATTAACATACTAAAGCCACAAGAAAATACCCATCAAGTAGAACCAATACATGTTGGAGTACAAACCTTGTGCCAAAACCTAGCATATAGCAAATGAAGAACAGCATGTTCAGCACCACCAACATAAACATCAACTGGGCTCCAATACCTGAATTTAAAAATTAAAAAAAAAAAAAAAGAAAGAAAAAAAAGGAAAAAAAGATAGAGAGAGAGAAAGAACTTAATGCATAGCAATGATGTTCAAAGAATATCTGTAAAGGAGATGATGATCTTACTTTTCTTTTGCCTTATCAACCAATGCTTCTGAATTTTTAGGGTCCATGAATCTCAAATAGTACCTGGAGATGAGCAGGGAAAACGATAACTTCTCACAATCAGCATGTAACATATGAAAAATCTCAAACTATGATATATAAGCCTGTAAATGGAAGAATATTGATAAATTTTAATTCAAACCACAAAAAGATCACGTTATAATCGCTCGTGGATTAGCATAATCAACGGATTTTTGTCATGTTGTCTTTTTCTAGGATTTCTTCACCTTGACGTGAAGATAAGAAACAAGTTTCGACAGTCAAAAGGATATATATTCCTGTATGTGTATGTGTGTGTGTATTTATATATATATAGAGAGAGAGAGAGAGAATACCAAAGAAAAAAGCGTACTTATTTTTAAGTATTTTTGTCTTTTAAGCAAAGAGAGTACTTATTTTAAAAATTACGTGTTGTTTTGCACTTAAAAAAAAATACTTCTAAAAAATAAGAGTAAAAACATGATTTTCAATACTTTTTTAAAAAAAAATAAAAAAATAATTGCTTTTTCTTTTTTGATTTTTATATTATAAGAGAACAATGAAGATCCATGGACTAAGACTTTTCCACCAAATATTTTTCCAACTGTGGAATAGCGACTGCATTGCACATCTTAGCAATATGGGTTCTTACTGCCTGACGAACTCGTTTTTCGAGACAATATTTTTCGATAGGTCTCTTGACGAACTCCATGCAATACCTAAGTAATTACCTTCAATATCCTCCTTGAACTCTTTGAGCATTAAGTCACTCTAGGGTATTGGAAGCTTGACGAAATACATTCGCAAAAGTTCTATATTGTTTATTTCACCGTAAATGTAAAATAAACGAGCAAAGGCTTTGTTGTACATCTCAATGTGATCCATTGAGCACAACCGGAGTTGCTGGAGCATTTTCCAGGCCTTTTCTCTCCTCTGGGCTTCTACATGAGTGGTGTGATGAACACCACAAATGTATTTTCTGAGTACATCTCCCATGAGTGTACCTTTACCATTTTGTGCGTTGAACTGAGCTTTAAAAGGCCCATACATCACGTCTTTCTTGAAACCTTGCCAGAATAATTTGGCCATTCCAACTAAACTATTTTTTAGGTAGTTTAGCTTCTGGTCATTGGTCCACTCTCTGTGTACACCAATGGCAGTGTCCATGGAATATTCCTATTGCGCTATTTCAGCTTGGGTGGTTTCACGGTTTTGACAAGAAAGCATAACTCCCTTATCGCGAAATAGCAACTGTCGCAAGAAAGCACAACTCCCTCTAGCAACCAAGTCCTGAACCTCCAGTTGAGATTCAAAGACAAAATAGTCATACCATTAGTCTTGTTGACTATGATAGTGACTACGACTCTAGTCAATCCAAGGAATCTGAATATTCAGAATCGGAGTTTTCATCAGATGAAGTGGATAATTACTACACTTCATACTATGAAGACCTAGAGAGCATAGAGAACAGCTCAGAAGGCTCTGATACCATTGTGGACCATAACCCACAGGTGGCCCGGGATAGTCACCTCCAAAATGGACTTATCAGCTCGCCACCATCATACACATGCTCGCGTCCCCTACGGAGAGTCTTGCTTCAGTGACTTACCCTCCCATAAGGATAGTCACAAGCGAGAGGATCAGGGCCCACATAACCCACAGGTGGCCCGGGATAGTCACCTCCACAATGGACCTATCAGCTTGCCACCATCATACACATGCTGGTGTCCCCTACGGAGAGTCTTGCTTCGGTGACTTACCCTGCCATAAGGATAGTCACAGCGAGAGGATCGGGGCACTTCATTATGGCTCTGATACCAAAAGTGGACCAGTAACCCACAGGTGAAATTTCTCGGCTTCTTGCCAGAGAAACTCCTGTTCTTGTCGTACGAAACGACTGTTTGGTCATTACAAATGACCTGATTGGCTACAGAGTTGCCTGTTTCGACCTTTCTTAAGGTCTTAGTGCACAAAAGCACCGATTTTGACTCACTAAGAGTCATGGTTTGGGATCTCGGATCCCTGAACATTATACTGACTCTCACGCAAAGTGCAGTAAAAACAGCACAAGGTAATATATGTGTTAAAACATTGGGCATCTCATGGAGTTTCCTATATTTGCGCCGTACAGCATGATACATGTAATAAGTCTAATAGTCATAAATTCAATTAGGAAGTTCAACAATACATTTCTCCGATCTACACAAGATATGAATGCACCAGAAAATTATTTTCTTAAAGTCTCAAAGGCACTATGGGCTAGCTGTTAAATTCTTTAGAGTCTGGGGCTCATTAATTTTTTCAAAAGGTTTTCAAACACATACTTAACTGGGTTTAGAAATTCACAGTCAAAACATTTTCATATGAGCTGGATGACGGTACTTCTTCACTACTTCTCGTTTTCCCTAAATGTCTAAACGGCCTCAGCGACTAAGTGGTACTTCCTTTCGGTACTCTTTTCCCCATGTCCACACGCTCGAAAACTTCTGTTTGACCTGATGTTCCCAATCCTTACCCAAAAAGTTTCTTGTTTTGAAATACATCCCTTATCCCACTTTAACTACCAGTGGCCTGCCTAATCATTTAACCGGCGTACCAGGGAATGTTGAGCATGTTTAAGAAAATCATTTTGCAAACACATCACCTTCAAGAGAGAGAGGGAAAAGACATCAAAGAAACTTCCTTTATTGAATTTACACTATAAAGAAATTACAATAAAATACATGTTAGGGGCTACTAGAGGGAGAGGCAAACCTAAGAAAGCGTTGGACGAGACTATTAGAATTGATTTGATGACATTAAACCTGACTGAGGGGATGACCCTTGATCGATCACTATGGCGTAAACGGATTCACGTAACTGACCCTACATATGTTGTTGCTATTAAGAGATCACTTATCTCCTACACTGTCAAACACACTTGATTTTTTGCTTTTACTTTTGAATAAAAGTATTGTTTCTGTTAAATTAACTTTTTTTACTTTCTCAAAAAGTACTTAAAATAAGTGTTGCCAAACGATGCCTTACTTTTTATTCTCTACTGCTTTTCTTAAAGCAGTTCGTCTTTTAAAATAAACAGTAAAACAAAGAAATAAACAATGGAAGTCAGTAAACAAATTACCAGCACGAACCAGCCCATTGTGGCATAGTGTTTGTTTCCCGTCTTGCAAGCTTCCCCGATAAAGGATCTGAGGTATTGACCTGAAAATATTCATCCAAGCAAATAAGGCATTTAATAGATTTAGGCGGCATTTGGTCAACGTTCCTGTTTTCTGTTTTGACTCCCCAAAAAACTGAGATGAGAATTATGTTTCCGTTCTCAATAATTCTGAGAACAGAAGTACATTTAGTCAATGACAATTATTTTGTAATTTATAAACACATTTGGTTACAACATTAGTTCTCATATATATATTTTTCAATTTTACTTTAAAAAAAAAGATAGACAGATGTTTCTGTTTTAAGCAATCATTTTTTGCAAATTATACCAAAATAAAAATATATCTATAAGATTAATTACAACTAAATAAAGTAATTATAGCCAACCTACTTTATTGTGTTTCTCTTGACCTAAATTGATAAATAAAAGGGAAAAAAGGGGAAAAAATTACTTCTCCACATTTGAGGCTAAAAAAATTTGAAGGGAAAACCTCATTTAAAAATTCGAAAATACCAACTTTACCCTTTTAAGTAAGAATGAATTGAGGATATTTTTTTGAGAAGGAATGAAAGCAATTTTTCTTTTTTCCTCTCATTTCCATTTTTTTTTTTTTTGTATTGTTTCTCAAAATCCCAAGAATTTTGGGATTAACCCAAGAATTTCAGGAATATTTGGGAGCAGAAACATGTTAACCAAACATGTTTCTATTCTTAAATTTCAAGAGTTTGGAAGTGGGAACAAGAATTTGGAAGCAGAAACATTAAATAAATGGAGCTTAGTTGAGATTGTTATGTTTCTTTCTTCTTTTTTTTCTTTTTCTTGTGTGCGCACGCGCTTAATGGAAAGGAAAAGAAACTAAAAACAAAATACAGAACACATCAATTCAATATAAAGGAAAAGAAATAAGGGCTCAACATACCCAAGATAATGCTTTCGAAAGTGGAGGTTCCCCTGTGCCAGTGGGAGTAAAATCATCCAACTCGGGAAGAGTAAGGGGCAGCTCAGTCTCAGGAAGAGGAGAAACTTCATCATTATCATCCAAGAAAATGACAGGAATTGGCTCCCCCCAATAACGTTGCCGAGCAAAAAGCCAGTCCCTCAACTTGTAATTCACCTAAAGACAGACAAGTTTGTCTAAATATACGCTCGTAGATAACAAAATGGGGTTTCGACACTTTTCACCCCTAAAGTTTGACCATTATTTCACTTTGGTCTCCTGAAGTTCCGTAATCATCCCACTTCAGTCCCAATCAATGATTCAATTGCAATTTTGGACGAGAAACGGTCAACTTCTGTGCACCCAACTATTTTTAAGGGGACTTTATGGGTATTTCTAACCTCTTCTTTTCACCCCTTACAAACTTTTTACAAAAAAAAAAACAAAAAACCATATATATGTATGTATATTTCTGAGTATTTGCACGGGAAGGAGACTGGAATTGCCCATAAAGCTTCTTCAAAACAGTCAGGTCAGGTGGATGGGAGGTGAACATTTTTCATCTAAAATTGTAATGGGAATAATGACTTGGACTTTATAGGGTTGATAAAGAAACCATGGGACCAAAGTGAGATTTTCGTCAAACTTCAAGGCCACAAAAACAAAATCATCATCTCTTTCAAATCACGACGCCCAAATCCCAAAAGAAGTGGGATGAATATAGCATAGGAAAAACACATCAACTCAATAAATTAGAGAACACTGAGAAACAAACCTTTTTGTTCCCATTTCCAGTTTTTTCAAGCCACTCGGTTACCCTGCAAGCAGCTTCTTTACTATGCAAGCCATTAATGTCCAGCCCTGATGAAGTATTTGATGAGTTTATCAGAGTGCCTTCCCCTGGAAAAGGCTTCCCAAGATCACTGCAAGTTTCACCATCTGGGGAGACAACCCAACAAATTGGAATATTATACTTTGAAGCAAATTCGTGATCACGAGTGTCATGTGCAGGAACAGCCATTATTGCTCCTGTGCCGTAGCTGCATCAGAACATTTAACTTCAAGTTTGATCAAAATCCAACAGAAAATATATGTATATATACACACACATATATAGAATGGGCCTAACACACCTTCCCAATACATAATCAGCAACCCATATAGGAATCGATTTTCCATTGACAGGATTTCTTGCATAACAGCCAGTGAAGACCCCTGTTTTTTCCTTCTGAAGCTCGGTTCTCTCAAGGTCACTCTTTCTAGAGGCAAGTTCTTTGTATTCCTCCACCTGCATTCAAGGTAGGTAATCCTCTAAATGACAAAATTTATGAAACCATAAAGACTATATTGTATAAGGGAACAAATGAACATACATTTTTGCTTTGGGCCTCGGAAACTACTGAAGACAACAAATTATGCTCCGGTGCAAGGACCATGTAGCTGCATAGGAAGATCAACTATAGGTACAAGATAATTCAATGGCCAAAACTAGGGATTTCGACACTCTGCACCCCTAAATTTTGACCATTATTTCACTTTGGTTCCCATAGTTGCAATTTGAATAGATAACACCCTGAATTTCCGTAATCATCCCACTTCAGCTTTATTCAATTACTTCATTACAATTGGGACGACAAACAATCAAACGCCATGCACCCAACAGTTTTTAAGGGGCCTTTATGGGCATTTGCAACCTATTTCTTTCTCCCTCACAAACTTTTACCAAAACAAATTGTAAATATGTGTATAAATGTATTATGTTATATGAACATTTATGAGTACTTAAGCGGGAAGGAGAAAGGGAGGGAAGGACGAGGCTGGAATTGCTCATATAGCCTCTTGAAAACAGTTAAGTGCATGGCAGTTGACTGTTTTCCGTCAAAAATTGTAATGGTGATAATGACCGGGACTGTAGTGGAATGATTAAGAAACTTTAAGTCGTTATATGTTCAAATTGATATCAGGGGGACCAATTTAAGATTTTGGTCTAACTTTAGCGGTACAAAGTGTCAAAACTCCTTCAAAACTACGAACAACAACAAAAAAAAAGAAAAAGAAAAATTACGTTGCTCCAAAAAGAGTATCGGGTCTTGTCGTGTAAACTGTGATTGATATGTCTCGTTCAGGCCCCTTAGCATCAAGAACACGAAATTGCACCTCAGCACCTTCCGACCTCCCTATCCAATTCCTTTGCATTTCTTTTACACTCTCAGGCCAGTCAAGATCATCTAAATCGTCAAGAAGACGATCAGCGTATGCAGTAATCTTGAGCATCCACTGCCGCATAGGCTGCTTGGTAATAAACAATGAACTGTAAAGATCATAAAACCATTCAACAGAGGACAAAAAAAAAAAATAATGATAAGAAAAATAGAAAAAGTTGGACAAAGGGCTAACACCAACATTACTTGTCAAATAAATGTGCTGGCATACCTTTCTTATCACGGGATGACCCCCACGCTCACTCACACCATCAACCACCTCTTCATTTGCCAAAACTGTGCCAAGCGCAGGGCACCAGTTGACTGGCACTTCAGCCTGAGTTCAAAAAGACCAGCAAACATGATTTAATCAGGGGGAAAAAGTTATAGAAGTTCTATAAATTTGGATAGAAAATAAAAAGGGGGTTCGACACTTTGAGCCCGTGAAGTTTGACCATTATTTCACTTTGGTCCCCATAGTTGCAATTTGAACACATAATACCCTTAAGTTCCATAATCATCCCACTTCAGTCTAAATAAATAGCTCCATTACAATTTTACACGACAAATAGTCAATTGTCGTGCACCCACCATTTTAAGGGGCCTTAATGAGCATTTCCAACCTCTTTCTTTTCCCCTTACAATTTTATATATATATATATTACATGTATTTATGAGTATTTAGGTGGGAAGGATGAAGGGAGGGAAGGAGGGGGCTAGAATTGCCCATAAGCCTCTTAAAGATAGTTACATGGCAGGGGACTATTTTCCATACAAAATTGTAACGGGGATAATGAGTTGAACGATAGTGAGATGATTAAGAAACTTTAAGGTGTTGTATGTTATTCAAACCATGGGGACCAAAGTCAGATTTTGGTCAAACTTCGGGGGCAGAAAGTGTCAAACCCCCAGGAAAAAATTTAAAACCTGATATGCTAATCCTCTCTTCAGAAGCTGTAGAAATATCCATTGTGTCCATTTATAATAATCTGGTTCGGTTGTTGAAATTTCACGATCCCAGTCATAGGAAAAGCCCAGTGATTTAAGCTGAAAGTACAAAAAGAAGTCAGTGAACTGTAATTTAAAATTATAAATTTAAAAAGTAATTAGTTAATCATCTTATATTATGTAATGATGTGAGCTCCACAAAGTAATTAAGATCCTAAATGCAAATGTTAAGATCTCTCGAACTATATAATCCAAGAGATGAAAATATCTCTTCAATTTAATAGTTGAGATTTGCTTCACATCTCCTGTCTCAACCATTCTATTGACAAAAAATAACGTGTGGAGCCAAAACCATCTTCATTTATAATATAGATATGAGAGAAGATGGTATAAAGATAGAAGCTTTAGGAAGGACAAAGATAATTTGAATTTAATTGGTGCGTCAAATTGCATTCATTAGCATCCTTGCCATAGAACCGAACCACGGTTCTCATATTAAGTAAATTGAATTAATATATCTATAATCCCAAGTCGTCAGTGTTGAAATCATTGAATAACACATAGAATCCAAGGAAAACGAGAAAGGAGACTAGGTTTATTATTGCAAATAATGAATACAGCGTTACAAAGAAAATATCTAAGAAAGATACCTTATATAGACTTACAATAAAAAGACCTCGAAACGAAGAAACGCCTATTTTAACCTCAATACTAAATAAATATAATAACACTGATACTCAGGAAATGAAATCATGAAATCACTAGAGTCGCCGTCATACTAAAGGCAAACTTGACATTACCTTTGGCCAACTGAAATTGAAATGTAATATCTTTATTCTACTTGGGAAAAAAAAAAAAAAAAAAAACATGGCTACAAAGTGTGCTTCAAGTACAATTTGGCTAGTCTAGAAATGAAACATACAATTTTTATTTTTATTTTTATTTTTTCGGGTGAAGGCGTGAAAGCATGTTCCTTCACCTCAACTACCCAAATTCTATATTCCAAAAAAAAAATGTAAGACAAATGTAATAACCTGGCAGCGAAAGCGTTCAATGTTCCTTATCGTCGTGATTTTGGGGTGGGTTCCCGTCTGTCGAAAAACAATAAGGTAGTGTTTGAATCATGGAATTGGAGTTAGAAATGAGAGCATGTAAAAATCTAAAAAAATTCATATACGTTCGTTTCTAATTCCAACCAATTCCACAACCAAACACTGCCTAAGAGAATAAATTTGACAATGAAAAAACCATGATAAAGAATGATAAAATTTGAAGTTATATATCGAAACTTCAAACGAACCTCAATCGCATATTGTTCAGCAGGCAATCCAAATGCATCCCATCCCATTGGGTGCAACACGTTAAAACCACACATACGTTTGAATCTAGCAAGAATATCGGTTGCCGTATATCCAAGAGGATGACCGACATGTAGCCCAGCTCCACTACAACATGGAATTCATCTTTAATTCTTAAGAGATTCAAAATCACAATCAAAATGTAAACTACACCAAGACTAATATCTCTTGAATGATCATACTTATGTACATACGTCAAATGCAATATGATAGGACCTGTTTAATAACACAATTCAGCACTTAAATCAATTCAGTACTTGATAAATTCAGCACTTAAATTACAGTACTTAAGTTTCATCTTCATTATTCACGTTTGAAACTGAATCGTGTCATAGAAACTAAGGGCATGTTTGATAACTACTTAATTTTAAATATTAAAAATTTTAAATGCTAAAATTGTAAGTGTTGAATTCATTAAGTACTGAATATATTAAATATTCAATTTTTTAATACTTTTAACTTCAAAAAAATTATCTTTGTACAAATTTTTGTTCCTAAAATTATTTTTACAACTCTATTCTTCTAAAATATTCTAATTCTACAACTTTCTCAATCAACTTTTCTCAATTTTGTATTTTATCCATCTATACTTTTTTTTTTATATAACTTTTTTTTGTGAGATTTTACGAGTACTAAAATGTTAGTTGCGATAATTATATATTCTACAGTGTGATAAGTGTTTAAAAATTGAGTGAATTACACGTCACTCAAAACTTTGAACAATTTTAAGTGAAGCTTATTTTGTTATAAACGCACTTCATGCATTCACAGACATATGGAGGGGGGGGGGGGAGAGAGAGAGAGATTTGTGCTGACCTTGGATAAGGGAACATGTCAAGAACATAGAACTTAGGTTTGGAAGTATCAATCTCATCAGGCGTTCGAAAAGTACGATTCTCCTCCCAATACCGCTGCCATTTGGGCTCAATTTCGTGAAAAGGGTAAACCCTCCTCGCCGCCGATTGTTGCTTCCTCTTCTTCTTCTCCTCCTCGCCGTCAACAGCATCCAATTCTTCACTCAAAAGACTTCTACTATTTCCACTACATTCAATACTCCTGCAATTACGAATGCTCAAACTGCAACTGGTCTTCACAGCGCCGATGCTCGCGGCACGCCGCCGTCGATGGGAGGAGGATATGAAATTGCGGCGGCGAAGAGGAGGAGATTGTGGGAAGACATGGAATTGAATTCGAGTTTGGATTTGTGTATTCATTTTGGAAAAGGGCGGTAGTTGTGGATGAGGAGAGAGAGAGAGCGGGAGAGACTACATGCGGATAGAAGGTTTTTCATGGCAGTTTGGGGTGAAGATAATCGGGTAAAATTCACTATTAGTCCCCTTAAAGAATGGAAATAATATCAAATTGGTCCTTGAAGTTCTAATTTTCCTAATTAGACCCCTTTATCTTTCACACATTTTTTTTTCAAATAGGACTCGAAATAATAGCCACGTGTCAAATTAGATGTTGTACGATATATAGGGATGCCACAAAAAACCAAACCGATGGCTAACCAAGAGAAACCGAACTGAATAGTTCGATTTTAAAGCCGACTAAATAGTTTGATTACAGTTTTTGTTTTGAAATTAGAAATCGAAATGGTTTTGGTTTTGGGTTTGGGTTTGGGTTTGGGATAGAAATTGCGAAACCGAACCGCGAAACTAAACCATAAAAACCAAACCGCGAAACCGTTAAACCGATATTTTAAAAATATTTTTATTACATATATATACCCTTATTTTTAATATATGTTTACATTTTAACCTATATATATATATATATTTACACTTTTAGCCCCTCTTATATATATATGTGTGGATAAAAAGTGTTAGAGTTTCATCCTTTTTCATTTCACAAATCGCGCAGCCATTCCTAACTTCCCGTTCGGTTCTTTTCTCCTTTCCTCCTTCAATCCCTCTCTTCACAAATTGCGGTTTTTGTTATGTTTTTGTTTATATATAAAAAATAACAATCTGCAGTTTTGGTTTTATTTTTAGTTTTTATAAAATTGAAAAATCTTAAATGGTTTTACGGTTCGCAGTTTTGGTTTTGGTTTTGTATAAATTTAAATGGTTTGGTTTTAAAACCGAACCGATAGTTTTGGTTGCAATTTTGATTTGATATATTTCTAGTGGTTTGGTTTTATATGAAACCGGATAAAAACCGAACCAGTTGCATCCCTAACATATATGAGGCCAACTAGTTCAAGTAAGGTAATAAATATATCAATATGTCAACCTCGAGTTGTTTGTAGTGCATTACACTACCAGTGTAGTGCAAGAGGAATACTGTACACAATCTTTTTTTTTTAGATAAATAGAACAAGAAAACATCACTAAGTGCTACAATCAAATATGTTGGCTTTCATATCGCCCAATACCATGCTAGTCAAATCTTCCAGTGAACTCTCCAAGATCTTAAATTCGATTTCTCAGTTCTCCCTTTATAGTCACTAAATCAATAATTTCAAAAATGTGTGCTACTTCGACATATCAAACACCACTTATTCGTGTTAGAATTAATGGTACTTTATTACCTTATAATTTAGCCGAATTGCAATTTACACCTAATGTGAAATTTTAGTAAACATTTACCCTTCTTCACTTGAGACTTAAGTGAAACGAGTATATTCTCCGTCAAAATTTACGGTCAAACCTCAAAAGTTAAAATTAAATAAATTATTTAATATTTAATTGACATTTATATCCTCAAATCGGTTGAATCAAATTAGGTTAAATAATATTTGTATGTCCTCTGCTTCATTCATTTTCTTTATTTCCCAAGTAGGATATAAGAGCCAAATTATTATTTCATAAAATTTTATTAATTAAAAATGTGAATAAACCCCCCTCTAGCTTGCCTATTAGAGGTAAAAAAAAAAATTCCTCTCAAGTGACACCTAGTTTTTGATAGACCTACACGAGATGCTTGAAACCGAAAAACACTAGGATAACTTTTGATAGCACAAAATTAAAGTTGCGTTTAGGTAAGGTATTTGACAAATCCAAGGGATTTGTGAAAATGATGGGATTTCAAAATTCTGAATTTTAAAATCCCATCATTTCCAAATCTTTTATTTGGATAACTATTTTAGCTGAAATATTTCATCGTAAAATTTTACAATTTCCTTATTTAGATATATGAAGTATTTGTAAATAAAATTCTCAAAATACACAAAAATTTACAAAATTCACCGAACAACAAAGAATCTTAATTGACAAAAATTCTCAAAAATCACTATATCAGATCTTCACAAAATGCACAAATTGGATGACAACAAATTGGAGTAGTCGAAATTCAGCCCTAAGTTTTAAGATTATAAACAACAAATATGAAATTCTTACACAAAACTCAAACTGCATTTGCCGTGGGGTTTCAAGCTTCTTCCATACCAAAAAGACGATGAATTTAAAGCAATAATGGACGACGTCGATGGACGTCTGCAGCCTCTGTATGACGAAGAAGAAGAAGAAGAAGACGAAATTTGAACCCTTCTCCTTCGCTGTCAACTACCAAGGTGAAGCTCTACTTTCATGGCACCCGAGCTTGAATGATTGCGAACCCTAATTGTGAATCCTAATAATCGATTGCGAACCCTAATTGCGCCATGAACAATTGCGTCAGTAGTCGTCGAGAAAAGGAGGCTCGGCGGCAGCGATCAACGTGAGAAGGAGAAGTGAAGAAAATGGTCGCGAGAGAGGAGGGGCTGTGAGATTTGTGAAAATTTCTCTTGGAGGATTTGCCAAATGACACTTCTCAAAGGTATTTCAAAATCCCTCCTTCTTTTACATTTTTTTTAAGATAAAAAGATTTGTCAAATTCTTTTTTATAACTATCCAAACAGATTATTTGTTAAAAAAAGATTTTGAAATCCCTCCTCCCAATTCTTTATCCAAACACAACCTAAAGCCTCGAAGTTGAAATTCAAATGAAACCCATTTAACTGCCCCCAATGGGCCAAACAAAAAAAATGTCGTAACTGAACATATTTCTTGTTTGTGTTATCGTAAATTAAAAAAAACAATTTCAGAACAATAGTCATTACCAAAAATAATTCACACAAAATACTCCATAACAACAAAAAAATATTGTCATTGCAATTTATTAAAATTAAAAACAGAAAAACAGAAACACTAACAAAAGGCCACCTAAAAACCCCTTTTATTGAACAAGGTTCGACTCGTTCCCATTCTTTTTTTGGCAGCCTTAGCTATTTACATGTACTAATAGCTAGAGCTCTCTCTATATACAAACTAATTAACATTCTACATTCACAAAACAAAATACAAATTTTCCTGTACAAAAAACACAACCTTCGCAAAATCTAAATCTCTAGAGTGCGTTTGAATCAAAAGTATTTCAAGAAAGAATTTAATTTAAAAATAAAATAAAGGATTTATAAAGTTTTTCTCAAGAAAAAATCCTTAAGGGTGCGTTTGGGTAAGTTATTTAAAGACAAATTTGATTTAAAAATTGAAATAAGAAAATTCCTAAAAGGAAATTTTACAAGATCGGGTTTTAAATCAAATTCCTTCCTTTAAATACCTCCCCCAAATGCAACCCGAGAGTCTATTTTGGAAACATATTTGAAGAAGATATTTGATTTCAAAAAGAAATGTGTAAAATTTACAAATCCCTTTTCGAATCGAAACACCTTCTCTCAAAAACCTCATCCAAACAGACCATAACAAAATTTTATAAATCGTTTTTTTTTCTAAATTAAATTCATTCTTCAAATACTTGAATCCAAACACACTCTTATAAACTTTTAAACCTACGGATTTTCCCGAATTTGATCAGGTAGGGACGGTGACGAGTCATTGCTTATCTTGCTTGGCACCGGCGTGTTTCTCCGAGATTGACGTTTAGTGGGAACGATCATACTCCCTTGCCCTTGTTTCAAGTCAATTTCGTCATCTTCATCATCATCATCACCTTCGCCTTTGAAAACGGGATGGACATAGGCTGTCTGAAGGTAGGCCTTGAGGTTAAGGTTAGGTTCTCTTGCTCGCTCAAGAGTGTCTTTCATCATTGCCTCCTACAAGTTCGCCATAATAGAGAAAAGAGATGATTAGAAAAAATCCCGATTTGCAAACAGGGTTCTTCTCATTCTAAATCCCGATTTGTAAATTGGGTTTTTTTATATTATTAATCCTCTTTATACAGTAACTTTTCCCGATTTGTAAATAGGGCAAATTATTATTTTTTATTATCATTTTCATTTTAAAAAGTAATTATAAAGTTACCAACTAGGGTCTTGTTTTTCAGTCCATACAAATATTTTAGTTAAACATGAAATATGCTAACAATTACAAATTTTATATCTAGTTAACATTAACTCGATAAATTTAATCTAGTTGATGTCAACTGATTCGAAAGAAAATTAACTGAATTTATTTTATGATTAAAAAAGCAGTATAAAATCCAAAAGAAAAACTTAACACGACAACTGTGGCGGTTTATAAAAATTCAATCAAGACCCTTAAAATTTTATGCAAGTCTCCCTCCTAAAATTCACTTTCCCTCATATTTTTATGCAAATTCGATAAAAACCCTAAAAATTTTACATAAGCACCCCCCCCCCCCCAAAAAAAAAAAATCATTTATACCCTTGCATTTTTATAAAAAAAAAAAAAAAACCTTAAAAAAAATTAGGGGTTCTTGGTAAACAATCCACGAAATTAAAATTTTTGTTTATACAGTTCACACGCTACAGTAATTTTTTTTAGAAGTCCAAATTTATTATACCACATAAACATCACTGTAATTTTTTTATTTTAAAAATTAAAATAACTTTTATAGCATGCAGTAACTTTAGACTTTTGACAAAATAACAATCCAAGTAAACTAAAGAAAAAATACCTGTAATGGATATCTGACAAACGCCGGTTCATATCGACCTTTGCAAAACCTATGGAACCAAATTGTCAGTACCGGAAGAGCAATTAAGAACGGAGTTGTCTGAGCGGCCTGTTTTGTTCCCATTAATCCAACCATCAGTAGTTGTGAGAAGACCAAGGCAGCTATTACACGCCCGTGGACATCAGGCCAAAATGCCGCCCCACTCTCGTACTCTTGGTTGTATACATTTATAATCTGCATATACACAATCCAGTACATTACTTATTCAATTGAGTGCGTCTGCTAAAATATAAAGCAACCAATCAATATTAAAATTTAAAGTATCACTTAAAAATTGGTCAATTTAAGAGAGAAAATTGATATTGACGAAAAAAATATAGAGAAAAAATTTGAGGATACAGAAATTTTAAGAGACCAAGAACGTTATAAAGATAAAAACCGATTGAGATAATTCTTTATTTTAGAAAATAAAATTACTAAATCAATTAATCACATATAGATTTCAAAACATAAAATTCAGTACTAATCAATTTTCATTAACTTAAAAAAACAAAAAAAAAAAAGTGAGACACAATGATGCAAAATTAGTGAACAAGGGAAAAAGTTAAAGGGTCACAAGTGTAATTTTCCGAAGATTCAACAAAACAAGGTTAAAGTAAATACGGTTTACCTGGAGGGGCAAAATACAACATGACGGAAGAACGACTCAAAAACACGAGAGATACAGGGTTTAAAATGCAAGGATGCAAAATTAGTGGGTCATATAAAAACAAAGGTAAAGTTACAGTGTTGAAAGTGTAATTGATTCAATCAGCATGACAAAAAGGAAATGCTCCTCAAAGGTTTGCAAATTATTCAGGTTTTTCACCATGGGAGAGTGATATATACATACACATATATGCACATGATGTTTCCAGGGTCTTTAGGTGGCGTTTGGTTAGTGTTTCTGCTGCAAATAAAATGGGATGGAAATTATATTTCCGTTCTAGAGTACTCCGAGAATAGAAACATGTTTGGTAACGACTATTATCCTGATTTTTTTTTTTTAATTTATGAGAACAGAAACAAGAAACACGTTTTATTGCAATGTTTGTTCTTTTTTTTTTTCTTTCTTTAAATGTATGGTGGCTGAGTGGTGGCGGCTGGCGGGATGGTAGTAGGAATAAGTTTTGTGGGAGTGAATAGGAATCAACATTTTTCCTTAGATTCTTACAAAATTTTGAAAATAGTCCCAACTTACTTCCGTATTTTTGGGAACAAAAACGTATTTATCAATTGCATCTCTGCACATTAATCCAAAAATTTTGGGGGCAGGAACAGGAATCTCTGAACAGAAACAGTAATCAAACGGGACCTTAGTATACCAATACTATCCTTGAAACCAAACAATATTCTAGATTAAAATGAATATCAGTTTACCTGGTGGCGAAATACAACGTAAGCCAGTGCGAAGAATATCAAGATGAAAGGAAGCAAAGCCGGTGTCACCACACAATAGACAAAGCCGAGCAGAAAGTAAAACTGTATTTGAGGTTCGCCGGTGTTGAAACCAAGGCTTCCTGGATCCATAGCTTCCTCTCTGTCTTTTTCAGTCTTAACCAAGAAAAAGTTCTTCAAATGGAAGATAATCAATGGCTTCAACCTTAATATCTCACCAGCAACACCGGCCCATCCATCAACCATTATATAGGTAATGAAGAACGTTGCTTTCATCGGGATTGCCACGCCGATGGTTGTAATAATACTGCAAAAAAATAAAAAAAAGTAAACATTCAACATTAGCCTCTAAAAAATCTCAGGCTAGAAACCAGCAAAACATATTTTACAAAACTACTTATCGCAGCATGTAGAAATCTAATGGGCCTAACTCACTCTCAAAAAAGACGTCTCGAAAGAGGACGATTACCCTAGACTTTATATATAGCTCAAGATCAAGTGACACAAGCGATGTGGGATTCAACACGTCCCCTCATGCGCAAGGTGGACTTTGACAAACCACTGCCTACGGATATCGGGGGGCCCAACATCAATGTGGGATTCAACACACCCCTCACACGCAGAGTGGACTTTGACAAATCACTACGAATAGATATCGAGGGCCCAACATTGATGTGGGATTCAATACGCCCAACATCAAACGAAAAGCTTAGCTTTGATACCATGTAGAAATCTAAAGGGTCTGACTCACTTTCAAAAAGACGTCTTAAAAGAGGAGGATTACTCTAGACTTTATATATAGCTCATGATCAGGTAACACAAGTGATGTGGGATTCAACACATCATATAATTGTGGGAAGTAAAGTAGGAAAACTAATGGTACGCTAGGGTGAGGTATTTAATTTCGAAAAGGGATTTGTTAAATTCTGCTAAGAAAAAATTACAATTTGCAAAGCAGCATATAGGTACGCAACATATAGGTTTTAAACTACTTTCGCAGCATATAATCATGGGAAGTAAAATATGGAAACTAATGTCTGTTTGGATGAGATAATCAAAGAAGGTATTTGATTTTGAAAAGGATTTTGTAATATTTTCTTTTAAAAAAAAATTACAGATAGTCTCAAAACCAAACACCGTCTTCAGATACCTTTACCCAAACACACCCTTAAGGGGTGAAGAAGGTATTTGATTTCTAGAAAACATTTGTAAATTTTTATTAAGAAATTTTGTTAACGAAAATTTACTGATTTCTTGAAACCAAAACCTGCTTTAAATACCATACCCAAACAAACCCTAAGGGTTGAAGAAGGTATTTGATTTCTAAAAGAGATCTATAAAATTTTCTTACAAAATTTTGTTAAGAAAAATTTACAGATTTCTTCTTGAAACCAAACTTCAAAATACATTGTCCAAACAGAGCCTAAGGGTTGTAGCCCAACGACAACGTACGTGGGGGAAGAGGTCAGAAGTTTGATGAGTGATGACTAAGCAAAATTACTATATTGCAGATAGATATCAAAAGGTGCTTCTTTTAGTTTAACGTACTCTTTTGGAGACTCGTGAATAAAAGTATTGAGTTGTTCAAATGCAGCTCCAGCGATCACACTCCCGAGGAACACATTGACAAAGTTGAAAATATAATATCTCGATGCAGCACTCCTCTCTAAAGATGATATACTCAGAAGACCTTCGAATTTTGACATCAACATCAATATTGCTGGTAGAAATATAAGGAAAATCTTCAAAGCAATACCGGGTAGAAAGCCTTGGATAAATGACTTGATGAAGCCTCTGCATAATCAATCAAAAATACCATTAGTAGATGTAGGAATTCAATGGGCCTAACTTACTCTCAAAAGACGTCTTGTAAGACAAGGATTTGCCCTAGGCTTTATATATAGCTCAGGATCAGGTAATACAAGTGATGTGGAATTCAACACGCCCCCTCACGCGCAAAGTGAACTTTGATAAACCACTGTAAACGAATATCAGGGGAAGGGCCCAACATCGATGATGGATTCAACACGCCCTTCACGCGTAGGGTGAACTTGTTGACAAACCACTGCGAAAGAATATTGGGGAACCCAACATCGATGACAGATTCAACACACCCAACATCAGACAAGAATCCTTACTCTGATACCATGTAAGAATCCAATGAGGCCTAACTCACTCAAAAGACGTCATGTAAGATGAAAATGCCTTATATATAGCTCAGGATCAAGTAAAACAAGCGTCGTGAGATTCAACAGTAGGTAGTGGCAAAAAATACTTTGCAAATCATGTAATGTTAAAAAGAACCTAAAAATAAAAGAATTTAAACACCAAAAGTTCATTGTAAATTTCTTTGTTTTGAGGAATTAGAATGCAGTCGAGATTGTGAGAATCTTCAAGCACTTGATCATTTAAACAGGCCATGCAAACAAATGCAAATTTATGAGTTTCAAGTGTATGAATGAGGGTATACTTACATTTCAATGATGGGCCTCAGAAATGGTGCTGCTTTCTCGATACCCTCAATATTCGCAAGGGATTGAACAAATGCGATAGGGATCATAAAGAAAAATGTGAGGAAAAAGAAGGCAACGGCTATTATAAGCTTTCTGATTGTTAATGAAACATAAGGGATTGCCAGGTTCTGCCAATATACATCGCGTGGCTCTGGAGCCCATTCTGTTAACCACAAAGTTGGGTTTCTGGATTGTTGTGTTTGTGCACAAACAGCGGCACCCCACCGAGTTTTGAAAGAGACAAAAGCTGCCGGCATAATAGACTTGGGATTGCTCTTAACTGTTTCTCGCTCTGCGGCTATCTGTTTGACATAATTACGATTGGTTAAGATCATTGAGCAATATTTGGACGGATAAAAACAAGTTTTTGAATGTGGTAAAAAATATAGTTCAGTTTCATTTGAAACTCACTGTAGGCAGCACTTGAGAGTTGTGACTGCAAGTTCAATAGATATGAAATGAAAACTATAACATATGTGCCGTGTATGATGATTATGGAGTAAAATATCCATTTTTATTAGGGATAGTTGGTGAGAGGTCATAGTAATGACACCAAATTAATTGAAAGTCTGAAACTAAATAACTACTTTAGTTTAAGTCCCATTTATTAGAGTTTATGAAAACATTAATATTCCAATTAATGTTGCCTCACCAACCGCCGTCCCACCTCCATCAGCAGCCGGATTCTGTCTCACCGTCAGTCGTCGAAACTCCGATACCGGTCGCGGAATTACTTTAGTTACATTCAAGTACAATTTAGTAATTTCTTTTTAATATACATTTCAGTTACAATTTTTAGTCACATTCAAATAAATTTTTGGTTACCGATCACTAGAAAATTAAGTGAATATAATTGAAAAACAAACTTAAAATGTAACTAAAAAATACATTAAAAAGATAGTTACATGTAACTAAAAAATATACTAAAAAAATAGTTACATGTAAGTAAAAAAAAAATCGGTGGCCGGCGGCCGAACTTTGGCAACCGAAGGCCTGAGGTCCGACGCGCGGGCGATGGCGGGTGGAGTCAATGGCAAACGATGCAAACCTTAATTGGAAACATTTGATTGAAGATATAAGAGAGCATTGATCATGAGACTAAAACACAAATCAAAACATAATTAAGGGACTTATACTCAAGTCAAAATTAAAAGAGGATAAATTATAGATTAGACTCTCTATTTGCGACTATTGACCAATTATCCCTTTGAAGTAGATCACGGCGGTTGCTTAAGTCATTGAATTAAGTACACATTTTATTGAATAAGAAAGATGCCCCCTTCATAAAGAAGGAACATTCTGCTAGGACCATCACATCACACATTTTCACATAGCGTAATCCCCCTCCTTCCACGTTTTTGACGAGGAATCTAAGCTCTATTTTGGAACAATTAACAACTTCTAGGCTACACAATTTCATGTGACTTTAAAGAGTATACATTTGCTTTAACCAAAATGAAAAGGCAATTAACACTAGAAGAGGAACAAAACCTCGCAAGTTATCCTAAATAAATGACAATACTTACTTCTTCTGATAGTCTCTCAATTTCAGCCTTGTAATAATCAATTGCGTCCACTTTCTCTCCACAAAGGCCAAGAAAACCCATCTGCCAGTTCGAAAAAGTGAGCAATGATATAATGTTAGCACTGAAAATTTTCAAAAACATCGCGATTATTGGAGGAGAGAAATAGCGCCACCATTTTCGACTAAGAAACTGAAAGAATCATCAAACTCAAAAAGGGAAGAAAGGCGGGATCGTTGGGCGGAAACCCATTCTTAGATTGTTCCATGATATGGCCCAAACATTAGCAAGAAATAAGAACGCTGCAATTCAAAGAAATAATATTGTCAGACTTTACCTTCTTAAAGGGCCGTTTTGACGGATTTCTAGAATATTTTAACTGGGAGTAGTCAAGCCCGTTCTGTTTACTTTTCTTTTCCTTGACCAATTTGGCAAGTTTGTTCGCATTGTGCACAACCTGCAATAATAAGAAAAACAAATTCCAACGTTAAACAACGAGCAGCATTTTGGAATCCAATTGTAGTGAAGCTAATGACTTCCAAAAGGAGAGATAATGAGAAGAAAAAATTAACATCTCCTCTTTCGGGCTTAACCCAACCTGGTGAGTAAGATAGTGGTCTGGATGGTTGACCAGGAAAAAGTGCTCCACCAGCTCGCTAACCGATTCATCAGGGTCTGGTGGCACATTCTTACAAAGGACCTGAAAACAATCAAGTTCACCAATCAATAAGAAATACATTTCAAGACATAACACGGGGCAAGAGTTGTAGTGGTTTCCCTCATTAAAATAATGCTGGAGATAGGAAAGGTCCTAAAAAATTGGTATGAAAATTCACGTGTGGTGATTTGATTGCTTACGGCATGATTCATTTAAGAACTCCATCCACTACTGGACCGGTCAAATCACAACTTTTGTACAAGCTTACCTTTCGGGATAGTGGAGTCATTGTTTTTAAGACAAGGGCACGGCAAAGGGAGCCCTGTGCACAAAGGCTCCCGCCATTGCAGGGTCTGGAAAGGATCGACTAGACGTAGCCTTGACCCTGTATACAGAAGACTGTTTCCAAGATTTGACCCCGTGACCAGGTCACAATGGAGCAACCTTACCATTGTACCCAAGGCTCACCCTCTTTTAAGACAAGGGCATACCAGTTTCAAACTAAACCATACAAATTACATGCGATAAAGAATATAGTGATGCAATGGAATCAATATGAATCGTAAATCATTCTCTTAGTTAACAAAAAAAAAAAGTACAATACAACTTACGGTAAATTGATCAGGACGGCGTTTTTCCGATGCAAGAAAATGCAACCGCATTGTTGCAACTGTTGCATATTCCTTTTGCAACACATAGCATGTCCAGAAGGTGAAGGCATATGCCATTATTACGTGAGTCCAGAATCTGCAAATTAAGTGACAATCATCAGGAGTCGTCTTGTTAAACAATATCAAACTTCCAAAAATCAACCCCTTGCGTATCATATACCAAAGTAATTACACAAAGGGATGAATATAAGCTACATAAATTTGATAAGCACCAGCACCTAAACTTCTCATGATATACATGTTCAAGAGTTGTTGAATCCCATATCGCTTGTGTTACCTGATCCTGAGCTATATATAAAACCAAGGGCAATCCTCATCTTACAAGGCGTCTTTTGAGAGTGAGTTAGGCCCATTGGATTTTCTACATGGTTCAGCCAATTCAACGCAACCATCCTCACTATGGGGTTTACCTAGTGTCACTCAGATCATACTTACTTCATCCGTCGCCAACACCAGGGACATTACATCATTATCTCATCTCAATCTATGTGTATGACATTATTATCACGGGAGACGACACACCTGGCATTCAGCAGGTAAAGAAGGATATCGGACAAATTTTTGACATCAAGGATTTGGGTCCTCTCCGCTACTTTCTCGATATTGAGGTTGCTTGGTCTCGAAAAGGTATCTCTCTATCTCAGCGAAAATATGCCCTTGATCTTCTTCAGGACACTGGGATGCTTAGTTGTAGACCCGCCTCCTCTCCCATGGATTCGAACCTTAAGTTAACAGCAGACTCGGGAGAATTATTATCAAATCCGTCAGTATATCAACGATTTGTGGGTCGCCTCATCTATTTGACTAATACAAGGCCAGATCTTATGTATGTTGTCTACCATATCCTTTAGTATCTCAAAACATGCCCCGGTCTTGGACTCTTTTATATGACAGGGGCACATGAGGGACTTTCTTACTTTACGGATGTTGACTATACAGAATCGAAAGGCGATAGACGTTCGACCTCTGGCCTGTGTACCTTTAATGGAAGACACCTAATCTCGTGGAAGAATAAGAAGCAATCCGTCGTTTCCCAATCTTCTGCTGAAGCTGAATATTGTGCTATGGCTTAAGAAACGTGTGAACTCTTTTGACTTCGTTCTCTTTTGACTGAGTTGGGTTTTCCTGTGAGAAACTCATCTAAGTTATTATGTGACAAGAAGTCTGCCATAATGTTATCCTTAGACTTGGTCCTTCATGAAAGGACTCACCACTGAAACCCTAGCTTCGTCACCAACTTCGCACAAAACCCTAACCCAACTAGCCCTGCAACTGTCTCGCGACCCCCTGCCTAGCTGCGATTTCGCGAACCAACACTTTTTTTTTTTTTTTTTTCGCGTACCAGCTATCTTCGCGACCTCCCTGCCCAACGGCGATTTCACAAACCAGCACCCTTTTTTGCGAACCAGTCATCTTCACGACCCAGCACCAGCTTTGTGCACCATCTCGAGCGAACAAGTCAATTGCTCATTGTTATGCTCTGTTTGCGGCCAAAACCCGCAGCCATTAGTCAGACATCATTGCAAGCAGCCATCTAGCTTATGCCTACTGCTACAAGTTGCGGATTGTTCCTCACCCGTAAATCTGTTGCGCGTCCCCGTTGTTCTCCATTCGTTGGTATTCCGAATGTTCTAAATACGGCTGTCTCTTCGATTTCTTGAATGATTAGGTAATTACGTCTCTGGTCTGCTTTTCAAATTGTGCCTTCTTTTCCGGAGCCTGGTCAGTCTTCCGTAGCATTTTTTTCTACGTATTTCATTGCTACGATCTCATCTCATCTGTATTAATGACATCTGGAAAAGAAGGTGACGTCCCATCTCAGATCGTTCATGCTCCACAGCTACCCGTCTGCTCAGATTCTACCCGTGACCCTGAGGCGGCAGTCCAACTTGTTACTGCCGTCTTACTCAATGGAGTGAATTTCCCCCCGTCTCTACCTTGATGGAAAACGTAAGACCGGATGACTCAACGGCACTGAGCCAAAGCCAGATATCAACGATCCCAAGTTTGCTCAGTGGGACACTGATAATTGTACCATCTTCAGGTGGATCTTCAACTCTATGGAGGAACGGATCTATAATATCTTCATATTTCACGAGACGGTCAGTGGATTATGGTCTGTTCTTACGAAAATGTATGCTCATTCTCATAATGAATCACGGATCTTCGAGCTCTACCATGAGATTTCCCATGCCACCCAGGCATCCTTGGGACTTTCAGTTGCGAATTACTTTGGCTATCTTCAATCTCGGTGGGAGGAACTTGCGCAGTATGAACCTCTGAGTGAATTCTCTGAGGATGCTGCTAAGATCGAAGACAAGCGCCAGAATCGTCGACACACATACCATTTCTTGATGGGTTTAAATCCAGAGTACGAGAATTTTCGCACTCAAATTTTGAACACATCACCAATGCCAGATCTATACAATGTATTCTCTACTGTTGACAATGATTCAAAACGTCAGCTCCTTCTCCTACCTGAAGTCACTCCTTCAGTCCCTCTAGTCTACATATGGCTTTTCTGGCTCCCTCCGATCCACAGATAGCCTTTTCGGCCCCCTCTGGTCCTCGTCCATCAGGCACGCGACCATACTGTCAACACTTCCGAAAGCCTGGTCACAACATTGATCGTTGTTACAATCTTCATCCTGAATTGAAACCCCGAAACCTAGGAGGGCGGAAAGGAAGAGGAGGACCTACTAGTGTTCTTGCTGATATTGTCCCTGGTCCAACAGATCCTCCACCAGCTTCGCTGGATATTTCCCACGTCCAGGCCAAACTTGCCCAGCTTCAGGCTCAGTTAACAACTTTGGCATCGTCTTCCGGCCCCACGGCTGCTCTTGCCTCGGGTACTCCTACTGCGCTTCATGGTAAGTCTGGTTGCCCTACTTGGATTCTGGATTCGGGGGCTAACAATCACATGACTGGCCTGTTTTGCCTATTAACCAATCTGTATGCATTGCCGATGGTACCTCTATCCTTATTCGTTGTCAGGGAGATGTCTGCTTGTCCCCTGATATCACTCTACTCTGTTTACTATGTTCCTAAATTTGCCTGTAATCTTCTATCAGTTAGTCGTCTTGCTAAAAATCTTAACTGCGTCGTTGTTTTCTTCTTGCAGGACCTCACTAAGAGGAAGATTTTTGGCAGGAGATATGAACGCGATGGCCTCCACTACTTTGGCAGCCCTCCACCTCCACCCATTCCACTTTTTAGTATGCAAGCTTCTGTATTACTTATTTTTTATTCCTCTATATGTTCTTTAAAAAATTTAAACTTGTGGCATACCCGTCTAGGACAAGCAAATTTTCAGTATTTGTGTTGGTTGTTTCCCTCTTTTAATAAAGCTAGCAAGGACTTTAAATTTCAATGTGTGGTTTGTGAATTGTCTAAACACACGTGTACCTCTTATATTCCTCGCATGCATTGTGCCTCCCAGGCATTTAATCTTATCCATTCTGATATTTGGGGACCCTCTCCTGTTACAGCCATTTCCAAACACCACTACTACGTCACCTTCACAAATGATTATAGTCGGTGCACTTAGGTTTATTTGATGAAGCACAAATCAGAGGTTTACACTCACTTTACCTACTTCCTTCAAATGATAAAAACCCAATATAAAACCATTGTGTGCAATATAATGTCAGATAATGACCGGGAATACTTATCCGATGAATTTCGAGCTGAGCTTAATAAGCAAAGTATTCTTCAACAACTTACCTACCCCTACACCCTTGAGCAAAATGGTGTGGCGGAACGTAAGAACCATCAGTCCGTTGTCTTTTGCGAAGAATGAATGTTCCCAAATCTTTTTGGCACACGACTGTTCTTATTGTTGCCTATCTCATTAAGCGCACACCGAGCCGTGTCCTTATAGGCAAAACCCCGCTTCATATATTGCAACCCACTAGCACCCTTTTCCCTATCTTACCCCGTGTCTTTGGCTGTACGTGTTTTGTCTAGAATCGGAGCCCTACTCGCACTAAGTTAGATGATAAGTCTATCTAGTGTGTTTTCCCCAGCTATTCTTCCATGTCGAAAGGATATAGGTGCTACGATCCAGTTATCCACCGTACTTACCACTCTCTCGATGTTACGTTCCTCGAGACTGTACCCTACTTTTCCGGTACTGTACCTTCTCCACCTATTGAGGCACCCACTACCGAGGATCATACCCCATTTTCGCGTCCTATCTCTGTCTTAGATATATCTTCCCCGCCCCAGATCATACCTACCACCTGACCCCTTACACGCCTCCTTATGAGTCTACTCTCTTCTTCCGCGTGTCTCACATCCCCTACCCACATCTTCTCCAGACTCAGGTATATCTTCATCTCCCATTATCTCTGACCCTGTTCCCCGCCGTTACCCGACTCGGGAACGTCGCCCACCATCCCGCTACCTTCTTTCATGTTCTACTAATCATCTGATTTCTAAGTATTTGTCTTTTCAGGATCTCTCGGATTAATATAAATCCTCCATTGGACAAATTGATTCGGTTGTCATTCCTCGCTCCGTTCATGAGGCCCTCCAGAATCAACAGTGGGTTACCGCTATGCAAGCAGAGATGGATGCCCTATAGCGGAATCAGACATGGGACTTGGTTGATTTGCCGACTGGTGAACGACTGGTTGGTTGTAAGTAAGTCTCCAGTGTCAAATATCTGGCTGATGGTTCGATTAATCGGTACAAAACACAACTTGTTGCTAAGGGCTACACACAAATCCCGGGCAAAGACTTCGGTGCCACCTTTGCCCCGGTTGCTAAGTTGACTACTGTCTGGCTCCTTGTTTCGTTGGCTGCATCCCATCCTTGACCTTTGCACCAGCTGGATGTCAAGAATGTCTTTCTTAATGGTGACCTGTCTGAGACTATCTATATGGAGCCTCCACCGGGATTTCGGACTCAGGGAGAGTATTCAGGCAAAGTCTGTCGACTCCGAAAATCCCTCTATGGACTTAAGTAGTCTCCTCGTACATGGTATCAGAGTCAGGCTTTTGTCTGATGTTGGGCATGTTAAATCCCACATCAATGATGGGCCCCTCGATATCCGTTCGCAGTAGTTTGTCAAAGTCCACCCTGCGCATGAGAGGGGAGTGTTGAATCCCACATTGATGTGGAGTCTTTCCCCAATATCTGTTCGCAGTGGTTTGCCAAAAGTCCACCCTACGTGTAAGAAAGCGTGTTGAATCCCATATCGCTTGTGTTACCTGATCCTGAGCTATATATAAAGCCAAGGGCAATCCTCATCTTACAAGGCGTCTTTTGAGAGTGAGTTAGGCCCATTGGATTTTCTACAAGAGTATTCGAGTAATCAAACAATCATCTAACATTGCTAAGTCTAACAAGTTTATAATAAGTAAACAGTTCATCCGCATTAAGAAAAATGAGGCACAATATTTTTTAAACGGGGCAATATAAGAGTGATCTTAACCTGGGTGATTGAAGCGGAATGTTCGAAATGGATAGCTTATCAATATCGCTGTATGTTACTCTCGATAGCGATTCTAAAGTGCTATTTGTGCAGTTAACTGGCACCAGAATGGACCATGCGAGCAATGCAATAGGAATAAAGATTCTGAGTCTGCACAAGTAAAATTCAAAATCAGGAATAATAATAGGTTCATCAATTTCAGAGTACCCTAAACTGATTTAGGATATCTGTATCGCAGAAAACAATCAAGGTTTTTATTAATAAGCACAAGATACATGAAACACAGCTTCATCGAATAAAAAAAATCAAGTCAGCCTTAGTTAATGTGCAGAAGATGACACTAGATAATACATTAAATTTTCATAAATTTTCTTATCATTCATTCGCAGATCAATCCGCAAAGATCCAAAGCAACTAAGAACTTTATTACTGTTTCCTTTCCCCTCTTCATGTTGGTGGAGGGTGGAAAGGGAAATTTAATGAATATGCTTTGATCTCTGACATGGTCATAGAGGTAAATCAAGGTGATACATTCAGCCAGACAACATGCAAGTGAGAAATATAAAGATCAATTTGCTTTATGGGGCTTCTCAAACTAGTTTATAAGGAGCTACTCCATTTAATGTCATATGGTTTTAAGTTTGAAATCTCCTAACATGATAGTTGTGTTGGGTTTGTGAAGCAGTTGCATGTGATAGTGGATGTTGAATCCCACATTGAATTTGTGAACCTTCTCAAACTAGTCTATATATGAAAGGAGCTACAGCTACGCCATTTGTAGCCATATAGTTTTACATTAGAACCTCCTAACAATTTCTATCAAACATTAAAGATCTACCATTAATTGCAACATGTGCAAGTTGGGGTTGCACGTGAAGGGGTGTGTTGAATCTTACGTCACCTTTGTGAGTCTTCTTATGATATATGAAACTACACCACTTATAACAATATTGTTTTATGTTGAAACCTCCTAATTTGGTATTAGAGCTGGGTTTGGGAAGACTTATTTGTTTGTCCCCGAATTGTTTGGCCTCTCTATTTTATCTTCCGATGTCTATCAATTGTACCACGTGCAAACCAAGGTTGCATGTGACACTGGATGTTGACTCACACATCGAACTTGTGAAGCTTCTCAAACTAGTCTATATATGAAAAGAGCAACTCCACTAGACGCCATATAATTTTCACAATTAACCTATTTTAATTTGGAAGATGCGTATAAAAGTAAATCAATCTATTTCTTTGAACCTAAAAGTTGCTTCAATATTCCATTTTGACTTATGTCACTTGAAATCATTTCATGCTCATTTCAGTATCAAGTGAAAATTTTATCGAAGGGAAATAGTTGAGCAATTTAGAAGTAATGGTAATTTCAATAGCATACCCTAACAAGTAAATCCGTAGATAAACAACAGAATCCAACCCCGCATGATCAATTAGCTCGAGTTCTGGCATTTTAAGAGCCTCTGGCATCCAGTGTAGAAACTTCACATATGACCGTAAATCCAAGTTGACAATTTTGTTCACAAAAGCTCCGGAGCGTGTTGGGCTGCTCCTCAAACCCTTCAGATACCATTTTGGGAAGTATACTCTATCATTAAAAGGTTGAAGCCGCAGTATGGCAAATGCCAGGAGAAAAACAAATGCAGTGATAATATTGATTGCTGCAGCCAGTCCTATATCTGCTAGGGTAGCCATCTAGCTCCTGAGTAAAATGTCGATTTCCCTGACAAACACAAAATTTCTGGTAATTAAATTGAGATGATATGCACATAATGTGTCCTAAAGCAAGAACCTGGAGCATAGTCTCCTAGATGAACTAGTAAAAAGACAGTAAATAATTAAAAAAAAAAAAAAAAAAATTAATTTAACCGTATTTGAAGTTCAAATTTTGAAAATCTCTCATCCATATCCAACAATTTCTTCATTAAACCACTTCATCACTAAATCAGTAAATTCGCTTCGGAAAAGCATGGATTCCAGTTAACATAAGATACAGAAATCAAGCATTCTTTAACTGGTGAAGAA
Source organism: Eucommia ulmoides (assembly GCA_016647705.1). NCBI lineage: Eukaryota > Viridiplantae > Streptophyta > Magnoliopsida > Garryales > Eucommiaceae > Eucommia > Eucommia ulmoides. The sequence goes on from JAENRU010000488.1 coordinate 725,106, forward strand.
GAAGAAATATTTGCACTAAATGAAGATAAAAAATTCATAATTATAAGTTCGAACTTCGCTAATCTCTCAACCATATCCAACAATTTCTTCATTAAACGAATTCATCACTAAAATCTGTAAATTCGCTTCGGAAAAGGATGGATTCCAGTTAACACCCATATCCAACAATTTCTTCATTATACGACTTCATCACTAAAATCTGTAAATTCACTTCGGAAAAGCAGGATTCCAGTTGACATAAGATACAGAAATCAAACATTCTTTAACTGGTGAAGAAAAAAAATATTTGCACTAAATGAAGAGCAAAAATTCATAATTATAAGTTCAAATTCCACTAATCTCTCATCCATATCCAACAATTTCTTTATTAAACGAATTCATCACTAAAATTAGTAAATTCACTTCAGAAAAGCATGGATTCCAGTTAACATGAGATACAGAAATCAAACATTCTTTAGATGGTGAAGCAAAAAAGAATATTTGCACTAAATGAAGAGCATAAATTCATACTTATAAGTTCGAATTTTGCTAATCTCACATCCATATTCAACAATTTCTTCATTAAACGACTTCGTCACTAAAAGCAGTAAATTCGCTTCGGAAAAGCATGGATTCCAGTTAACATAAGATACAGAAATCAAACATTTTTTAGCTGGTGAAGCAAAAAAAAATAAATATTTGCACTCAATGAAGAGCATAAATTCATACTTGTAAGTTCGAATTTCGCTAATCTCACATCCATATTCAACAATTTCTTCATTAAACGACTTCATCACTAAAAGCAGTAAATTCGCTTTGGAAAAGCATGGATTCCAGTTAACATAAGATACAGAAATCAAACATTTTTAAGCTGGTGAACCAAAAAACAAAAAATATTTGCACTCAATGAAGAGCATAAATTCATACTTATAAGTTCGAATTTCGCTAATCTCACATCCATATCCAACACTTTCTTCATCAAACGACTTCATCACTAAAATCAGTTCCGCGAAATTCTCAAATCAGTCCAATTTTGAAAACTAGTTTCTAAACACAAATTATTCAAAAAAAAAATACGAACTAATATCACTCCGACAAGACGAAATTCAAAACTTCCTTACCGGTTTCGCAAATATCTCCAACCAAACTCTCTGTTCTAGCGTCGAAAACGCCGAAACCTCGAGAAAAAGAGCAAATCAAAGCTTATCGACAAAGCAAAAAATAGTCGTTACGGATCGGAAAAGTGTACGGATCGCTTCGCAGTTCAATCAAAGCCAAGAACATTCCCGAACTCTCCTGCTAGGAAAACTAAAACCAAAACTAGAGATAATGCGCTAGAATCTAGAGAGAGAGAGTATCTAAAACAGTGGATTTTCGCCTGAAAATATGAAGGGAGAAGGGAGAAAGAAGAACTAAGGCAGTGTTTGGATGTCGAGAAAATAACGGAAAATAAAAATAAAGGAAAATTCGAGAAAGTGATCTCTCTAGTTGGCTGGAGAAAGGCATTAAATGTGTAGTTAAGTCTACTTAATTCGGCTTAATTACATTTCATTCCCCTATATTGTTGTCTTATTTCACTTCAAATCCTTTATTTTTAAAATTTATGCATTGCCTGTTCTTACTATAGTGTGTATGCATATATAATGATTTGCATGCCTTTAATTTTTTCAAATAAGTTTAATATTTAAATGTCAAAAAAGGAAAAATACTTACATTTTTATATATCTCGCTCTCTTTTTATTTGTAGTTCTATTTATTTTTTATTTTTTAATAAAGATAAAATTAAATTAAAATAAAGATTAATTTTGTCTATTTTATATAAATTTTAAATGAAAAAATTAATTTCACTGTTTCTTGTCTGTTAAATTAAAAAAAAATCATCTCATTATAAGTGAAATTGATTTTTCTTTATTTTTAAAATTTAATTTTATATATAATAGTAATAAAAGAGAAAAAAAAATATTTCACTCTCCAGCACTCTCTCTCACATTGTTTTTATTTTTTTCTCATTTTTTTATAAAGACAAAATAAAACTAGAATTAAAATAAAGATTAATTTTGTCTATTTTATATAAAAAATAAATCAATTTCACTAATTTATTGCCATATTCAATTAAGTTAAACCATAAAAATAAATTTTCACTTTATTATAAGTAAAAGAGGATAAAAGTATAATTTTTTAAAATAAAAACAATAAATTAAATAAACTTAAAATATGAGGGGGGAAAAGGTAATTAACACGTTTAACTTTCTTGGCGTTAGAATGGTAGAGGTCTCTTATGACGAGGATTGTCGGCAGCGGGCCACGTGGACTTGATAACGGCTACTTTTTGTTTCACGCGGCAATGAGGAGCGTGGGGTAGGTGACAATGAGAGTGTTGGGGGCTTTGACAACTGACATATAAGTGAAGTCCAAG